>JANXJC010000055.1:43561767-43575807 GCA_027564655.1 Leptodon cayanensis
TAAGGAAAACATCCCTGTGTTATCAACACTGTTTCCAGCACAAATCCAAAACATAGCCCCATGCTAGCTACTGTGAAAGAAAATTAACCCTTCCCCAGCCCAAAACTGGCATACTGTATTATGAATTAAAGTATTTATATTTAATATTAATGTGAAGGGACAAAAGAGAGTGGGGACTAAAGTGACAGTGTTTGTCTTCCTGCAACTGTTGTGTAATCTTGCAGACATTTGTGCAAAATGCGGCAACCTTGTACATTTAGCACTAGGAAATGGGAAGGGAGGACTGGGTTTCCATCCATACTTTTGCTGCTCTGAGTAGCTGGCTAACTGGGTAAGCTATGTCAAAGCAGACGTCCAGAAACCCAATGTGAAGGAGTAGGTAAATACTTTCTTCATGTTTTCAAAGGCTTTGGCTTCCTGGAGCTTCTTCTGGAAAATAAAGGTTGTCTCAAAACTCCTTTTTGCACAATGCACAGAGTCACGGGTTAGCCTTCAGTTACCCATTCATGTAAAGTACCGATCCCCAACACAGTTCTTTGCATCCAGACATTAATTCCCATTGCCATGCTGAGAATGTCTGTTCCTAATTAAATTAAATCTACTGCTGTATCTACGAGATAGGGTCTTTATTTTTTTTGCCTCCCTGCTGTCTCTGAGGACTGATAGATAAACTTGACTTTGATTTGATACTAATCACAACTTCCTAGAAGTTTCATTAAAATTTTTGTCTTTTTTTTTTTTTTTTAGTTCTTTATAGGATTCAATTTCCTTTTTCTAAAGCCTGTGATCTCCAAAAATTACAGTGGGGAAAAGGGATATTCAAAAAGGCATTAATTTCAGGTGATTACACATTGATTTGCCTATTCCAACTTAAAAGCTAGCAAAGATGAATGTAGATTCAAGTTCGTTAGAACACTTAACACATTGCACAGAGAGCTTTGCTTTGCACCTGCCTCTTGAATCACTTGACTTCTTCCTTCTACTAGTCCTAAATTGGTGTTGTGATTTAACCTCAGCCAGCAACTACGCACCACACAGCCACTCACGCGCTCCCCATCAGCGTGTTGGGGAGAGAATCGAAAGGTAAAAGGTCAGTTACAACAGTTACAGTCGGTTAAAACAGTTACAACACATTGGTATCTTTCAAGGAAAGACTGATGTTTGGAAATATAAACTGTCAAAAGTATAAACTCAGTAACCCAGAAACAGTTTGCTAATTACTTATACAGAGGAAATCAAGGCAGCCTTCATAAATCAGCAGCAACTGTGGCTCTTCAGGGACTGAAATTCGGAAGAGGGTGGGTTACATACTCTTTTTAGAAGGACAACACAACAGTTTTTCTGAAATGCTACCATAGACCTATGAGCATTGGTAAATATTTGAAAGGTACTTCAGCTTGTATTTAGAGACATAGCCACATTCTCCTATTAGTGTGTGCGTAATATGCTACAAGTACTATTTCACACTTACCCTTGCAGTATAGCAATAAACTCTTATTATTACATATGTCATTATTTTGAAATTCATATGCAGACTTGTATCCTGTTACTTTTTAGGAGTTTCCATAATGAAACCCATTTGCTCTGTCTGGGTTGATATATATTTCAGCACAGTCATACGTGTCATAGATTTTTCTCCCGGAATCATTCAGAAGGTGCCTATCCAAGGGAGACCAGCCTGAGGGAGACTGAGCAAAGTGAGCAGGTTGGAGCCAATTTTTCTCTCCCCTTTGAACTTTCTATTTTTCTGATGATGCTCTTCCAAGCCAACAGGACTGGTCATGAAAGCAGCAACTGAACTGGTCAAGGTTTAGAGGACAGTGTGGCTTCCTTCCTTCTTAAAAAGTCCTCCACAATAGTCTTTGTGACTGCAGGACATCAGAATCACTGCAACAAGCAGATAAGTGCTAAAATGATACAGTTCTAATTATAAGGTATGTTCAGGGCCTTACAGAAAAGAGAGTAGATTCTGCTCTAAACATCTAGATTTTCAAGATTTGGAAGCTGAAGTTGGAAGTTAATCCAAGAGAGACAGGCAACAGAAGACAGAAAGTGAAAACACATGCATTCTACACCAACTACGAACTATTTGTCAAAATTGTGGTAGGTAAGATTCCTCAAAAGCATTGCAGATGCTCTTTGTATAATCAGTGGGAGGAATCTTTGTCATGCAGGTCCCTAAAGAGCCCAGGCAGTGAGCTGCCAAGCAAGGACACAAGGAGAAGATGACTTTGTAATAAAGAATGTGTTAGCTGCATTTAAGTAACTCAGTGATAACATAAACTATACTGAAGGTTGCCGCAAGTAGAAGAAACATAAAACAAGAGCTAACACTCCATGGAGGATGTGATAAAGTCTCTAGATGAAATTAGCTCAGCTAGTTATTGATATATCTATTAAAAATGGCTCATGAGGCATAGAAGAGGTGAAGAAAACAGAAGACAGACAGTTCTAAAAAAAGTAAGAAACAGCACAAGTGGCAGCACTAGGACACAAGAACATGAGAACCAAGACTCCCTTACAACAAAACAGAAAGTCTCCTAAGACTCATCTCAATGTAGCACTAGGGCACCAATGGGGCGCATCTAAGTCCAATATCCAGGAAGATTTTCCTTAGATAAGAGCTGCGCTTCTTACCATCACAGTACAACAGTTGGAGCGTATTGATGAATCCAGCCCATTTTTCTGTACATATTTTATAACCGTCATCCAGTTCATCTGCTTTCATAGATAGAGATTTTTTTTTATACTGGATACTTTCTAGGTCTTTATTTGACTTTTAGACTGCTTTCACAGTCCAATAAGCATGCAGCCCAGGAGATGTATTTTTCCTTTCCCTGCATATATATTTCAATGTGTTTGCATTTGTCATTTGCTAAATGCATTATGACACACCGTGGCTTCGATTCTCTAAAGAATTCCTCATATGATACAGTGATTTGGAAAGCAGCTGATGAAGGCACTGGGCTTATTAAGTTTCTAGTAATAGCTAAATCCATACGCTTCAACAAGGTAACAGCAGATGTTAAAATGTGTTATTGCCACTGGATAAGTACAGTTTGCAAAAATAATTTCCAGTAACAGGCTTCCAGGTTTCAATTGCCAGCACATTTATTCTGATCATAAAATATATACAGAATGCTTTGTAGAAATATGTTCAGTAAGTATGCAGCCGTTCCAGAGTGCCTTGATCACTGTGTTACCATCAGGATGATTTTCTGCTTAGTCCAGTTGCCAGACCCTCTTGAGACTATCTGAAGAACAATGAGGCATATCTTCATCTTAAATGAATCTGGTTTTAAATGAGGAGAGAGCAGTGGGAACAATTCTGCTCCATGACCTAATTGCACTTTCCCATTCATAACTCCTACAGTTAAGCCTATGCTACTGGCAATCAAATTCTGCTACCAAGTATGACTCCAAGATGTATCCAAAGTGACTCCAAAATCAGTACGCAACTACTGCAAAACAGTTCTTGTCTTGGAGAATGAAATCTCCAATGCAGACAAGGATTTATGTACCGTCATACTCAATATTAGAACACCTAATTTTAGGGGACTTCACCTTCATTACCCACATAAGGAATCTATCTGGGCTGCCAATTGAGACCACTTTTGATATGTTCACCAAGGAGAGCTTAAAGCACAGCAAGCAGGGCATTCTCAAAAATGTGGGCAAATATCTGCTCCAGCTTACTGTGAGACTCTAAAGCACAAATAGAGTAGCATGCCATTTCACCAGTATTTCATTATCAAAGACTACATGGTACAGTACATTTATTTAGCAACTACTACAAATTAGCAAAGCTATAATTAAGTGAGGTACTTCAAGTGTTGTGCATCACCACAGGGGACTGTGGGTCCTTGTGTTGTTTCTTGATGTTATTAGGTCAGAACCTGCTTCCTTCTGTTTCCTTCTTCATTTTCTTCTAATTATTAATTTGTTATAGACTCCTAGTTGTAACTGTGGAATAAATTTCTTTGTTGGAACAGAGATACTTTCGAATTCACCTTCGTCAACTATTATTTCTCACTTCTTGGGTTTTTGACTGTCATATCACCTGCTCCTTTTTCTTGGATTGTTTTTTGATTGTTAGTTTGTTGGTTTTTTTTTTCTCAGTTTCCAGAGAGCCGTGCTCTGGCTATGTAAAAACAGTCAGGCAATACAATTTAAGCTTTATTACAGTGTAAGCTTTTCTGCCTAGTTCTTTGTCTGCCAGCTCTATGACTGGGTTATTGTAGGTCCTGCACTGGAAATAGGGTACCTTTTAATTCTAACCACTCTCTGGGATTTAAGTGTTCAAATAGAAGAATTTTTTATCACTAGGCACAAACAGCACAAACCAACTACTAAAAGTACTGTGATCTTTTTTTCAATATCACAGAAGCAGACATGCTTTTCTTTTAAAGAAAAAAGTAGAAGGAAATAGTGAGAAAAATCTCATTTTAAATAAAAGCTTAGTGAGTAGCTGGCAAGTGTTGTATAGGGAATGGGGAGACTTCCCACCCATCTTACTGAAGCTATTCCGCCCCTCATAAAATAAGTTTGAGCTTTTCTCTTCAATCTGCTAAGATATTCGCCCATGGGGTTAAGATACCCACCCACTCTGCTCCAGAGAAACAAGAGCTCTCACCTTTGCGTGATGAACCTGTACTTTCTCTGTTGGCCATTAACTCAGCCAACCAACCCCTGTGGTGACATGAACGAACCGTCTAATTTGTGGTTCCTCATAAGGCTTAAATACATCCTGTTGAGTGAGACATTCAACAAAAAACAAAGGGTGAGAAAGAAGATCGTATCAGGTATAGGTTTAGCAAAGAGAGGCTATATTCTCTGCAACCGGTATTGAAACTGAAATGGATTCATGGCCGCTAACCCAATGTTTCTCTTTAAGCCACGCTTATGCACAAAAAGCAAAATAATGCCAGCAGTAGTATTTTCTAAAGGAGGACAGTATCCCAGAAGCGTGATATATGCATCTATGTTGTCGATGACATGAGAGCTTTGAGAGTCTGGCCATGCCAAGAAGCAGAACTTCAGGTGCTTGGGAAAATAACATTGAAAATTAGAGTTTAAGAGCATCTGGGGTAAAGTGGCAGCTGAATGGAGGGGTTTTAAGGATTGCAGTTTTGATTTCAGATAGTCAAAACTGGAGGTGGGCTGGAGCTTATGAATGAAGGAAAGATAGCAGGAGGGAAAATAAATATATACTATTTATATATGCCTGTGACATTTAATAATTGCAAGAAATATAGTAAGTGAATTCCATCCATCTGTCCCACAAACCATCATTAGTCAGTAGATTTCTTATAAGTCTCATATCAGAAAAGGGTGCTGAGACCTTTTTTTTCTCCTCTTTTTTTCACTTTCCCTTATTGATCACACTAATGAATCACTATTTTTCCAACTATTCTCATTTCTTCTCCAAAGTAGCACTTCATACTTCTTAATTCCAATTTTAATTATCTCTTAAGTAAAAGGCTTCACTATATGTGATTTATTGTACACGGGAATTAAAAAACAGACAAAAAGTCCATTATTTAATTCTTTCCTTCTTGCATTTTTCCTACACTGAATTACAAAGTGGAAGGTGAAAATTGATAAGAATAGTCTTCCAGTACATACAAATTTGGTACCAGTCTTACAATTTCTTAATGTACAAATTGACTGTGGCTTTATGAAATAATAAGTTAACATAGTAAATTAGCTGTCGTAATTGCTAACAACCAAAGTAATACATTGGTAGTTCAGTATATAAATGTATATGCAAATAGCAAAAATACTATGTTATAGTAAATCTCTCGCTCTCCTACTTTTAACCCAAAATTATTGCAAAGCCAGAAATATGTATAATTATTGACTATACGTGCAATTCCAGGTCTGATAAGTGGGTAAGTCACTGCTTATGTTTTGTTCTCAATTAACGTTAAACTGAAATAATAAATGGTTGTTTTGCCATTCAGATTTTTTCCAAGCAAATTCAAATTCTATGTAGAAGATGGACATTTTGATTAAAAAAAATTAAAAAAAACACCTAAGCTCAGGAGAACAAGGAAAGGATAGATCTTGGCAATAAGTAAAATCTTACCTAGTTCTTAGAAATATAGTAAACATGTGATGTGTTGATCCAAGCAGAGGAGATCATCTGACTATTTGACAATAAAAGTATCTTTTCTCACCCTTTTATCTGTAAATTATCACAGTTTAGCCACTTCATTAACTCAACGTTTTGAATGTTTTACTAGAAATTTTTCTCCAAGCTATTGCTACATCAAAATTAAAAACTTGTACTTGACCTAGAATGTCTTTTAGAAAGTCATTAATTTTCAATTCAAAGAAGATAAATGATAGAGTTGTTGTTGTAATAGCTAATGATACTAATTGTTAAAATTGTGCATTTTACAGCTTTTTGTACTTTTTTTTTTCTCATGGACTAAAGTGCCCTTTACTTTCAGAAGTCTGCTCTCCATGTGGATGAATTTACATAGTACATTAGTAGGTCCTCTCCTACCCTTTATTTGCCAAGTTAAATGCTTGAATATTTTATGCATTTATTTATTTATTACTGTTAGGCTGATTTTCCAGAACAACTCTACTTTTTTCTTTTTCAGTTTTTTTTTTAATTCATCAATGTTCGTAGTTTAATACTTTATCTATAAGCAATAATGCTTTTGAATTGCTAGTCAGTATTGCCTTGATTTTAAACGCTGCATCATATTTGCTAATTTAATGATGACCTCATTCTCTAAACCTTATTGCTTATCTTATACAAAGACAAGAAATGTTTTGTAAGAAGATAAATCTTCCCTTTAACCCACTCCTTCCTGTATCATATCAAATATATTTGAAATATATTTTCTGAAGTTTCAAAGTTCCCTAAAGTAGAGCAATAGAAAGATATACATAAACACTGAATTAAGGAAATGAAGGGTGAGATTTAGCTCACAGACTAATGTACTTAAAACTTAGCTCTGCGGTGGGGTTGGCAGATAAGATGCAGGATCTGGAAAAGACTCATGTCCCTTTGGACCAATAATTGGAGATCAGACTGGACATCTTCGGGTATTTCCAGTGACACTAGGAACCTATGTGTGGACAACTGAATTGAGCCCTTAGCCAATACAGTCAGTGGAATCTAGAAAGCCAGAGATCTCACCAAAAGTCCATCTATGGTGGGAGACCTCAATACCTGCACTGACCATGTTGATTAGATCTCCTGCTATTATAATATGAGCTTAGACAGCCTGAACTGGCAGATGTGCTCACATTGGCAACTAGTTTAGGTGTCTAAATTTTGAAGCTGAATCCAATTTGAAATAGCTAAATTGTGATGATTTATAAATGACAGGGGGGGAAGAAAGAGCTATTTCCCTGCTGCTTTGCAATGGAAAATAACTAAGGAGAATGGTATTTGAAGTACTAGACATTAAGGCAGCAATTTTTTTTCCTGCCTTGTAGTGTATGCTGTATTGTAACTGGAGGACCATTCTGTCCTTATTTTCCCTTTTGAAGCTACACAGAGATTCTTAGTTACCACTGCCTTCTGCCTGTTTTAAGGAGCTACTACTTCAGATTTGGATATAATCTACCAAGTATTTATGGTCCAAGCTAAAACTTGCAGGTGAACTTTCTTTTTTAAGTTTACTTTCTACATTTGTTGCACACAACAGAAACTGAGTTCCATGTGAAGCAACACTGTTTTCCTTGAAATGTTAGAGCTATCGTTATCAGAGTGAGCTGAGAAAAGCTGAAACTATTTTGTAATTTTAAACTATGTTTTAATGAAGAAAATGTTAGAATTATGAAAATCTGGAGGGGAAAAAAAAGAAAGATTGGACTGGATTTTGCTATAGTTAACCAACTAAGCTGAGCCTGAAATCTTGTATTTTGCACTGTGGTATTTTTGTACCTGCTTTTCTCACTAATGATAGGAAGATAACCTTCAAATGCTTTTCTTACACTGCTCAGAAATCCACCAGGGCCCATGATCTGATAGACAGCCATTTCGTTCAAACTCTGAGATTTAAGTGACCAGAAAAGCATAACCTGACCTTCCGTGAGGTCCTTACTGGCTCATGGCAGGGCTGCACCTGATAGTTGCTCATCAGGTTCAAACTTTCGTGGAATAGCATAAGCCTCAGTGAGCAAAACATTGATTTGGTGATAATCAGAAAGTTGGAATGGTAAAACGTGTCAGCGCACCGAGCTCCTGACAGTTTATTTCCAAACCTGCTGGTTTCAAACAGGTATGTAATTACCCATAGACCACGAAAACAGTTTAAAAAAATCAGTATTAGCCCCGCTGTTCAGTTTCATTTATCATCCCAATAGTTTAAAATGCTGAAATCCTGAATGACATTTAGCACCAGGACAGAAAGGAAAGTAGTGTTTTAACACAATTATGGATCATTGGTGAAGAAGTAAAATCATATAGGAAACATATGCAAGAGGTTTGTTCTACAGAAACAGTGGAGTGTGATTCTGTGTGAAGGAGAGATGGTTTTGGCATTTTCCTCAGTCCTCCCACAAAACCAGGGGGAAAGCAGGTTTGTAAAATGTGCCTAAGTTTCTGCAAATCTGTGAGTGTCTTTGAAAACAATACAGCCATACGAGCACTGCTGTGCTCCAGACACTTGGTAGGGTTCCATAAAATAATGAAATGTCATGCAGATGAAAGATCAGAAGAATCACAGTGCTCACAAATTTCATCCATCTAGAATGAATCATCATCATGATTGCCACACTGTAACAGATGGCCACTTTTAAGTAGAAGAGCTGCACTTCATACCTGAAGGTGGTTCATTAATGGAACACGCAAAAACTAAGATCTACTATATGTTATGAAATCTTTCATGAAGAGTAAGAACACCCTTTTGTGTGCTGGGTTGCACTGCGTTGCTGGCACAACTTTTATTTTAATGTTTGGTGCCAGCTTCAACAAACATACAAAAGAATCGCTGTTACCTGCTTTAAAACTACACAATATGGAAGTTCCTGTCATGAATTGAAAAAATTTCCAATAGGCAAGATTTCTTATTGAAATTGGTTAAATTAAGAAAAGTAGTAATTAAAGTCTCAAAGCATGTCAAATCTGTGTATAAACTTTGAAGAAGGTATATTGATATAAACCTATTAAAAATCAGATTGATTCATTTTATGAACACAGGAGATAATTTATTTGGGCTCCTTTTTATGCAGGAGTTCCAAGTAAGCAGTCAATAATTAATAATTCTGAGTAGTACAAGCTTTGGAGTCTATCCAATTTCAGCACCAGCCTCAATAAATTATAGTTGAATAGTGGAATCTCTTAAGAAAGTCACATGGTCTTGATTCAGAATGAACATGGACTGAGAGCATATTTTTTTCTCAGACTGTTCAAAAGCTGTGTTGTACCCTCCCTGTGGCTTGTCCAGCTTCTGCCTTTGAGATTCTGGTTATTAAGATGCTTCTCTTGGTTCAAAGACCCCTCCAGTATCAAATACTTTCTCACTTGTGCTATGTCTTACACAGCTAATTACACTGATTTTATAAAACTCTCCAAGATTTTGAGAAATTTCTGTATCTCCTTCATGAAATCTCCAAACCTGTACTTATATTATGTTTGGATACTACAAAATTTACAATTTCAGGTTATATTATCATAAAAGATATGGGTAGAACTGGATTTATAACTAGTCACTGGAGGACTGCAATGGATAGACCATCACTAACACATGGTAATACATCACTTTCTTTAAAATTACCTTTTGAGGTCCAATGTCAAGCCAACTTTTAACACGACTTATGCCATGCTAAACTGAAGTGTCCTAAGTATGCCATCTACTCAAAAAAAAAAAAAGTGTGCTATTCTCTGAAAAAGAACTAAACAGCTGTGTAAAATGAGAAAGAAACTGCAAAGTATTTTGTAGGGAGGGGATCACAATAAGGCTATGTCCTGGTTTTGGCTGGGATAGAGTTAATTGTCTTCCTAGTAGCTCGTACGGTGCTATGTTTTTGAGTTAGGTATGAGAAGAATGTTGGTAACACACGGATGTTTTCAGTTGTTGGTAAGTTGTGTTTATATCAAGTCAAGGATTTTTCAGCTTCTCATGCCCAGCCAGCAAGAAGGCTGGAGGGGCACAAGAAGTTGGGAGGGGACACAGCCAGGACAGCTGACCCCAACTGGCCAACGGGGTGTTCCGTACTGTGTGATGTCATGCCCAGTATATAAGCTGGGAGGAGATGGCCTGGGGGGGATCGCTGCTCGGGAACTAACTGGGCACTGGTTGACAAGTGCTGAGCACTTGCGTTGTGCATCACTTGATTTGTATAGTGCAATTCTTTTATTTTTATTATTGTCATTTTATTATTGTTATTATTAGCATTATTAGTTTCTTCCTTTCTGTTCTATTAAACTGTTCTTATCTCAACCCGTAAGTTTCACTTTTTTTTCTGATTCTTTTCCCCATCCCACTGGGTGGGGGGGAAGGGAGCGAGTGGCTGTGTGGTGGTTAGTTGCTGGTTGGAGTTAAACCACGACAGGCTAGTAGACTGCACAAAATATTTCATCGAATACAGCTTCTCACTCTTGAAATTTTAAATCCTCAGGAAGAGACTATCAGGTTATAAATGTGAAGCACCTCCTTTGAGAGGAAACCAGCTTTCTAATTACCAGTTCACAGTCACACTTCAAACACAAATATCACTGGACATGTATCTTACTTTTAAGTGCTAAAAGCAACCTATTATTCACAATTTCACTTTTAGTGACAGAACCACTTTAACTGCATTTCTTAGGTCTGTCATTCAGCGTGTTTAAAGATCACACTCTTAGTACTCAAGAAAAAATTAATCTGGAGCTAAAGAGAAATTATATTACAAAGTTGGCATCAAGTTAAACTATTGAAGGAGGGAAAAGATGTTAAAAACAAAAAAAAAAGGCCAGGGGGAGAGCATATGCAAGAACTCCAAAGCAGAACACCCACGAATCTTCAGGCAGATGTATCAAGATACAAATGTTTGGCACTACCTCCTCAGGTAGGTTCCTTATGTTCCCAGGACTGTAAATAACTAGACAGAAAAATTGAGACAATACAACTGAACCCTCCAGCCATTAAAAATTAAACTGATAGGAACATTAATGTAAATGTGTGTACATATAAAATTTGGACTGTAACTCAGGAAAAATGGAAATATTCCAGGTTAGCAGACAAATTTTTCCTACTGCCTGGGTTGATTAATTAATGCTTTCCCACAGTTGTTATGATAGAACCAGGAAAAATAAGGAGAACTTTTCTGTCTCGAGGCAGCATCCTGATGTACACAAGAAGACCACTGCTTCAGAAAAACACCATTTAGGAAGAATATAAAACTTAGACAGCTAAATATACAGAAACCACAAACCAACCAAACAAAAAAAAAAACAACCAAACAACAAAGCTTAGTGGAATCTTATCTCCACTAAGATTGAAAGGCAGAATCGTGAAATATATTCCCAAGGCTACGCAGTTTAAACACTAGTAAATGTAGCGATCTATGTAGTAAACACAAGTAAAGGAGCTCAGTTTCCTGTGTCCTAGCTCACTCCAGGCGCTAGTGGACTGGCATGGAGTAACTCCTGAGCATCTTATTTGAGGTGGTGGAAATGAAGGTAAAGACAAGGAAATGTAATTTACAACTTCTGCTACAGAATATGCAACAGATTCATTTTTCCCATTCATTGTTCCCAAGAGAATTTATGATTTTTCTATTTACCACAGTGGCATTGCATACGATAAGGTATGCAACGCATTTGAATTCTGTGCCACTTCAAAACCTAGCACAAGTAACTGACATCCAGCTTCCAAAATCTTCAGGCTGAACTTGTCTTCTAGTCCAGAGCTATTCATGGGAGATGAGAGCCTTTGCACTTTTACGTATTACCAGCATTCAGTTCCCAACTGTTCACCTCCTTTCTCCTCTTCCTTAGCTATGAAAGGATTCTGATCATAAAAAAGAGATGTTATTTCTATGCACAGTCCACGTTGTCTTGGAAAGGGAAGCACAGAGGCACTTGACAGTAAACTGAAGTGGGTATTTTAGTTGCTCTGGGTTCCAGTACACAAACCAGGCAGAATACTGGATAAGCTAAGCTAAACAGCAGTCAAAAAAACAAACATCACCAACAAAGCACACTTGAAGTCTACATTTTTTCATTTTCACTTTATCACACACTTCACCCAAGGATCTCAAAACTCTTAAAAATATTTAGGAAATCTTACAGCACTCCTGAGAGGCAAATTATCATGAGTTGCCACTTTAAAGAGTGGTACACTGAAAAGCCAACTCAGCACTAGACCTAGGAAAAGAATTTCACGCATCTAACACCTTCCCTTCAGTTCTGAATAAAAAATGTCCTAAGTTGAGTATAACAGCAAGTGCTAAGAGACAGCCTGGCCGCTCTGAGAAGACACATTTATATTGTCTATTAAGTCACAAAAATAGATGTTTGCATTAATTGATTTTCTTTCTTGCTGTCCCTTCTCTATTCTAAACAGTTGGTTAAGAGTTACAGTTCTCAGAACTGAACAGGTATATACCCCATCCCATCAAACATCTCATCTTAAATAGGTTTTTTTTCAATAAAGATCCACAGAAGCAAGGAGAGAGTTTGCTGTGAAGTTAAATTCAGACAATCCTGAGAATCTTGCTGAAAAACAAGTGTGCAGAACCACTTATGTCCCGATACATACTAATCTGCACTTGCCAATCTGATTGATTTCAACTCTCATTTCAGTGTGGAGGTTGGCTGAATGTTCAGTGTCACAGGATGATATTTTCTTTATCAAAGAGTCTCCCAAAAAAATAAGTTCACTGAAATGGAATGAAACTGGGACTGTTTTACAATATTTCCACTGATTTGGTTGAAGTTCCTTTGTATTATCTCAGTGTGATGGATTAGAATTTAGCCAAAAACCTTGCATTAACCTTGAGGTAGTGGAAAGTGAAACCCAAGAAAGAAGAATTCCACTGAGAAAGATGAAATATGCTACAGTGTGGACAATAGTAAGTTAAACATGGCTTTGTGATGGCTGATTGCAAATGTGATGGAAACATGAGTAAATCTTAGAACCTTATTTTTCCATCAGTATTGGCCTGTTTAACGAGACAGTAGCTGTTTAGGAAAGCGTCAGCCTCTTTGTGCATTTTATGGATACATAGCCCTGATGCCCATATCTATAACTGGAACTGTAACATTAACAACAGGACTCACCCTCAATCATGGTTAAAATAATAAAAACATTTTCAAGCATGCAATATACGCAGTTCCCAAAGGGAATGTTTTATTGGTCAGTAATGATGAGGATTTTTTGGGGTTTGGTGCTTTTTTTTTTTTTCTTCCCCCCTAAGCCGTTCTTTGGACAGATAAATTAATTCAACAAAGAGTATATATTCATGAATTGAACCAACGTGGAGAAAAATGGGGATGTTTTGATCTAGTGTTTCTTGCTTCCTTGTGCTGTTTTAGATGTGAACAGTGCACAATTCAGAACTGTCTAAGGCTGACTGTAAATTATATAGCTGTGCTTTAATCCATTCCTCAGTTTCAGAAAGAAGAGAGTGAAAATGAGGGATGGGTTTCTTGAGAAGTAAATATTTTTGGGGGTTGCTTGTTTTGTCTTTTTTTGTTTGTTGTTTGGGGTTGCGGTTTTTTTCCATTTTCCAAATGAGATCCATATTTTCTTATTGGGTACCAGAAATGCACACACTTCGTCATGCTTTAGCATGGACTGGGAATAAATGAGATGTGTAAAATGGCTGGACACAGATTACCCATTATGCAGCTTTCTGATTTAAGTTATAGTGAAAGCTGAGATCTAAAGGTTGTGAAAGGAAGCTAGAATGTGCTTTAATTTTTTTTTTTTTATTTCTTTCCCTATATCTCACATTTAATACTTACAAGGGAATTCTTTCCCTATTGTGATAGATGTACCTCATGAACAAAATTATGTATTCTGTCCTTGAGGCTGAAAGTGTTCTCAAAGAGTTGTTCCTATTACTAAGGGGGGGGGGGGAGAGTGC
>JANXJC010000055.1:43575907-43591544 GCA_027564655.1 Leptodon cayanensis
GGGGGGGGGGGGGCCCGAGAGTGCAACAATTTTTGCAGTTTATAAATCCCAATCAGGGGGGCAACTGTCCATTGATTTACTGACAACCCCTAATAAATTTTTAAGAAATGACTGCATGTCCTGAGAAAAAAAAAATTACTGTTCAGAATTTTTCAGTCCTGAAGGGCATAATTTTTAATACTTTAGACTCTGGTGTACTCCTCACTGTCAGCATTCAGGCTCAGTCTTAAATCAGAACTGCAGACCTGTGGATATTTTCTCCTGGATCAGTAAATGTGATCGCGAGGTAGCCAATTAGTTTGCAACTCTGTTACTAGTCTGATTTCATTGGATTCACAAGCTAAACAAAGTCAATTCCTGTTAATATTTAGACAGAAGACTTCCAGTTTATTAGCGTACACACATCTACACGAGTTGCCTACAAGGTAGTTGTTTTAATAATTATTTTAGTTCTGAGGTAAGGGATTCCTCTGTCAAGAGCTGTACTAGAGTATACCCTCTTCTTAATTGCTCCTTATCATCCATTCTTCTCCTGCTCTTTCTCAGTCTGTGATAACAAGATCTGAATGTCATGTATTCACTGCCGGCTGAACCTCGTACCCTTTGAGAAGAAAAGTTCTTCTCTTTTTGCTAAGAGATGAGGTGACTTGTCCTCGATTGCTTTGACAAAATGTAGGCTGTACAAGTGACTCTAGAGCTCCTTAATCCGTTGCAAAGCCCCAGTCACCCATGGCTAATCCTCCTTCCCCCGTGCCTGCCAAATGCTTCTCTTCACATATTGACCCACACTGCATGGATCTTTTCATTTCCTCCCTTTGAAGCTTTTCCTTTTTTTCCCATTCTGTCTCTAAATATCTCTTCCCCTGTGCCCACTTACCATATGTTGTGTTCTTCCTGATCCTACCATCAAACCGAAATCCAGACTCCCATGATCAGCACATATTTTTTGCTGTATCAGCCCAGATGGCCTACAGGATCTCAAAGATTGGCTAGATCATCAGTACACAGCCCAAATGAGTGTTCTGCACATCTAGTACATCTGCCCAACAAAGGGAAATAGCTTTCTCGGTTGTAGACTCCACTTGTTGAAATGGAAGGAGCTGACACCATGACTGGACCTTCTTTAGCTTTCTCTGTTATGCAGGATTATTGCCATTCCTATTACGGAGCACTGGCACTTCATGTAACATGGCTTCTGCAAAAAAGTGGTACAGAGACTGTTTCAACCCTCTGAAATATGTGCCAGACCACCCACAGTGATCCATGGTACAGAGCTCATGGCCATCTGTTGCAGAGATACAGATGCTTGTCACTTACTTAAATTAAGGAGACATTTGTTAGCTATAGCAATATTAAGCTGCAACGACTTGAGGATGACATGCCTAATGGACTATTTAGAGAGGTGCAGCCATACACAAGCCAGGCATAAAATGGCAATCATGAAACGCTCTTGGGTAAGCCCAAGAAAGTGGCGGAGGAATCCAGCTTCCCATGTCATCACTAAATTGGGAGGAAATAAGGGAAAAGGACCATCTGACACCCTTTTTCTTTGCCCCTGTGAACCTTTAAAAAGATGATGTTGTCATATTAATAAGGCGGAATTGTTTAATTTATTGATTCATCTTTAAAAATGATGGGTGATGTTGTGTACCTAGTTATGACAACTTTTCTTAATTTGATGCATTAAGCATGTTATATTCAGTTTCATTAAATGATCTCCCTTAATTATGACAATGGGTAACCATGGTCATTAAAGTAATGACATTTGTCACCATCAGCAGTGGCGAGGATAATGAATAATGAACAAGGCAAAATTTCCACAGAGACTTTATAGTCTTACATTCCACTTAGCAGCAGGCTAGAAAAACACAGAAACCAGATAGTTCCCTGAGGACAAAAAAGTTTGAGGAAGCCAACAGAGAAGCTTCCTCTTTAAAATACTAAAGCACACTACCCAAGAAAAGTACGGATTAATGATGGTGAATTAAAAGAAATACCAAAACTTAAAAATCTTGTGAGCAAATCCATCTTATTAGGTCTGCAATACTATCACCCTATGTATTCTTTTCATAAAGAAACATGAACCATTTTTTAATGCGTCTGGGATAAGAAACAGCAGTTGATTGTGTATTCTATTGTCAAAAAGACAGACAAGAGAAATACATGTTACAGTACCTGGACAGGCTGGAAGAGTGGGCTAGCAAGAACAGTATGAAGTTTAACGAAGACAAGTGCAAAGTCCTGCACGTGGGATGGAATAACGAGAGACACCAGTACAGGCTAGCATCTGTGTGGCCTTTCTGAAAGGGACCTGGGGGTCCTGGTGGGCAACAAGGTGAATATGAGTCAGCAGTGTGCCGCTGCAGCAACAAAACCAAACCAGATCGTGGGTTGCATCCACAGGGGCATTACTAGCAGAGAGATAGATGTGATCATCCCACTCTACTTGGCGCTTGCCAGGCCGCCCTTGGAGTACCGTGTCTAGTTTTGGTCCCCACAATTCAAGAAAGATGTGGACAGATTGGAGACGGTCCAAAGGAGGTCTACAAAGATGATCAAAGGGCTGGAGAACCTGCCCTGTGAGGAAAGACTGAAGGCGTTGAGTCTTTCTCCCCGGAGAACAGAAGGCTCCGGGGAACCTCGTCGCAGTATTCTAGTACTTAAAGGGTGGCTACAAAGGGTGTGGGGGCTCTCTCTTCACAAGGAGCCACAAGGGGAAGACAAGAGGCAACAGGCACGAGTTGTACCGGAAAAGGATTCATCTCGATGTAAGAAAGTTTTTACGGTGCGAACAATCAATCACTGCAACAGCCTCCCCAGGAACGTGGTAGAGTCCCCATCACTGGAGGTTTTGAAGACGTGACTGGACAGGGTGCTAGATAATCTCATCTAGGCTCCCTTTCCCACAAAAAGTTGGACCAGATGATCTTTCAAGGTCCCTTCCAATCTGTTCTGTGGGCTGTTCTGTGAGTTTATGATTTTACACTGAATGCCAGGGGTTGTTTAAATCCTGATCTTGAACAAAATAAGAACTGAGTTAAGAATGCAGGCATGTATTTTGAGGCAAAAGAATTATCTTTTTGCCCACCTACAAAAGTAGCTGACTCAATCTTACAGCGAACCTATCTCTGTGATACCTCCCAGTTTTTTTCCTGCGTATAAGTACAATGGATTTCAAATCTAATAATCTTTTATTTTCTTCTTTACATGAACATCCTCTGTATATGCAGAAAGGTACTGCACATGTGTCTTGCAGTTACAGATTACACTCTTCCATGAAAACAGATACAGTGTGGCATAGTGTGTATTTCTGCCAAGAGGCACGAGGAAACGCCTAGGGCAAAAACCAGCCAGGTAGTCTTAAATTCATACCATAAATACCACCAAACCCGGTAGTATGTTTGTTTTCTCTGAACAGAAAAGGAGACCAAGCACCTTGTTAGTGTTCATTCTCTTTGCCCAGATTCTCTATCCAGCTATAGGACAAGGCAGGGAGGATATCTAAACTAAATGAAAACCGTGATTCCGGCTTAACTATCATTATGCACAATCTCTTCTATTACCTGCAGGACCTATTGCCCATTTGAAAATTGGCAAGGAGAACATGTAAGGCTTCTCTGACATGTGCTTTTCTAGGACATGACATAGCTCTGCTGATTTAAAAGGAAAGTACTCTTTATAATAAATGCCTTGCTAACATTCAATCAAATGATGCATTATTAGCAAAGATTAAAAGAACTAATTATGTACAGCATGGTTGAATGATGGCTGCGGGGAGAGAGAAGATAATGATCTTGGTGTATTTGAAAACTAAGCACCAAGAAAAGAAAGGATTTTTAATTTTTAAGGCAGCAGAGAGGGGACAGACTTCATTAAAAATACAAAACAAAACAAAAAAACGCAGCTGGAAATTCAGTAAAGATAACTTTGGGCTCAATATCAAATGGCTATTAGTCTGCAGACTAAACTCCTCAAAGTGATCATGAAATCTCTGCGACTTTGGCTACTAAAAACAGAACAAGAAGAAATATTTGAGAAGAACCCAAATGATTATTTGTTGGGTATAGAAACCAGATTACCTGGACATGTCTTAGACATAATGGACAGCTGTGCCAGGAGAAAGGTCAGACTCTCAGCAGTGAGAATGGTAATTCCTCCTCCTACTCTCATATGGATGTGATTTAGCTGTTATCATGTGGGGGTCCACAACATATGATGTGAAAAAGATCATGTTAGAAAACTATAATATCATTTTCCTGACATACAAATCTGTGAATCTCAAACTTCTTCAAGCACAGTTTTGACATCATTTTAAGTAAGTGGTTTAGAAATTAAAATATTTAAATCAGAGTTTAAATAGCAGTTGCGACCACCGAGGTAGTCATATCATCTTTTTATTAACTGTGCTATCTGGCTGTATAACTGTATTCTAGTACAAAAAATGTGCTTTTAAACAAAATAAATGCCAAAAAAAACTATGTTGAAGTGAAACCTAAAAGATAATAGATTTGAGCATGAGTTAAAAGATTCGAATAATTTGGCATGGCATGGATAAAGAGTTTCACTAATTTCAGAACGGAGCTTGCTAATTTTATGTTTGCCTGTGAAAGAAGAGGCTTGGTGCAATGTCCAGGGAAATCTCTACCTGCCCTACATCCCATGGACATGAAGAAAACCGTTCATGAACAGAGCCTCAAAAGCAATGGAAGTTGGAAACAATCAACTAAATATTTCTTCTTGGATGGAGCATAAATATCCCCACGAACTGCTAGGCAGCATGGAGAAGAGCTGGAACAGCATTTCAGTAAATGCCCTGTTCTCTTTATCAAGGGCAGTAAAGCATTTTCATTCACTGTTTCTTTTCCCTATACTCAGACTATTGTTAGAGACAGGCATGACTTAATGCTGTTATTTCCCCCTCCTCCCTCAAAAGAGTAGACGTAAAGGGGAAATGGCTGGTGCTATTACTCCCACGGCAGGCTTAGTCCATCAGGAAATCAAAACCAAGTCTATGACTAATGTGATTAATTAAAAAAAAAAAAGCTTCTTCAGCTTCAAGAAAACCTTTTTTTCCCCATTATGTCTTATTCAGCTGAGGACAGTAAACAGTCTTATGTTCAGTGACATGTTACATTCAAATGGACTGGAAATGTGATGAACTATCTAGTTTTGTCCCACAAAGACTACAGGAAGTACTGGAGTGAAACACTGAGAAAATGCAACCCACCAGTCTAGATTTATGAGCAATCCAGAGGATAGGGAATATGGAACATGATCAAGAACATAAAATATCTGAACTTCTTTAAAATATTGAACCTTTTGAACATTATGTTCACTAAACAAGACTTAGTTAAAAAAAAAAAAAGAACAGGTAAAACACTATGTGGATTAGCTTGGAGATGATTTAGAGCTGAGTGAACAGTTCAGAGTACATTTTCTCTGCTCATTTGGCTTTCTGTGTGCAAATTGTCTGTGTGGAAGAACGAAAAAAGAAGAAATAGGAAAATCAGTTAGACTAGAATTACTGCTTCGCACCATATGAAAAAAATGAAGAAGCTCAATAGAAGCTAAATCAGAAAGGACCTTAAAAAACCCCAAACAAATAGATTATGTTTTATGTGGAAAATGGACATGTGGGAAAAATGGGTAATATGATCAGAGAAATTAGGTAAGAAGAACATCTTACAGGAGCCTTTGAAGTAAATTGTAGGGGTAAGACAAACGTTGTCCAGAGCATGAGAAGAGGAGGTTGTGGTGATGAAGATTCCAGACAATGAGGTTTGTGAATACTACTTGCATTTTTCGATCAGCTCTAGCACAAATGCTGTGATCTGTGTGGACAACATAAGTGATGAAGTTTGGAAGGACATTCTTTTTCCCCTCCTATGGCATGACTATATATTTTTGCTTTAATATATATTGCAGTAGGCTTAGCAGGTAGGAGATAAGAGGCCACGTGCTTTGTTTCCTTACTGTAATTTCCTCTTTCCCAACCAGAAAACTACAAACCAAACCAAACCTAACTTTTATGCTTGATCTCCCAAGCTGAGAAATTACCAAATCTGAAGTCAGAACCATAGCACACAATTGTTTACTTTCTTATCACGGTGTTTCAAGAGTGGAGCAGAGTGAGAATCTCAGTTTAATCTGAGTTAGTCTCATTCTAAATCCCCATATCAGATACACTCTCACGTTACAATTTTTTTTACACTTAGCTAGAGTTCAATAATCTTTCAGCCAGCTGGCATCAAAACTAGGGTTTTGATAAAAAAGTTTAAGAACCAAGGTTGGTTCTTAAAACAATGGGCATATTTCATCTGGGAGCCATTTGTCTGATTTTAAGAGAGCGCCTTCCTAAAAGCTGAGTCTTAAAAGGCAATCAGAGTTTATGCTGGAAGCGTAAAAAAAAAACCATAAACACCCCCCCCCCCCCCCAAATCCAATAATCAAGGTAAATAAAGTGAAATGTGAAATGATAAATGAAGAAACATAACCAACACTGGCAAAGGGAAAACATTAATGATTGGTGTAATTCCACAAAAGACAGGAATATTAACTAAGAGTAAGACAGTGTATGTAGAAATCTTTTGTGTATTATATTCTGTGATGTGGTAGAATTCAGATAATTTGTTTTTTAGTCATTAATGAAGTCATAATCATTAGCATGTGTTTTTTCCTACAAAGAATGAAGCAGATGGAACTGTCAGGCCTTTATAAAGTTCAAATTATAGATGAGGATTTTCCTCTCCACTGTTTGCCTTCCTTCTATGGCAGAGGAGAGCTGTGAGAAGGAAGAGTAACTGCTGTTTCTTTGATCAAATCAATTTAGGATTCTGCATGAATTCTGAATAAACCCCTAGGTGTTCTTTTTTTTTTTTTTAAAGTTGGGTTTTCAAACAGGTAAACTGTATTTTATTCCTTCTCAGGAAATTTATATTCTTATTTCTTAATAAGCAATTCCCAAAAGGCTTTCAAGATAGTTGCATTGCAATGGGAGCTTATTGCTATACTGTTGTATCGTCACTAGAAATTCAGTATCTGACTCAACAAAAGGCCTTTAGGCAAAACTAAATCAATTTAACCTGATTTAACATCCTCCATGGTCTTTCAGCAGAGCTATCATTGCACAGACATTTGGGATCTTTTTAGCTTATGCAACTGTAAATCAGAGCAAAATACTCACACTACTCCTGGGGTTTCTAGAACAGAAATACTTGCCCAAGACATCATACACAGCACACATGTAGCGATCTTTTTAACGTATATGTCCAACCTTCTTCATAGGTGCACAGTGGCTTTTCTCTTCCCTGTCAGATTTACTAATCATCACAATTGATGTTCTAAAGTTTCTTGATAGACAGTTGTCACACTGCTGTAGCTCTTGCTCTTTTAAGACGGTCAGACTTTCAAATATTTCAAACCAAGGCAGGAAATCCTCACATCTGCTCTAAAAATTTTTCTAAATGGAAATAAGGGCAATGTAAAGGATACGTGCATGTCCAGGCACGCAGACTACTTACTCAGACTAATACTAGTGCAGATACTTTCTCACACTCCCACTCTCTCCTAATTATAAATTGTCTCTCTACAGGATTTTTAATAGCTTCCAGGCCGAGCAGAGAGACAGATGTAACAACTGACATGTATAAATGTGTCTGTCTCTGAGACTCAAGTGCCCACGTGGCAAACTGGAGACCTACCATCTAGGTGATGTTCTCAGAAACGCTGTCCCACAATGACGTCCAACTTTTCCCCAGTGGGGGTTGCTTCTTCCTGGAGTTTTAGGAGTTCAGTGATGGAAAGGTCGCAGCTCATGGAGCCAAACCTTCCTGTTTGTACAGGTAAACTGCAGAATTGCCAAAATGATCTGGGAGCGAGAGAGAAGCCTCTTTGCACTAAATCACCCTACGGGAAGCCCAGTGATGACTTTTTCTATAAAACACAAAGAGAAAATTTTCCTGGAAGAAAGAGTTTGAATTCAGGTTTTGCCCCTGTCCCAAGAAAACAAGCTTATGCTTCAGTCCCTCCAAAGAATCTTAAAATCTCTTTTGCACAGTGACAATGTTCAGCTTTACTTGGATTTTATGAATTTTTTAGCCTTTGCAGTCTTTTTAAATCGAAGTGAGCTAAAGTTGCAATATGGGCTAAGCGTGCAGAGCTCACTCCAGCAGTGTATTAGGCAGGCTCAGAGGGAAAAGATCAGACCCTACAGCAGATCTAGGCAGAAGGAATGCCAAAGAGGCTCAAGCATTAAGATCTTCAGCCCCACCGAGAGAGACGGGTACCGGGCATACGTAAGAACAGTGGAACAGCTACGGACATGGCACAATGTAAAGCTGCCTGGACTGACCCACGTTATTTAACTCTGCTCTCCAATAGTCCATCAGACAAGGATGAGTGCTAACCTAACACACATACTGGTTCTAGTCCCAGCTTTAATTCATCCACAGATAGCTCATGCATCTCTCTGCAATACTGCATTGAGCCACGTAGACAAACCTTAGTAAATTGGTTACGAGTTTTGAGGATCACAGTCGGACTCAGGCAGCAAAACACGCATCAAGCACCTTCATGCTCTCATGGATTTTGCCCCTCACCTTTAAGTCAAATACTTACCTCTGGTCATTTGATTTGGGGGTGTTGAGTCCCTTTCTGTCACCAGTCTAGGACTGGTCATCATACTGTCACTCTAACACAAAACTGAAATATGACATCAGAGACTGGAGTAAGCTAAAATTAATTAGATTTATCTGATATTAAAGAAATACTTTGTTGTAATTAGAATGCTTTCCTGGACACTATCTGTTCAATCACACATCAGTCTACCTGATTAGTTGAGTCCACCACCCCACTTCATTCTGAAAAAAAACCCCTTCCCAGCAGATTTCAAACAAGAGTTACGTAAAATCGTTTCCAAAACTGTTCTGATAGAAATCGTCTTAAGGAAAATTTCATACAAAATTTGAAGCAAAATATGAACATGAAGATATTATCCGTATGTCCTATTTAAAATATGTGCAGGTTTCAATGTTATTGCAAGCAGTTACCTAAAGAGTTAAGAAAGACTTTGTAGATATACTTGTCTGCAGTACTAGCCTATGTGTTACAAAAGAAAGAGAGCCTGCTGTAAGAATATAAACCTCTAATAAGATGAGAGACTTTTACTAAGCCACTCATGCTTGGAGTGTATTGAAAGATAATCTTTGGTACAGTATTTCTAGAAAAGCAGTGAACTGAAATCAATATTCAGTAAAAAACAGATTAGGAGACCAAACTAAAGAAATCAGAAGTTACTCAGCAGAACAGACGTACATCTTAAAGATTATCATTCATTGTGAAAGCACAGGGTCTTTTTAGCTCATGGGAGAGGGCGAGACCCTGTATCCTCTTCTCTTTCACTGAAGTTACAAGCCCATAGACTACAATGAATTTTAAATCTCCACATTTTAATTTAAAAATACAGTGGGAAAAAAAAAAAGTAAGTTCAGAGCTCAGCTGATCATGGGGAGAAAACCTATTTTCGTTCAAAAAAAGAGCTGCTTTTCACTCACACATTTGAATATGTCTTTGTTTTATCTGTCTATGGAGAGAGACAACTTCTTTATTCTTGAAATGAAACATGATCTTGCAGATGGGAAACTGGATGAATATTCAGCAAAGGTGAGGTTATTGCCAACTCCTTCAGAGACCTTTGGCCAATTTAATTACTCCATGACACCATTCCCAACTTAAAATGTCAATAGTAATAGCGTGCATCCTTCCTATTCAGATGGCCAACTCTTTGGACCTGCCGTAAAACTCTTACTATGAAAGTAAGCACATAACTTCATAACACAAAACGATACATATTGCAATGGTATTCTCTGATTTTTCTTTCAGTACATTTAATATTAGGCTTCTACTTTATCAAGGTGCAGTTTTGCCTTCCTCTCCTTGTCCTTTGCTACATGTTAACAAAATAAATTTGTATTTTTGTTTTCAAATTATGAAACCTAGGAATGCACTTCTTCAACCTCCTAATTACTACTATTAAGATAAGAAGACGGAAGACCCAAAGGAGCCCAGGGATATATTTGCAGAAAAATCTAACAGTAGAGAAAGGCCAAATATCTTAACAGGAATTACAGGTGGCATATTTGATTTCATGTCTGAATGATTAATATCAGCAAGTGAAATAAATTTATTTTAATGCATTAACAGCATAGCTACTTGTTTCCACTGTGCAATAGTTCAAATCCTGGTCTACCCAGTATTAAAAATTCTACATAGGGAAAATAATACCAGCAGGAATTAACATAAAAATCTGTTTTGTTCTTCATTAAAGTGTATTTAGTATCGAACATTGTTTTAATATTTGCAACATACATCCATGATTTTTTGAGTCTTTATTCAGCAGGGAGTAACTCACAATCCCAAAATAACAAACTTCAAAATAAATTAAGATACTCAGTCCAACTCTACATGTTTACTGCTGTAAAAAGGAAACAGTCTTTTTAAATCATATGCCACTAAATTAGCTCATTTTTCTTGTCCTCTGGATTTTTTTTTCTGATTTTAATACTTTCTTTTGACACTTCCTAAAAAAAAAAAAAAAGTTTCACATTCTTAAGTGTTTTTTTCCAATCTCCTTCCCTATTCTTTCTTTTACCTTTAGAAGAAGTAAAAGTTTCAATATTTAAACACATAAGAGCTCCCCAAACCTTGGCAACCTTGAAATCCTCCTTCTGCTACAAAAATAAACTCTTTTCCTCCCCAGGACTGGGATTTAAAGTTGCTACACTAAGGTGAAGCTTCTCCTCCCACCATAGCCTTCCTTCCACGGCTGCTTACATACAGACAATTTTTTTCTCCTTATGCTTTCAAAAGAAAAAGCAACAGCAAAACATGAAATAAATAATAACTGAAATTGTCTTCCCCAAAATGCAAAAAGCCTGAAAACACTGCCTGGAGACAGCAACGATCAGACGTTTGATCCTTTCCCTCTACTCAGCACTAGAGAGACTCATGGATGTACTGGAGTGAGTCCAGCAAAGGGCCACGATGATGATTAAGGGATTGGAGCATCTGTCATATGAGAAAGAGTTGAGATCACTTGGGTTGCTCAGCCTGGAGAAGAGAACGCTCAAGGGGATCTTACCAACGTGTATAAGCACCTGATGGGGGTTAATGAAGGAAAGAGAGCCCAGCTGTTCTCAGAGTTGGTCAGTGAATGGACAAGAGGGAATGGGCACCAACTAAAATACAGGAATTTCCATTTAAACATAAGGAAAAACTTTTTTTGTTGAGAAGGTGATTGAACTTTGTAATATGTTGCCCAAAGAGATTTTAGGGTCTCCATTGCCGGTCCCTTCCAGCCTCCATGATTCTGTGATTCTATGGTTTACAGGTAAATGCTGAACTTTCAAAAAAATAGTGATGTCCATACCTTAATTGTTTATTTGGTCATATTTTAATAAAACCTATTAAGCATATGGCATCCCAAGCTTGCTTCTAATATCCCTCACAAGCAAGCAATCCCAGGTGTGCCATCCCAGTTCCCAAAACCTCCAAGTTTTTAGCTATTTAAATAATCTTCCTGGAAAACCTTTCTTCTCCATCTAAAAAAAACCCACAAAAAAAGATAAACATTGTCTACAAAACAAGGCCTATCTTAGTGCCCATTCAACTTGTGTGTGCCCGCTTAGCTTTCAGCCATTTTAAATGATGTTTCCACTGACTTTCTAGCACAAAGAGTATATTGGCTAATTCTGTATAGTGGCAGAATACATGAGACTGAGTGTGAATGACATGTATGAAGCTGTAAGGCACAATAGCTACTATGTAATTCACTGCTAGACTTCTGTGAACTCCTTTGCCAACTGCATGCCCAGTGCCCACCAAAGATGCTCCATCACTCCCCTCCTCAGCTGGACAGGGGAGAGAAAATATAACAAAAAGGCTCGTGAGTCCAGATAGGGACAGGGAGAGATCACTCACCAATTATTGTCACGGGCAAAACAGACTACACTTGAGGAAATTAATTTATTGCCAGTCAGAAGTCAGAGTAAGTTAATGAGAAATAAAATCAAATCTTAAAACACCTTCCCTTCATGCCTTCAGCGTGCATTTCTGGTTTCATGGACTTGGCATAGCTAGAGGTTTGAATTTGGGACCTTTTGTTACAGTTCAAAGCGATAGAATACCCGCTCTGAAATGAGAGAAAAGGAGTCCCTTGCATTGACAGTTCTCCAGTTGTTTTCTTCTATTTTCTTCTTGTGCTCACATGACCAGGAAGATCGACTCCTGATCCATCTCACCCAAAAGAGTCACAGAAAAAGACATGCTATCTTCAGTAAGACTTGCATAGCAGCTCTTCCGTCCCTTTTTGACCCAACAGACTGAAGATGGAGGCTCACACCCCCATTATGGCTTAATACAAGAAGGGTAAATTCCTTGTGTGTAACCCGGTAAGTCAACTTCACAGTGTAGGTGCTCCGTGACAGGCTAGCTTAACCTTGCTGCTCAAATCTGGATGGGGATTACTTAAAGCGACTTTGCAAGGCAAGCATACTCTAAAAGTAAACATTACAAAGTTCCCAGACAGTACAACACAAGGAAATTGCACCGCATCCTTATCTCTGTGTGTAGCTGAGCTTGTTTTTCTTTGCTAACTAGCTCTCAGTTAAAATAGTGTGTATATATTGGCTGATGTCAAAAGGCAAAACATTTTGGAGCTTTTCAGCAGGAGAGGAGCCCTGAATGGTGTCTGAAAAGGAAAGTGGAAAACAGAGGTATATAAGACGGCTGCATCCGGGAGGAGTTCTGTGTAATCACGTTTTAAGTGTTTCTGGTTCAGTACATAGTCATAAATGTCAGCTGAAAGTTAACTTTGTTGTTTATTAAATGTATGTTAATAATGTCATCGGAAATCTAAGTGCTCTATTGATTGCAAATGTAAATTGGCAATGCTGTGGTCTCTATCTGCCAGTCAATCACAGCAGTATGACTTAGTGAGGTAAAAACAGAATAAGGGAGCTGATTACAGGAGGCATTGAAGGAAGAGATAGATGGTAGAGAATATTTTTGTGTTTAGCAGTATCATCAGACTCCCTGCATTATAACTCTTCATACAGCAGCTGATAAAGATCCAATCCATATAGCCTATTTCTTTCAATTTAAAGCTCAGATGAGAGACACACACACGCACACACCACCCTCCTTTAGGAAAGAGCAAGAAGTAATGCTGGGTTATAGGAGACAGCCCCTCAGAGAGCACTATCTAGACCCACAGCTCCTGGATGGGATGAAGGACTCCAGGAACATCTCCTTCTTCTTCCCAGCTGTACATTTACTGACAAGAATGGCATAAAATTTTTTGTGCTAAAACTTCCAAAAGAGTGACCATATCCAGAGTAAATAGTAGTGAGCAATTAACCACATCTCAAGAAGGTGATCAAAAATCTTCCTTTGGGAAGAGAAAAGACAGCCAGCCTTCTTGTAAAGATGGGTTAGACCTTCAATCCTGCTTTTCTATCCAGGATCTACAAAGCTTTTGGCAAAATCCTTGTTAGTGAATGTGAACTCCTTAATATTGCTTGATTTTTTGATACTGATAAAAATTCATTTAGTATCAGCAAAGACTTACTAAGTGCTTGAGTCAACAAGCCCTTCAAATCTCAGGTTTATAACTTGCCCCTCTGCATTAGATTCCTAGCTATCAAACAGCATAACATTATTTTGTAAACCTTCTACGAATGTCTTCCTATATTGTTTACCATAATAAGTCTTCAAATTCATTTGAGCTCCTAATTATCAGTATAGTCTGAGTAATAGTAAATCAGAACTGCATTATTGTAGTATTATGCAGAAAAGGTCATAAGTGCTATTTGATTGACACTATTTGTTTCCTGTACACAAATGAGAGTTTCCCTCTGAGCACAGCAGATACTGTCTAGAACAATATTGTTATGGAGATAAAGCACTGTAGAGACATGTTTTAGGGAAGAATTAAAATAACTTATAAGCAGCTGAACTAAAGAAGCCTGATTTCCTGTGGATTTGAGTCCTATCTCCTACTGCTTTCCCACATCATCTGTTCCCAAAACCTTTTCCCTGTTGCAATCCTCAGTACAGGGCAAGCCACTGCAATGCTCCATCTGCCTTGTCGTGGATCCGGACTATTCCTATGGGAGCTGTACCTGATTTTAAGCTGCCTATACGTCAATCAGCAAGCATTAAATGTGTTCCCATTGATACACTGCCTGGCCAAACAGAATAGACTGAGTTTATATAGTTTCTCTTAGATTGGAAGCACTAGTTTAGGTTGTTTGCCTACTCAAACACAATTTTCACAAAACATTCTGGACTTTGGCTGGAGGTGTTGCCACTTCTGACAAATGGAGCAACAATGGCCAACAGATTCAAAAAGCACAAAAAAGGAATTAAACACCAGATACACAAAGAATTTGATCTGATCAGCCTCATTTACACACAAAATTATTCTAGCCCCCTTCTTCAAATCTTACTTTCAAAAGATTCATTTCAAACTCAGCCAAAACTGCTAGGATTCAGACAAATATACAATAATCTGTTAATTTCAGACAGATGTGTAAGACAAAACCACATCAAATTTCTAATACTGGAAAAAAATCCCAGATACAGAAAAAGCAGTTTTGTTAGGTACACAATAACAATGCTGTAAAAAACCCTAAAGTCTAAAATGTCAAGTGACAAATTATTTCATAAATGACTATTTAAGTCAAGTAGTAGTTGACTTGATTTTTCGAAGAAACTATAATTGAAGTACTTTACAATTTTTTTTTGCTGCCTATATAAAATAAAATAATCACATAATTAGCACATAATTACTTTCAGGAGTGACTAATTCTGGATTCTATTAAGTACTTATTAATTGCTATGCTGGCAACTGCAAAAAAAAAAAAGTCAAAAAATAGAAGCCTTGCCTTATCAAGGTCAGCATTTGCATTATAAGAGAATCAAAATAGTGTTAAATCAATTAAGTAGTCCAATATTCAATAGCTGCAAGGCATAAGGCAGTGAAATGAAAGGACAACCATAGGACTCATAAAGCACTGCTGGCAGGATTCAAATTGACCTCAGACTCAAAGGTCTGGTGTTGTACCCGTGTGAAGACGAATGTTTCAGATTAGTGGTGCAGGACTAGGTCCGTTGACATGTTACCTATTGACTGATGTTCATTAGCTATGCAGACTCTACTTTGAAACCCCTTGTCCATACTCTATCATACATAATTACTCCAGTCATTCAGTTTGAGGAGTTACAGAATCAGAGAATCGTTTAGGTTGGAAAAGACCTTTAAGATCATCGAGTCCAACCGTTAACCTAACACTGCCAAGTCCACCACTGAACCCTGACCCTAAGCACCACATCTACACGTCTTTTAAATACCTCCAGGGATGAGGACTCCACCACTTCGCTGGGCAGCCTGTGCCAATACCTGACAACCCTTTCAGTGAAGAAATTTTTCCTAATATCCAATCTAAACCTTCCCTGGCGCAACTTGAGGACATTTTCTCTCATCCTCTCACTAGTTCCTTGATAGAAGAGACCGACCCCCACCTCACTACAACCCCCCTTCAGGTAGTTGTAGAGAGTTATGAGGTCCCCCCTCAGCCTC
>JANXJC010000055.1:43610802-43634075 GCA_027564655.1 Leptodon cayanensis
GTGGAGGGGGGTGTGTGTGAAGAGGGAGAGGGAACAGCGTTTGAGAAAAAATTGTGTAACTGAGACTACATCCTCTAGCTGTCAGTCAGAAACTCCCAGGCAACAAATTCTGCATCCAAGACACTAAATTTTAAATGAAGAGTTAATTACTGGGTTTATTTTTAAAGGGAAAAAAAAAAGGAAGAAAAAAAAAAGCACACAGTTATTGCAGCTTTCAGTAATTAAATATTGAACCGTAGTATGATTTAATGTATCCTATTCCTGTTTCAGCCTGGTCGCATGCTCCTCAAGAGATTTATATGAAAACCAGTACATAATCATTAGCATTTTATCTTCATCTGTCAAAAAAATATACAAGTCTCATCCCCATCAAGAGTGATCCTTCTGTAGTTCTTTCTGTATATGCAGCTGACAATTGTCACGTTCCGGAGCTTTAAACAGCATAAAGGCTTCACTGATACTGTATCTAATGGATTCACGCACCTCTACATTCACATTAATATTTACTGCTAATTATTGTCGTCAATACAGAGCAAGTAAACAAATTGTGGGATTCATTTGGATTTCTGAGTGAGGCTAACATTTCATAGCACTATCTTTAAGCCTCAATGCATCCCATGAAGTTTTATCAGACTTGTGCCATACAGCATAATGGAAATAAATGATGCCAAAGGCATTAAAAATATAGACCCGTACTGTTCTTTGAAAAACTGGCTCTATGATCACATTATAGCATAGAATGTAACTTTGTACTTCAAATATTTTTAGTTTCCTTCTGTGTGCATGAGTGCATTGATAAGATAGTGAAACATAAAAATAAGATATAACTGAACATCTTTCCTGTATGTGCAGCTATGCAAGTTGAAAAGATCAAAATCAGCAGCAGGAGTAAAGCAGTCCAAAAAATCACAGTTTATGAAGGTCTTATGGGAAGATTATTGCATTACCTCCAGTACAGAAGAGATACAGGTCTGTTCTAAACTGATTCCAAATCCATTTGGACTTCAGAATAGTTTGGAACGATCTGTTTTGCTCCCTTTTACCGCGAGAGCTCATCTTTAAACACATATTGTAAATAATAGGGTTTCAAAGAAGCGTAAAATACCAACCAGTCCACTGTCATTCCCCTAGGCTGAATTAGCCCTACCTAACCCTGTTTTGATTAGGGGCACTTGCCTCGGAAAAACGTGCAGCGATGTGCGTTGGGCAGCACCCTCCAGCAAGTCCCTGTAGTACCTGGCTGCCAGGGACCCCATGGGGAACGCTGCGCCGTGGACTGTCCTACCTGTGATTGACAACTTTGGATGGTGGCCATGCCTTTACACACAGAGCACGCCATCTGACACGAGATGCTGGGCCGTGGTAGAGTAGACTCGATGGAACCTGGATATTTATAGGTGGTGGTGGTGATGATCAAAGTCATAGTTGATCACTTAAAGCAAGCTCAAGGAAAAGTTAAACGAGTCAAACCAATCTTAAAAAAAAAAAAACAAAAAACAAACAAAACCCACAACACACCAAGATCTTAAATTGAAGCATCTTGAAGCATACATATTAACCAGTATTTCCTGCCAAATTCAATGAAGTTTAATTACTAGCTTTCATCCAATTACCTTTCTCTTTCGTATCTCATTTTTCCTCACTTCAGTCCCCAAACCTTGCAACCGAGGTCTATCAAGTGGTTAATGGCTGACATGCTTTCAGCTAGAGGAAGATATGTCAGGTATATGTTACTGATCCTCATCCAGATTTCACCTACCGGCTCACCTTAAGAACACTTCAAGAGTAAAAGTTCACTTGCATTAAGTTTATTAATGTAAAATCGACTGCTGAGCTGAATGCATTACTGTAGTAGAAAAACAAGCGATCAAAACAGAACAATGATTTTCTCCTCTCTTCTCAAGAAACACTGCAGTCTGCTAAAACCATTCCTGCTGAAGTACTTCTTATCCTGAGAGGGTCACAAATAGCAGGTTTTATTCTCTACGCTCACAAGTGGCAAGGTGGTTAGTTTTCAGATTTCATCTTTCCAGCAAGGTCATTTTCCCTAGTGATTCAGCACTTTGGCATTTCATTTTCTCTCTAAAAAGGGGGAAACAATGTCTAGTGGGAGCACACAGACACACAAATTTTTGGAGACAAGATAGAGAAGAAAAGGGTCAGATGCTTTCTGTTGTGCCAAGGAAATGATTACACTAACTGGTTGCTTTATTTAGAGGTAGTGCAGACAGCTTGCCGTTCGTCCATTAGAACTGTCTTGCTCTTAATTACATTGACTTTTGAAAGCTTTGATTAATTACGATACAGAGCAAAGGTTTTGAGCAGAGAGGTGACTGTCAGCCAACAGCTGCTGATTCTGATCAGTTTAGGTTAGTGTTTACAGCATTTTACGACCCATAATAAACTAGGAACAAAGCTGTCACTAGCAGGACTGTAGATGCTAAGGAACATTTATACTGATCAAAGAGGTCCATGATTGCAGAAGAGTAGTAATTTATTTATTTATTTTAATTGGTGGAACTGAATGAAAGGAAAGAGACAAATAACAGATTCTTGGTTCAGTCACTAGAATGAAAATAAATCAGACAAAATACATATATTTAATGTAGAGATGGAATTTTTCTCCCCTACTGAAATGGAAAAAAATGCTTGATTTTTTTTTTTTTTCCCCAGTTTTGGAAAATTCATTCACTATGTGGGTATTGCTTTGGTCCCTATACTGAACTGCAAGCCTATGTAAACTGTACAGACAGTCAGATGCTTTGCATCTCTCCACCTCATTTCCATCAAAACCCGCAGAGGCTTTCAGAGGTTGGTGCTAGTACTTTCTGATATCTATGACACTATTATAAAAAATTATATGCTTTCCTGAGTTGCATAAGAAAAAAATTTGCATTCAATTCCCCCAATAGCCATAGAAGGTTTACATGTCCTTGAAAGCATCAGTTAAAATAGGAGTCATTGAAACCTAACTGATAGTCAAGGTTTTCAATGGCTTTAGGAAGCCAACAGAGGAAAATTGAATTGCCCTCTGCAAGTGCTGCTGTCTCTCCAGGAGCTATAGATGGAAGCTGGATGAAAAGGTTAGACTAGATGCATAAAGTTACAGGACCTGTGTCTCTCTGCCTCATTTTCTACACCTTTAATTCGGTAATGGCAGCAATTCCCAGGGCTACTGTATGAGGGCATATTCATTAACATTTCAAGTCCTGCTACTAATGACAAGTATAGGTGAAAGATTTAAGAGAGTGACACTCTGCCTTCTTGACTGATTTTGCAGTGCTGATATTTGTGGCTTCTTAAGTCTTACTGCTGCAGCCATTCCTACCTTCTCTGTGTAGAGTAGGGTTCTTCAACCCCCTGATAATTTCTGGCATTCTTTTTCTCCTCTACCCATATGTCCTTCTCTTTTGATGTCACTACAGTGATTACTTTCTATTTAAAAGTCCCCTAGAAATATATATTCTCAGATTTTTTTCCCCTGATAATCAGATAATGTTATTTTTTATTATATTTAGGTTTAGCATTACTAGTTGAGTTGTAAACTGTAACTTGCAGTACTAGTTTCAAGACTGAAATGTGAGTTTATCTGATTTAGCTTCATATGACATTTTTCTTTGTCACCTATACTGTTGCCCCATCAACCTTCAGACAAAAGCTTAGTGGGAATAGACTGTAGTACTGTTAACTCAGACTTCTAAACCTCTCTGCTTGAATTTCAAGCTCTGATTAAATCTGAACTACTCCTCAGCTTTTAAACTGCTAGTGGGAAGCAGGTCAACTGGGGAAGAAAACAACATCCCAGGAGAGCATACTTCAGCAGTTTTGGGGGTCAGGCAATATAACACAAGAGACACAGAGAAAATTCAAGAGTCAGCTCATGATGTATTGCTTTCCTTACTGCCTTCGAAATAGGGCTCCATCACAAGCAGTACAGTGATATATTGATGCTGCATCTTCCTCATCCACCCCACCAACTCCCCTTTCCAGATCTGACATCACTCTTGATACAAAACAGATCCTACACTTTTTCTAAACTAGTCTCCGGTCACTGGGATGTTCCTTCTGGCTTTACTTTAGGGAAAGTTTACCACTAAGAGTCCAAGTTCAGAAATTCCGCTACTTGCCCCCACTGGATTTTAGGGCCAAGCAGTCATGGGACATTGGAAAAATGAAGCGTAAGTGGTGTCTTGATGGAAACCACACCTTCAAGACCTTGTAAGCAGTTGCCTTCAGAGGAGGCATCCAAACTGTGTATTTCCTAGCTGTACTGGGGCAACAAAAATCAGAGCAGCACAATCAACATATAACCCTATGTGTTCTTCAAAGGCTGCACTTCAGACACTGATTAGGGAGAAGTAAAGGGCTCGTAGCAGTGTCAGTATGGGTAATCAAACCGAGAAGCACTGAGAAAAAAAAAAAACAAAAACTCTGATAACCATCACTTGAAAAATCATATTCCCTACTTCAAGTCACAGTCGCACGCATAGCTTTCCAATCTAACACTTAGCATTAAACAGAATACCTAATATTATATATACAGTCTGCATACAGAAACACCTCTACGGAGAGCCAACCACAGGGGGACACACACAGCCAGGGAGTTCGAAGAAGTAGCTTGAACACATGCAAGGACTTTTAAGTGAAATATCTCAAACTTCTTTGCAATTAGACCTTCGCCTCACTGCACAGGATTTTATTTCTGACAATAAAGCTGCAAGCATCTTCTGAAAATTAAGAGGTCCAACCTCTCATCTACAGTCTTAGTTGTAGGAACAAACTTTACAGTTTCATTACAAACATCAAATATAATTTCAACAAGCAGTTCAATGAAAAACAAAACTATTAAAGCTTAATTATTTATACCTTTGATTTACCAGTGGAATAACAGAACCTACCTCTCTTCTGTCTTTCTTTGCATAGACCTTTCTCAGCATAACACTCACCAACTTGCCTTTTCTTCCCACTTCCTTTTACGAGGGGACAGAACAGGCTATTTACAGGCCTGCCCATGCTGATTGCTTGAGTAGCTATTTTCTCCTGCCTACCACGTGGGTGTTACATACTGCAATTATATGCAATAGATTGCACCTGGTGTAACAAACAAGCCAACTTTCCATCCTATTGGCAAATTTGTACAATCTCTTCTGCCTTCTTTCCATAGGGTAATAGGCTCAGAGAGAGAACACAGAGAACAAAAAGGAAAGCACTGAAGGATGCCAGGTCCTCAGGAGTGTTGAATCAGAAATTCTCCAGTGATTGTGAAAGCAGCAGAAAATGAGCTTTTCCTGAGGGTAATGATCTTTAAATTATTGCCTTAATTTAACATTCCCCAACCTGAATCCAGAAGTTCTTGAGCAGAGATGGGAGAATGTATTTCACAAAGAGCTATCTATGCTCCAGCTGTAGCAGAAGAGTATCCTCTCAGTTACCTGTATTGTGAGTAACTTCATTCCCTATCTCCTCCTAACACTTAGAGTTTGATTTGTTTATATCTGTGTCCCCAAAAGGGCAACTCTCCCCATTCATCCTTAACCCACTTGTCTCCATTTCTAGAGCAAGGCAAACCTATCCGTAACGCCTTGGAAATCTTTTTCCTTTTCTGTGAAGTTTCTGTAGTGACTTTTTGTCCTTATCTCATCTGTCTTGAGTCTCTCCCTTGCTAACGTCTATCACAGTTCTTTTAGAAAACTTATTATATTCCCATCAATACCTACCTTCAGTGTGACACCTTGTAGCCACTGTAACAAAGACGGCACAAATGACCAGGCTCCAGAGAACAAATTCACACAAAATGTTACTCATGGTTTAGTAGAAGAAGGACATAAACAAACCAAAAATAAAACAGAGCCTTCTAGGCTGAGATTGTCCAAAATTACCTTGAAGCTGCTGCACTCATGTCTCACTTAAAACCAGTGAGTTTCAAACATTTGGTAACACAGATTTTATTTTATATGCTCTTATACTTAATCATCAAGTTCAGTAAAGGGAACATCTTTTTGCTTTGGGTTTACACAGAACTTAGCACAGTGAAATCTAGAATTGCTCTCCCTCTGTGCTACAAATGATGATTGCAGTCTCTCTTCTCTAGGAGTAATTTATTTATATTTTTCTAAATGATCATTAGTGAAACATTACTGAATGCATAAAAAAAGGAATGAAGGATAAATTATGTTCCACTAACAAAAACATAGAGATATTCATGTTTTTCTATTTTGTACCTCACATCTCCACTGAAATTTACCTGAAGAAAGTTTGATGTAATACCTCATGAAATTTTATTTACAGCCTACATACTAGCATATATATCCATGCTATGTAATTTGAGAAAAGAGGGACAATAAGAGGAATATATTAAACAAGAGTGCAGCACTAGGAGTAAAGCCTCTAACACAGTACTCTAAAAACCTGGGTTATGCTGGATCTTAGAACTATTCAAGATTTTCAAGTGCTAATGAAATTTCATTGCTAAAAATCATTCTTTTCAACTAGCAAGAAAGAATTTGATGATACTTTTGTACAATTTCTTCCTTGTGTTGTTTTCAGCTACTTATAGATCTTTCAGATGGCTTTGAAATTTCAGAAAGAAGAGGGGAGGGTAAACAAACATTTTTAAACTAGGTGTGATATTTTCCTTTTTTCTTGGTCATCTCTGTTAAATATCTTAATTACATAATCTCAAAAGAAGAAAGGAAAGAAAAAACCCCAAAATCTTGTTAATACTGCTGAAATGTATCAGACTTAGAAGGGCTGAAAACACCCAGCAGGGCAAGAACATATAAAAGAATTTTATAATATTTGTGAAATGCTTAAATCTTAAATCTGCAAATTTGTTTTTATTTTTAGCTTGTATCACAGTGGAAGAGGATATTTTTTCCAAAGTTCTTTTAAAGTAATTCATGTCATGACCAGTGTCTTGACTTGTGCCATCTTTGAACTCATGCAACATAAAAAATGGCAGCTTAAGATCTCAGCTCCTATTATACCACTCATATTGCACACTTTGCTATGATCTCAACTAAATTTAGGTGACCTTTCCAACAAAACCAGGACAGAATCCATCCAATTGCATGAAAAGTTTAGTCTTCTCAACCTAATTAAGGAAGAGGAAGAGAAAAGCAACTATTGGAAGGACTATTTGGATAAATAACAACACCAAAGGCTGAGGAGAAACTATTGGGCTGTAGCCAGTTCTATTCCTAGTAACACCTTCCCTTCAGCTGAATCAATTAAATCAAGTTTTTAATATGTTCAGAGAAGTATATTGTCACTAGTGAGTTTCTTTTATGGCACCATCTTCTTATCTACAGGCAACCCACCTATGTTTGTTTCTGTAATAAAATTTTTCTCAAAAGTTCATTGTTTTCCAGTTTTTTTCCCTTTTGTCAGTGCAAATTTCCAGCTGTCTTTTCTATATGTTGAAAGAGACTTACTCTCCTATTTTTGGTTACTTTCTTGCCTCCTGGGACTCCTTTCATAAATTTTTCTGCAAAGATGTAGGATAATCTCTTTCCGACGAAACAAAATAATGCATTTGCTCTGTTTTTTGGAACAACTGCTTAATCTCTCAGGTCTTTATCATAAGTCGTCTTGAAAACACAACTAGAAGATCACATAGCCTGACTATATCTTTCCCAGGATAGCCTACTGGAGATGTGAAGTCGGCCCAAACAATACAAGTCTGCTCACGAACAGACTTTGTCACCATCACCAGGTTTAATTCCATAAGCCATACACGTTAGTCATCCATGGGAAGTCCCATTTCACTTTTAGACCATAATCTCAAAAGAACTTAACATCATTGGGAGATTTTGTGTCAGTACTCAGATTCCCCTCTAAATTAGCAGCTGTGGAGAGCAATGTGGGACCTTGACACTGATTCTTCTCTCCCTTCAATTGTCAGAAATCAGTTTAACTTGGTGGAATTGCATTAGTGGAAAACCAGATAATGGTCCTAACTCAATAAGGCACGTTATTTGTTTGCTTTTTATCTGGTGCCAGTCCCATTGAAGTTAACCAGCCTTGAGTATATTTCAGAATAGCAATGCTTTCTGAGTAAGGATTGGAATATAAAGTTATTTATTTAGCCTGAATACTCCCCCCCTATCCTAATATAGAACTATACGTTTATAATTTAGGAACCTATGATTTAGGACAGAGAGAGAGAGAGGGAGAGCAAGAGAAAAAGAGTTTACATGAATAACATCGTTGATGTGCCTGATATAGAGGGCTTTCTTAGGAATGGAGAACTGTTACATAAAATGACCAAATTAGCAGCCACTGGCAAAGAGGAAGCATTGAGAAAGTAGATTCCCAATTAGGAACACCTCTTAAAAACTTGTAATTAAGCAAACTGGATTTGGACTGTTGATCATATACTGACTGTTAAAGGAAGATATTACACTATAAAAGAAACTCCTGGACTCTAGAGCAAAGCAAATAATAAAAAAATTGTTAGGGGTTGCCAAATCCGGTAGCCCAACAGAGGCAAGGTGGCCACAGGTCCAGCCAGTGAGGCTAAACATGCATTCCCAAGGGGGACACATACACACGTGATACACTATATACACATGTAAACATACCTGACCACACAAATTAAGACAGAAACTCTCATGCAAACACGGATAGCACAGATAGCTTGATGATATTCCCCCCTCTGGTTGATCAGGATGATGATCCATTAGTGGGAAATATACACATATTATATACAATATAGATCTCCCCAGTAGCAGGGCTTAAACAGTCTATTCAGTAACTGACCCCTTGATCCTACATCTCCCCTTGCCTCCTACACACACATACATGCAAATGGGTCTCCCAGTTGACTCCCAGACCCCACAGTTCCTCCTGTATTTGGCTTTGAACTTTCTGATCCCTCCAGCTAGCAACTTGCAGACCCTCTGGTTTCTCTAGCATCTGGCCCAGACTTAGGTTTTCCTTGATATCTGGCTCTCTAGCCTCTTACTCTACTCGAAGGATAGTGCAGCTTGATGTTCACTAGCAATTATACAGTGAGTTGTGCACCCACACTACATGCGTGCACTCCAATCCCTCCGGTTGCCGCCACCACGGACATACGGACCCCTCTGACCCATGGTCTGACTCCAGTTGCTGGCACTCAGACCTCCATATGCACACATGCACACAGAACAGACACCTTCTTACCCAGTAAAATAGTTAGAAATGGAGTTTAATGAGAAGGCAGGCCAGACTGCACTGATCATGTATGTGCAAGGCGCAGCCAGACAAGCATGCTATCCAGCAATCCACGTACACACCACCAACTCCTTTTATCCCCTTATTACATGCTCACTCCTCCCCAAACCACCTTTATCCCTCCTTTTCCCCGTCCTTGCTTCTTCCCCTAAACATCCCATAATAAGTCTTGTGCAAACTCAAATGTTCTCATGAAGTGTTCCATATCACCTTCTGGGTCTGTAAGGTGATCTGGAAAACCTCTTCTGTTGACTTGTCGTGATGGGTGTCATCCTGGCCGATGGGGCTGACGGCTTTCCTGGGACAGCCCCGGGACATCTTAATCCTGGAAAAGGGAATGTGGTGCAAAACCACACAAGATAACTCAATCCTACTGCTGTAGCCAAACAGTGCTGTGTCATGCAGACACAACCACGCAGCTCTCGAAAGACCCTCTTGTCTTAAAACTGAGCTCTGAGCATCCAAAAAACACAGTTCACCTGCTCCTGCTGTTTTGCTATTTTTTTGCCCCAAGATTCCATGAAGAGTTCCACTGTACAGTATGGAAATGCCCAAGGGAGCACTGATAATAAATGGAAACTTATGGTATAGAACCTTTTATCTTACATTCTTTTGAAAAAAAATAAGCTACTCAAATTTTTAAGTGTTGTGCAGACATAAATACATTAGCTAGATGAGGCTTGGATTAGCATGAAATGTTGATGAAGCTAAAGTTCTGTTCTCATTTCTGTAAGGTGTCTTCATAAGTGACCCCAAATAGAGCTGGACCTAATGTTTAGAGTTTTCTTTCCTCCAAGAAAGCCTGAATTAGCTGTAACTCAAAGTGGAAAAAATGCCACCACCAAATATCTGAGAACAAATCTGACTATCAAGAAAAAATACATAGTATGTAAAAACGGTGAAGTATATAGCACAGAGAGAATGGTAGAAAGCTGGTTGCTTCGATCACTTTTAGAAAAGTTAAATTAAAGCACTGGTGCTGTAGCAGACTATTATGGACCGAAAGTAAAACTGGGCTACATAGTCTGGAGCACATTCCACCTTTCATTTCAAAAGAGTAAAACCAGCTCTCATTTGTACCAGTCCAAACCTAACACATCTCAACTAATTCACCAGAAAAGTTAATTGTGCAGTCCAGAGCAAAAATAATAATCTGAAGAAAATCCCAGTCTTCATTAGTTGTTCCTGATCAGTTTTAAATTCCTCTAACTTTATCCCTAAATTAACTGACAATTATTATCAAATTAGAATCCCCATGGACAGGAGCTCCCTTCCACAAACTGGTCGGCCTGTCTTATAAAACAAGACTCATAGTAAGTCCATACAATCTTCAAGTCACATGAAGAACTGCATTTTAAGCCTTCTCAGACAAACACAGCTGACTGACTGCCTTATCTCTAGAAGTACTAAGACTATAATAAATTGATAGTAGTTTACGTAGGTGTCCAAATAATGGGGTATAATAAAGAGGAGATTAGAATGATGTAAAAACAGTTACATGCACTTTTGAATGAATACAGTCTCAAGACAGATTATCAAATTAAAAGAAAAATGTTTTGATTGATTCTATGTGATAAAGATTTTGTCTGCTTTGGAAATGGCGAGCAGTTAAACTACATCAGTGGAAGCTAATTTGTGAAGGAGTTCTGAAATAATATACAGACACACACAAAAATCAAAAGCCTGCAAAGGCATATGCAAGATTTTCAGGTCTGGTTTTGAAGCAGCTGCTAGAAAAAGGTGTGAAGATCTAGAAGTTAAGCTCACATTTTTTTCTGACCTAAAGCCTTCTTGAAGAATAGCAAATGTTTAAAAGCACAACAGAGTCTTTACCGCAGTAGAGGTTGTACATTCCTTTAGGATAGGTGGAGGATGGTTTGGGCTTTGCATTACAACTCTTAAGACAAGTTACGTTCTCTGCTCCTCAACAGACTTTCTCCATGACTTTAAGTCCTTATCTCTTATGCCTTAGTTCCCTATTTCTAAAATAGGGCTAATAGCACTTTTCTGCCTCTCAGGAATTTTGGGTGGATCAATACATTAAGGATGCGAGGCATTTGGATACTGAGGTGATGTGGGCTGTACATCTCCTGGATGGATGGCTGCTGAGTGGAAGCCAAAACCAGAGTTTTCAGAATATCAGAGGGATTTACTATTCTGGTCCTTAAACAATGTAGAGCTGCATGAAGAAAATGTGACCTTGAGATTCTGCAACTCCTATTTTGATTGCCTTAGTGCCCAGAAAAAGACTGTAAGTTAACCCAGATCCCCTCAATTTTCTGCTTCATCTGGGATTCCCATTAAGTGACCATCCGCCTGCACTGACCATTATCCTCTTACACTGCTAGTTCAAAGGGAAGAAAAAGTATCATCCTCTTGATATAGCCCTCATGTGACGACCAAGATTGTAGCATCAAGTGCAATCTGGTGATACTCTGGGTCTATAAAAAAACTTACAGTCCCACACAGGAATTAAGTGTGTCACCTCTGCATTCCTCATATACCAGTGATTCTCATATACCTTTGCGTCTCAGTTCCCCATGAGCCACAAAAATCACATTTAAAAAAAAAAAATATTTCTTTTCTTCTATCCCATCTTCCTGATCCATCATGATATTCCAGCAAAGACCACTGCAAATGTAGACAAATGGAACAAACTTGTGTAAAAATGGAGATGGATATGGTCCTACTGGGTTTAACATTTTCATTGCACTTCAGAATGTTAAAGCAAGTCTACCAATACAACCTACCAAACTCAATACACGTCTAATGTAAGATAAAATGGATAAAACACTCTCTTAGAGAACTATTATAGCTGAGTAAGGATTCAGTTCAGGGTCAGAAAGCAGAACTCAGATCATTGTTTTCTAAACACATGAAGTGGAGGTGGGGATGTAAAAATCCATACCTGGAAATCCAGAAGTATGGCTAAAGCAGCAAGCAAGAACAGTATCTGAGAGGGCAAGGTGCTAGAAGTTCAAGTTTTATATTCCTCATTTTAATATGAAGGAAGATTAAGAAGTGTTATTACTTTCCTTATGTTCATTCACAGAACACTGCTAAAATAGCAGAGAGATTTTTTTTTTTTTTCACAGAATGAATGGAAGCTATGAAAACTGTAGAGAAGTAGGATAGACCGTATATTTTGGTCTTAATTAAACACTTTCCCATCACATCCTCAGGACAAAGCTCATCTGCTGTCACAGAAATATACTACCAAACAAAAGAGAAAGGGAATGAGTCAAAGTGGCTGAAATCTCAGATAATACAGCATGAGTGTTACTAGATTCATATTCTTCATACAACAGCTAATGTATTCAGTGTTTATTGATTCACTTGACCAATACTTATGCTACACACATAACAAATAAGATGTCAGGGAAAGCAATATATCGTCTGCTATTTATGCATAAGCACTCCAAGAATTCTCACAAAGCCTTATAAGCACCAACACAATGAATAAAATATTTTATAGTCAGGACTAGCTGGCTTGGCCACTAGAGCATTTATAAAACAAAAACAGAAATTGCACCAAAGGATTACTAAGGTCACAGAATCAAAACCACAAAAATCAGCCAATGTACTCCAGTGTGCATTATAATATATTTTCTAATTACATAAGCTCATGCTAAATCTCTTTTGCTGTTTTCCACAGAGTGGATAGTGCTCAATTTCCTCTCGAATTCTTCAGTGATGCCTATTACTATAGTAACCAAATGTTCCAAAACATTAATTTTCAAAACATTTCTGTGGAATTAAAGCCATCTGGATGCAGTCCTGGACAACTGGCTGTAGGTGGCCCTGCCTGAGCAGAGGGTTTGGACCAGATGACCTCTGGAGGTCCCTTCCAACCTCAACCATTCTGTGATGCTGTGAAAAATACTATTATCCTTATTTTGTTGAAAGGGAACTGAGATAGAGGACGATTAAGACTGCTTTTTTTTTGGACCTCTCTTTCAACTCTTTCAAAACACCTCTGTATAGTATTTTAGGCATATTTGCATTTGTCTCTTCAAAGAACAGCTCTCTCCATCTTTAGTATTTTTGCAGATGAGATACAGAGTTTTTCCTCGAGTACCAAAGAACTCAAACTTCAGTCTCAAAACTGAACCAGCACTCACAGAGGTGGCAGCTAGTAAACCATCCTAGCATTACCTGAGGAATTCTTAACATTTTCTTGGGGAGAATCCATCTCCAAGGAGTTCCTAACCTATTTTAATCATGAACCAATACAGTCAGATCCATGTTTCATTTGGTAAATCCATCCAGGAACAGCTTTGACTTAATTTTGCATCAACTCACACAAAAGACTTTTCCATGCGCACAGTGAATAAAATAATAGTCCCAAGAAGGTGCAAAGACAGTGTCTCCGTGTCTTATATTCATGTATTGTAATTGTAGTGCATAAATGCACAGAAACTAATTTAGGGTAACAGAGACAACCACTGTACTGACAGTTTCTGACTTTTGTGTTTGAATTAAGACACAGGATACCTATGTTAAAATAATAAATAAAATTTGCAGGTTTCTAGGGTTTACAGCTAACTGTAAACAAAATGTACATCCAACCCCAGTATAAGAAATTATACTGACATCCACATGGCTTGCAAGTGTGATCGACGACTCATTTCCATCACACAACCCTCCGGTAAGTAAGCTAACAAAGTTACTGATAACCCTAGGGGATATTCATCCTTTAAAGGAATCAATAGAAGAGCAGAATGGACACAGTGCATTTCTGATATTTGCTGAAGACAGAACTCTTTCCTCAGATGAGGCTTGAAACCAAGCCGAGGTGTAAGATGCCTTACACCCCTGCATACAAATGTGTTTATTCCCACACTAGACAACTTCTTTTTCTATGATCTCCCTTTTCTTGAATCTTCTCGAATGTTTCTTGATACCCTGTTCAGCAATCAGACCATCCATTCCCATTTTCCCCATTTTTGTTTTCTCTTTCACCTTCTTTGACTGATTATCTTCCCTTTCTCCAGCCAGCTCCTGCTTTCAAGTGCCTCTCTTGAGCTCTTCAGGAGATACCAGTCTCCATTCTTGCTCCAACCAGCCAGTCCCCAATCCTAATACTAAGCAGTCCCAGCTATTTTATTTTTCTTGCTTCCTGTCCAGTTCTCAGGATGTTCATCCTAATCTATTGATCTCTAAACCTCAGGCTACCATCCTATTAAGGTGCTTGTACTAGATATTTTTCTCTAAATTAGCATGTCTACATTTCGTATTTACTGTAGGGAATAAAGGTGGAGGCTTCTGTGAGTGTCCTTCCTTTTCCAAAACTCAACCCAAAAAATTCAGCACAGAGAAGTCAGCAAGAATAGAAACCTGCAGCTCAAAAAAAGACTAAATCTTGTAAAGTTATAAACAGCTGAACACACAGATTTACAACAGGGAGAGTCAGGAAGCAATATTATTAAGTCACTAAAATATTAAACTTTTATTAAATGCATTTCTTGATTGGTAAGTGGGTTACAAATCTCGGTGCGAACAGTGCGCTTACCAGATTTGAAGAGGGTGTTATAGTGCATTCCTCATGCGACTGAGCTAATTTCTACTCTCCTCTGTCTCTTTGTATATTGAAGTGCACTTCTTTTTCAACCAGCAACACAAGGACCCAGTGCTAGAACCATACATTCTACAGCAAAACAAAATGGAAGGGGGGTTGCCTGTTTTCCCCCAGATTGCTGAATTCCAGATGTAGAAAAGTGGGTATTATTTTCAAACCGTACCTGCACCAGAATGTCAACCTGTCATGGCAATCTATCACATTTGAATTGGAAGTCGTAGGCTCAGCTGCCGTGAAGGAGAAAAAGGCCAAAGAAAGACACACAAAAGCTTTAAAAAAAGGAAAAAAATAATCTCAAAAATAAATATCTAAAAATTAGAGTCCAATACAGACAGAAGAAGTTTAATTCTCAAGGCATTTAGCTACAGCAGCTTCATAGTAATCTGCTCCCCAGTTAGGTTACAACTACTCTAAATTAGGATGGGATTTTGTACCAGCTGAGCTTCAAAGGTAAAAAGAAGCTTTTGGGTATGAGCTTTTGCCTAAAGCTTGGATTGTCTAGGTGGAATTTTAGGGGCGAAGGAACTTTGTCTTGCCTGACATCACAGGTGAAATAAAAACAGTTGGTATTACACCAAGCAATTCAGGGACTTTAATAGACCCCTGTCAGAGTCAGGCTTCCAGCCTAAGGTCAGAGTTACAAAACCAGCAGCCCCTGCATAAAACTTCAGCGCTGTGCTGACTTTTTCACAGCTAGGCAAAGCAAAGCTTTGCAGGTAGCCAGATCCCAGTGCCATACAAGCCCAGCCATTTGGCAGGCAGCAAACTACTGCATCAAATTAGCCCCATTGAGTCCAAATCATGAAATAAACCCTCAGAAACAGCAAGAGATTAGCTGTCGCAAACTTCCAATTTTGTTATTTATAACAACAACGATAGCCAAATAATCATGTTCTTGGAGCCTGTATCCTAACAGGTACACTCGTGTGATTTTTTCAAAATTATGCTGGTGCCAGACTGAAAATATAGTAATAACAAGCAGAAAAAACTCAGGTTTCTCCTATTCAAATTTCTATTTTTCTTTCCAGATCTTTCCAGTAACTTCCTAGCTATTATTCAACATCATCCCTTGGTACCACCATGCCAACTTCCAACAAGCTCACATTCCCAGTGGAAGCCCCTAATCCCTATGACATGCTCTTTCCTATCTACCAACTTCACTGGGAGATAAAGAGCAATTCCACCTACTTTAACACTTCACATAAAGCATATAGTTGGGTCAGGCAGGCAACGTCTGTGCGAACAACCTGGTAGAATTTAGCAACTGAAGCAGAAAGAGCTGATGAGATCCTCGATATTTTCTCAAAGTGCTGATGAAAAGCTTGTGGTTTTGAGTAGTAATGCCAGCAGATTAATTAAATGCTCACGAGGGTCTAAGAAGCAGGATGAAGTAAAATAGATATCGTTGCAGTGGGAGGAGAGAAATACAGAGTAAAGTCATTTTCTGGGGTCTTATACCCCAAACTGTGTGGAACATGTGCCTTATTGACAGTAGAGCCTCTACGGCATCTTTTCTTCCTGCATTATCACAGGCAAACAAAAATGTAAACAGGAGGAGTAACAAGGGCTTGCACCTGGTAGAAAAAAGAGCATAAAAGTAACTAAAAGGAGGCAAATTTTTATTCCTTTACAGAGTGGTAAATTTAGTGTTGGCTGACTTTCCCTTCTCCCATGCTAATCGACTGTCTACACCACTGCCTCTCAGTCCTTTTGCATCGAGGTTACTCCATGCCCGTCTTTCTTACAGTCCTCATGGGATCCTGCTCAATTCATGTTGTTTCCTTTTTCTTAAAGTTATTCCTCTTGCATAAGTGCCACTGTTGCACCTTAGGCCTTTACTCTTTACCATGACCAGAGCTTTAATATGCCCTTTACTATTCACTCTGTGCTAGGTATCATAGCCTCTGCCCATCTTGTTTATTTAGGTGACAATTCTTCAGTGCAAGTTTTGGCAATGTCTCTGGGTTTGCACAAAATTTAGCCCTAGTTGCCATCTTTTTAATGACAATTATAACACAACATAAAAAAATACAAAAGCCATAAAAGGAGTACTTCAGCGTTGAAAATAAGAACAGTCCTACAAGAAAAGCCTTCAGGCTTGTTCAGTCTTGAAAAGGAATTAAGTGTGGCATTTGTGGCATTATTTAGGACAGCAATAAATGTGTGCAGTAAGATGCTATATTATTTTCATTTTTTGGACTAGCCATGATCATATAAAAATATTACTTCTTTTACTGTGCAAAGTTAGAGTCTAGATAAACCCAGGCTAAGCCTGTTTGCTTTCTTGGAATGCCATAGAAATACATGGTGATACTGCAAAAGCTTGAGTCTTTGCAGGCTTGAGGCTCGAAACTACTCTAAAAAGACAAAAAGTTTCAGAAATTACGTGGAAACTGAGTGCTGGGTTAAACCATGACAAGTTTCTACTGGTTAAAAATTGTAATGAATCAGGTGAATCAAGAGAATGTGTTTATACCATGTTGATGTCACATATGTATGCTATGGCTGCATTTTAAAAACCCCTTTTGAGACAGACAACCTTCGTTATTCCCATTCTTTAGAGAGGATGGAGATACAGAAAGAAGAGCCTATCATCATATTTGAAACCTGCAGTAGAGTCAAAAATTGAGATAGGCATACTGTTCAAACCACAAGACCATGCTTCAGATATAAATAGCTAGACAATAAACACTTTCAGGAAGTACTAATGGATTATACAGTACTGCTAGATGTTGCTTTTAATGTACTACAGATGTTTGGATACTTTACACGCTAGATTTCAAAACTTTCATAAAAGGGATGACCAGGTATAGAGAACCTCATAAGAATATTTAATGTCTTAGCTATTATGAGTTGTTTTTCTTGCAGTTTCATACATACAGTGAAGCTAAGAATAACAATGTATTTAATTTTCTTTCTCTTCTAATGTGCCTTCATAAGTTATCTAATTGTGCAAACCTATACACAGAAATATAATATATATGCATGTGAAAAAGAGCCCTGTGGTATCATAGAATAGTAACGTACCCTGCAGCTTTTTTATTACTAAGCTGTGAATTGTACCTAGAAAGGCACTGAGATTACTGATGCAGAAAGCAGTACTTTCTCAAGTTAGGTCTTTTTTTTTTTTTATAATCCAGTATTATGCCTACATTTTCACCAAGTGGTAGGTATTCATGCCTTCTGCAGTGATGTTTTGTCCTTATACAAAATGTCTTCACAGCTCTGTTACAACTAACAAAACACTACTCCCATTTAGGGTTTGGTGCGGTAGCCAGAACTATGTCCATAGCACAGAACAGGGGATTATTCAGGTTACTTGCTCTGGTGAGAACTCCTAGGTGCCCTTTTAGTTACTTCATATATACTTAAACATTAACATTCCCAGATAAATCTCTGTATAACATAAGTTTACCCACTACGCTATTTTGGGGCAGACGATTTCTCATATAGTTGTGTGAGCTGAAACTGGGAAGTTTGAGACAATCATCACGTCCTGTTGCTGTTGTGAAAAGTGACAGCAGAAGACATCAGAAAATTCATCAACCCATATGTGTCAGATCTGCTGAAGTTTTATAATGGATTGGGCCTGGCAGAGAGCCTGTTCTTGGTTTGCACATGCAGAGGTGAAATATCAGTTCTGATATTTGGCAGAGAATAAGACCACTCATGGGTAAAGGAAAAGCAAGAAAATCTCCAAAACTGAAGGAGAGAAGACATATGTATGTCATTTCTGTATTTTGCCCTGTTTAGATGCTGCACAGAAACATGGATGAAGCAAAAGGATTACCGAGAAAGCCCCCCTCCTTCAGGCTAGAGACGCAGGGAAAGTATCTTTCTGGAAGTCTGCAGCTGAGCAGATATTCCACAGACCTCATTTGCTGCTGAAATGTAGGCTGTAGGACCAACACAGCAATTAGGTATCTAAAGTCATAAGTGGAACAAAGTGCATTTAAGAACAGAAAGCAAATATTTAAGTCTTCAGACTTAAGAGTTTTAAATAGTGAATATATAAGGATTAGGGAACATATATAAATCCTCCGTATTTCCTAAGGAGCTTTCCTTGATGCCATGCATAAAATAACTGCCTACTGTACAGTATTTTGCATTATCCGCCAGCCACCAACAAGCACAAGATGCTGAAGTAAATGAAACTTCAGTCATAACCTGATGGCAATTCCTGTTTTCCTGTAAATAGTCTAATGGAAAGGTCTCTTCCATAAAGAGCAATTCAAATAATACAGAATTTTAGGCACGGGTATTCAAATACCCATATTTTGGCACTGTGGGCCAAACCAGATGAAGACTGAACAGAAGTGTAAAACCCACATATGGTTTTAATATAATCTGGTTTTTTGAAGGTTGGGAGAAAAAAAAAGGAATATCTAGTTTAATCTTAAGCTGAGAAATAATTATTCCATTAAAATAATCTAAACAGAGGGGTGCCATTTTAATTATTATAACAGGATATAATTGTGACTAAATTGAGAAGCTGATTATTCACAAAATAATTGTGCCATTCTTCTACAAATAAAATGAGACAAAATGTATTTTGTGGTTCAGAAGTTTAGGTAATACTAATGCAGTCACTATATTTACTGATGTGAATCTTATTCAATAGTCAAGTGAGTTCCAATCAATTTTCTCATATAAGCTGCATGTACGAATTTTAACTGGTAAATTAGATAGATGTCATCTGTTGGCTCTTTTGGGAAATAAGAAATCCCTCTACAAGATCATCAAACTAGTTTTCACCAATTGTGTGAAATAATATAAGGTAATACCAGGCTATGTTTTATTTATTCAAAAGTCTGCATCAGGAATTGATAACTCAAACCCAGCAAAACAATCCCAAGTGTAATTTTTATGAAAATGTCTATTTCAAAGCATTGAGCAAATGTGACAATTTTTAATTACTTGGGCACACGTACCACTCACACACAACCTCTGTAACAGATTACGAGACAGACCTAGATTTACATCCCAGCTGAACCACTAGAAACTCAGTGATCTGAAGGTATAACCAGGCATAATCTGCTCCTCCTTGATGGGAAGCACCAAATTGTGTAGCCATGTGAAATCATCTGATGAGGGAGACCACCACCCACTAGTAAGCAGTAACGTAGGGACAAGAAAGCCTCATAGATGTTGCCAGCAAAATTTTGCATCATATAGTACCGCTTCTAAAACTCCTGAATACTTCATGACAAATAGGTCAAAAACTGGCATCTTCACAACCTCAGCCAGAATCTGACTATCTGAACTAAACAAAAACATAGAAACCTAATATAGTTTACCAAATTAAGTTACTGTAAGATATATGAACATATTTATTAAAGTGTATCTATTAAAAAAAAATTAAATGACATTAAAAGGTATTTTTGTGTAAAGTTGGAGTGAAATTTGAGAGCTGAGAACTGCAGCTATCCAATATGAATGAAGAGGGAACTCCACAAATAAAGACACCTAATCTGAACTAGGGAATAAACAATTTTCTAGTGGTGTGGCTAAACCACTTGGGGACTGAACAGGATAGACTTCTTTGTGGTCATGCAGCTGAAAATTATTTTATTTTCCCACTTTCCATATCATAAACTTCCTCTTAAACTTAACTCTTAACTATTAATATTCATTTGTTTTAATGCTTATGCCAATCCAATAATTGGGGATTTTTACAGTCTTTTATAAGAGTAAAATAAGACTTTTATTTTGGCTAAAATTACTCAATTTCAGCCTGGACTCATAATTACTTGAGTTTCTCAATGCCCGTTTGTAATACTCATAAAAAACAAACCAAACCAAATGAACTAACCAGCCAACAAGCCACTCAACCATATTACTAATAAATTCTTGTGGATTTTCTAAAATAAATGTAGTGTGTTATCTCTCCATGTAGTCAACGGGAAGAAGTAGGGACCTCCAAAGGACAAGTTACAGTACAAGTTACAGCTGACATAGATATTGTAGACCCTCTACATGGGTCAGATCAGCCAAGGATGGCCTGAGAGTACGCTGTTACAGCCTAACCTCCAGGGAAAATGGAAAGTAGGAGGAGGAATCTGTTTCTCTCATATGGTATTTTACAAATTCACTATGCATTGATCTAAGAATACACATTCAGGCTATTGTTTTTAAGGGTTTGAAAAGAATATCTATCCATATCCTTACCAACAGTGCTGATAGATCATTTCAATATCTGGCACCACTTACAACCTTCGAAGTCTTATGCACTGCCAAAGAATAGCTAGGGTTTTTTCAGTATACATAAAAAGACAGTATTCCCTAAGAGTTTGTAGGTGAGGAATGCACGTCTGTAATCAAGCTTCCAAGGGACCCTGAGTACAAGTAACTGTCCACAGGACTGGGCTCAAAGGGGACGGGAGGAAGGGAAGGTGAGAGCGAGCCAACTGGTGTAGCAAGAGAAACACCCAGTGGACTGTGTTTGTCTTCAAAGGCTTCACTTAACTTGTTCTACTTCTGTTTTATGCCATTCCCACACAGAAAAATGATATTCACTGCGAACATAATGAATGCATATTGAGAGCTAAGTATAAGTAAACATATAAGTGTTTTCTAAAGATACAGCAAAAATTACACAAACAGTGCAATAACTGGGAAAACAAGAGCTATAAGAGGAAATTCTGAAATACAGTTAATCAAAAAAAATTTTGCTATTTTTGCAAAAATATTGGGCATACAGCACATAAGCAGAGTTCCTCAAATAACTTAAAAGCTATTCTGCCAGAATGTTCTGAAGCAGGATGACAAATAAACCACCTTTAAAAGAGTATTTATCTGGGACAACAGATAATAAGTAGCAGCAAATACAATCTTTCTGTTATTAAATTACATCACCATAGCCTAAATTAGTCAAGATGTGACTGCTGAAGCTACAATAATTTGTTTTAAAACATCTAATCTTTGTGTATAGTTATGAATTCTTATAAAGGAAATGAAATATGTATGCTGAAACACTTATTCAATAACCTGTGATATATAATCCATCTATACATAGAATCATAGAATGGTTTGGGTTGGAGGGGACCTTAAAGATCACCTAGTCCCAACCCCTCCTGCCATGGGCAGGGACACCTTCCACCAGACCAGGTTGCTCCAAGCCCCATCCAACCTGGCCTTGAACGCTGCCAGGGATGGGGCAGCCACAGCCTCTCTGGGCAACCTGTGCCAGTGCCTCACCACCCACACAATGAAGAATTTCTTCCTCACATCTAATCTAAATCTAGCCTCTTTCAGTTTAAAACTGTTACCCCTTGTCCTATCACTACAAGCCCTTGTAAAAAGTCCCTCTCTAGCTTTCTTGCAGGCCCCCTTTAGGTACTGGAAGGCTGCAGTAAGGTCTCCCCAGAGCCTTCTCTTCTCCAGGCTGAACAACCCCAACTCTCTCAGCCTGTCCTCATACCAGAGGTGTTCCAGCCCCCTGATCACCTTTGTGGCCTTTCTCTGGACTCGCTCCAACAGGTCCATGTCCTTCTTATGTTGGGCACCCCAGCACTGAACGCAGTACTGCAGAGCAGAGTAGAGGGGGAGAATCACCTCCATTGACCTGCTGGTCATCCTTCTTTTGATGCAGCCCACGTTACGGTTGGCTTTCTGGGCTGCAAACGCATATCACCGGGTCATGTTGACCTTCTCGGCAAACAACACCCCCAGGTCCTTCTCTGCAGGGATGGTCATAATACTGACCCCTGAGGAACACCACTAGCCACTGCTCTCTACTTGGACATTGAGCCATTGACAGCAACATTTTTGAGTGTGACCATCCAGCCAATTCCTTATCCAATGAGTGGTCCATTTGTCAAATCCATGTCTCTCCAATTTAGAGACAAGGATGTTTTGTGGGACAGTGTCAAATGCTTTGCACAAGTCCAGTTAGATGACGTCGGTTGCTCTTCCCTTATCCACCAACCCTGTCATAGAAGGCCACCAAATTTGTCAGGCATGATTTGCCCTTAGTGAAGCCATGTTGGCTGTCACCAGTCACCTCTGTTTTCATGTGACCTAGCATAGTTTCCAGGAGGATCTGCTCTATGATCTTGCTGGACAAGGAGGTGAGGCTGACTGGCCTGTAGCTCCCCGCCTCTTCCTTTTTTCCCTTTTTAAAAATGGGGGTTATGTTTCCCCTCTTCCAGTCAGTGGGAATTTTACCAGACTGCCACGACTTTTCAAATAGGATGGATAGTGGCTTAGCTACTTCATCCACCGGTTCCCTTAGGACCCTCAGATGCGTCTCATCAGGTCCCATGGACTTGTGCACCTTCAGGTTCCTCAGATGGTCTCGAACCTGATCTTCTCCTGCAGCGGGTGGTTCTTCATTCTCCCAGTCCCCGCCTTTGCCTTCTGTGGCTTGGTTGGTGTGTCTGGAGCACTTGCTGGTGAAGACTGAGGCAAAAAAGTCGCTAGGTATCTCAGCCATGTCCTGAGTAACCAGGTCTCCCACTTCCTGCCAGAGAGGGCCCAC
>JANXJC010000055.1:43642343-43668622 GCA_027564655.1 Leptodon cayanensis
CTGTGTGCTTTCCCAGAGACAGAAGGTCTCATCGTGCCTCTTCTCAGCAGAGCATTTTCCTGAAACACCAAACGTCTTCTTTGGACATAGATTTGCCCCAAAATAAAGTTTGCTTATGTGCAAAACAAAGTTTGCATTATGTTCAATTCTTATTTGGCATTTTGATAATACTGCCTGGAAACAGAGGAAATAAATACTGAAAAATTCTGTAATCCTCTGGGAGAAAAATAAATGCAGATGACATGTAAAGGTGTCTGAATTCACATAGATAAGAATCACAGGGGATGAGGCACACTGCTGGATCCAGATGGTGTACAGCCTAGCAAGCTTTGTACTCTTGAACAAGAAATTGTCCTAAGGGTAAGCATACCTTCATTACCTGACTTTTGCAGGTAATGACTGCTTATCTGTCTTCAGGCATGAATCGGATATCTCCTCATCAGATCACAACCTCTGGGAGACTTTAGGTGTTTGGGGAATAAATTAGGAAGATTGTCACTGATTTGGTTTCTAATCTTGTAAATTAGAAATTATCCTATGAATCAATATAAGTATATTCAAAACTACAGACTGAGGGTGATGATCATAAATTGCAGCAAGGGAAATTCCCATTAAATATTAGAGAAAACATTTTCACCACGAAGATATTCAAACACTGGAACAAGTTGCTCAGAGAAGTTGTGGAATCTCCATCCCTGGAGAAATCCCAGGACCAGGCCCTGAATAATTAGTCTAACTTAAAAGTTAGATGCAACTTTGATAGTCCATTTTAAGCAGAAGGCAGGTCTTGATGAACTCCAGAGGTCTCCTCCAGGATGCATGACTCTGAGTCTTTGATGCTGAGTTTATTCTTCAGCTCTTGTTCCTACCTACGAAAAGAAAATTGTCTCAATTTTCTTTAATAGCTCAGAACTTAGTGCACTCAACCAGGATGTGGAATACATGCCTGATTTACTCTTTCCCTGAGAGGATTCAAAACCTCATCTTTCTCCAGGAGAATGCACTAACCACCAGACTACAACTATTCCAGGGTGAAAAGCAGGAAGGAAATCCTCGACCCCTTCCTTTTGGGTCTGATTCATTTCATATAATACAATTAAAGATTCATTAGGTTAGAGGGAGAGACGGAGTTTAAATCTCTAGTCTGGTGGTTGACGACTTCGTCTGGGAAAGTTCTGATTTGTGTTTTCTGCTCCAGGGACTTTTACTGTATTTTATAAGTAACTGTTTCATTGAGAAGACATCGTCAGTCCTTGGTGTTTAGGTACTGACAGGAAGAGGAAACTAAGTTATAAACAATAGCGTAGTTACAGAATTTGTCTCTTACTTTCACCCCCTACCCTCTCAGATGAATCACTGCTTTCTGTATATCCTATGGAAAAGTTCAAGAAGACTTTAATCTTATGTTTAGGTCATAGAGGCATGAAGATAAAGGACAGAAGGGAAGTAACTCCCTTTCTTCCACAATGCCTTGAACACCCAGGTATACGCAAGGGCTTCCTCCAGTGAAGGCAATGGTGGCTACTGTGACTTGCATTAGACCTCAAGATATGAAGTGAGCTTATTGCAAGGTGACCTCATGAAGGCCTTCGAGTAATGCAGGCAAAGGAATTGCTCCTTATTTGTGACTTCTGGCAGGGCTTGGGTGCTTCGATGTTTGGTGGTAGGCAGTAGATTATGGGTTGAGTCTTGGGAGTTGGACCTTGCCTAAGACTTCTCAGGAAATCTTTGGGAAGGTTGAACCCCACTTTTTATAGACCCACATTAATACGATCACCAGTGAACTATCCCTCTACCACCTTCCTTCTGAAGAATGGGGTCTATGGAGTTAAGAATAAAGAGAACAATGAAAGATGTATACAACTAGTTTAAGTCTTCAGACAATTCCTCATATCTCTGTTGTATTTTTTGTAGCATATGGCTAAGTTCAGCCTCAGACATACTATATGAATAAAGCAGAACCTTATACTTCCTGTTATCACTCTTTTAGAATATCTGCCTCTTAATATATTGTTACAGCATAATTTGTTACTATATGCTCTTCTTCTCCTTCATATGACCAGAATAATCTTCCAGTAACAATAACCTTAACAACCAATTTTCAAATAGCACCTCAGTATTATCTGACTTAGAGTTGAGAAACGGTTATACTACTGAATAATGCGGTGAGCAGGAAAATATTTTTATATGTTTGTTATATATAACATGAAATTTTTATCTTTCTAATCCTTAAAGTTTAAAGAAGAACAGATACAATCAGGAAGAGAAAAGCTGTATCAACTTAGACTGCAGACTGAGACATATTTGTCCTATAAAAAACTCAGAAAACATACTAGGAACCATACGTTGTTTCCAAGTGGAAAAGTAAGCAGCTTTTTGAATGCTGGCATAAAGCTCTCTTCTTCTTAATTTTCACACTCCTCTCATCTTTTAGAAAATATTGCACTAGGAAATGCTGGACTTACTTACTTAAAAAAACATTGCAGTAGTGCTAATCCTGGCCTCCTTAGCTGCGGAAAGGCTTGAAAAAGCTAAACTCTTCTCACAAGATGGAACACACTTTACTCATCTATGCGCTCATCAAGCTTAATTTATCCTTCAGTGGAAGAGTTGATACAAAGTTCATTTTCATCTCAAAACATCCTTGACAGTCAGGAAGAACCACAATAATTTTTTTTTTTTTAAATTCTCCTACTTCTTATTTAAGATACGGCATTTTGATTGTCTCCTTCTTTTCATTAACAAAATATTGTTAGTCCCTCACCTGCCTAGGCATTCCCTAATGCTCTCTCTTCTAGTGTGCGTAGATTAGGATACACCTCTCCTAACTTTATACACCTTCACACCTGAGCAAGACACCAGAGGTTCCTTTTTTTTGTCAAAGGACAAAAATAGTTATCTTAGAGTGTGATTTACTTGACCAAAGGTAGATGTCTGCTTTAGGATGCAATTAGCAGCACCCTACTCTTGCTTGCTTGTTTTCTTTTACTGTAAGAGGAGTCTTCAGTGACTCACTGTAATAATTTAAATATCTGCACTGCAGAGGTCTATCTTTGGTCAGAAAAATTTTATCCCTGACATCAGATTCACACAATGCATTTTTAGCCAGTTAAACTCTGTGCATTTAATCTTCTCTGATCATTTAGGCTTCCTCTGGGGACATCAAGACTTAATATGTTAGACGTAAATCAGCCAGTTCTATACTGTGCATTCTGTGCAATGCCTGTTGCACATGAATCCTGATATTTTCAATCACTTTAACTTAAATGCCCGGGTAATACAAAAAAAACGAGAATATCTGAATCTATCAACAGTTTCCTTTTCCCAAAACCCCACAAGACTTATTTTTCGTGAGGACAAAAACTCTGCAGAATCAATCCCAATGATGCCAACACTTGTTCATCTCCCCAAGGAACATGAGATAATTGCAGCCGCCACATTCCCACAATACACAAGAATAGGCAAAACTTTTCACAAGAGGACAAATCAACACCTTCTTCATAGTGCTGCCCATGAGCACAGCACAGTGAGGTTATTCTTTTTAGAGCCTCTTATTTTTTCCAATATGTTATTTGCTATTCTTCATCGTACATCAACTTTGTTAGAGGATGTAGTTTCACCAAATTGCTTTACATAGGCATATATTCTGTTTCCATTTCTTTCCACAAAAACAAGCCCTCGTGTGGCTCATGTTTAAAAACCTCTCTGTAAGTATATGGGGTTTTCTTTCAATTTTTTTCCCAAAGAATTCAGATTTTCTGTGTACTCCTTGTCTCCAAAGAAAAGCTGAGCAGAACAATCTATTGTCCTCAAGGCTGAATCCTGTTTCATTGCTACTGGCAAGTGTAAGATTTTCATGATTATGTAGAAGGGGAACAGAAAAGAACAAAAAGAGGTCTTTCTGTGGTCAAAAGTATGAGCTACAAATTGCAGGAGAAATCAAGGACTGACTGTTTAATGGAAACTTAAAGCTGTAAGTGCAGGTCATAAAACTTCTTTCAGCATAACTAGAATTTTGTTGTCACACAAAACTGCACAAACAATTATGACACCATCAAGGGAAGTGATGTGGTCAGAGTAGGTTTGAAAATTTAGTTCTCAGTGGTTTTTACTTTTCCACTCATGTCAGAGTCATTGATTTTTTTTCCTCTTGTCGGCTTTTCTCTAATGACCTATTTATTAGGTAAGTAAGATTCCCACCCTTTTGCTTGTTTTGTTTTTTTTTTATTTGCCTGTGATTATTAGAGAGCCACTCATTTGCAGTCACAGTGTTTTAGCACTCTCTCAGCTAAAGGCTGTGGTTAACTCACCTTATATTACAGTAATTTTACACACATCAAAAATGTCAATAAAATAAAAACAGGCAGTTGTAAGCTTCCGTCTGTTTTATCACATGCTGTATCCATGCACTGTAAAAGGTGTTTTTCCCTGTAAGAGCTGGAAACTGATAAGTTGCTGACATTTAAAGAGGAGGCTGTGTGGTCTGGGAGAGATGTGCTTTCAAATTAGAAATGTTGGTAACAGAGACCTCTGAAGCTATGCAAAGAGTTATTTTATGTGTTCACAGTTGCCATTAGAAAAACATTTGAATACATCTAAAAGCATCTCAATTCACCAGATAATTCCATCAAAATCTTATCTAAAAGATCCATTCTCTCTTCAAGCCAGCAAAGCTATTACTAAATTTTCAAACTGAAACGTCTTATCTTAGGTGATTCATGTATCTTTGCAAGAACCATTCCTTGAAATTAAATTTCAGATAGTTTGCATAGTCAAATGCAAAAGTCAGAGGCAGGAGTTGTGAGATGTAGAAGAGCTATTGGAAGAGTATGAAAGGCTAAGGGGAGTCAGAGGGTTTGGGGCTGCTGGAGTTAAGGGGCACGTTGCTGGGACTGAGGGATTTGACCGCTGTACCCTTCTCTTCACATTACCTGCCCACTTGTGTAAGTGCAGCGGTGTTGGGTCGGGGAGTTTTAGACTGATTATCCTCATGAAAACACTACCTGGGTGAACTGCCTCTCAGCGAGGTCCCTAATACCCTCCACAGTCCTTGGCACTGGTGATGAGTTATGACCCAAAGTGCTGAAGCCTTGGTGAAGTCTTCAAAAGTTCTCTTCAGGTATCAAACACATCCACATCCTGGCCATAAACACCACTAATTTAAACTGGCACACCCCAAGAAATAAAATAATTTTTAAAAAGAAATAGAATTATTCTACATGGGGGTGGATTTAACATGAGAGTACCTTTGTGTTGCCCAGCCATTCTCCTTCAGTGTTTCTGAACTGTGACACTTCACTCCCGTGATCGCAAATGAATTAAGAGTCAGCACTGTACAGGGGAAATTAAAAGCAGCACTACTGAGAAGGGATTCCTCTGTGAAATTTTCCTGCCAACACACGATTGCAACCTGAACACTGTTAGCACTTGTAGACAGCAATATCAGAGCCTGGATAGATAAACTGGTAGATTAAATTGAAACCAGTGAGGTGAAGCTAATGGGAGTTGGAATCACTTTTTAACTGGCAGAGGCCTTCAGCAGTCTGACGATTCAACAGCAGAACTGATATTGATTCCTTTAAAATGAATACCAGTAATAAAAAATAAAAAAAAAAGTGTACAAGCAATCAGACAGGATAGGAAGCGGGGGTGGAGCAGATGGGGGATATGGTGGAAAGAGACCATCTTGAAGAAGAACAAGCAGTTCTGAGGAAGGGGAATGCTAAATTATACATCTTCAGATAGTCTGCGATGTCTGATAGATGTTTCCTGGGAGTTATGTAACACAGTAATTGCTGTTATTTTTTCATACCACGCTGATTTTATTAAACCATTCAGCAAATGCTAATTTCAGAGTCGCTTTTCCAATTAGTCACGACATTTTATGGGTATCTCTGCTAGTGAGCAGATTCTTCAACCTTTGCTCCTACTGAGCAATGTCTTTACCCCCTCAGATAATGCCTTATGCTTCTCAGGGTAAAGATGGTAGAATCTGCTCTCAACATTTTGCTGTATGCAAGTCATTTGTTTAGTCTTAGGGTCAATGGAAAAGAAGACGACTCTTGCACGTGATACCCTCCATAGTCAATAAGAAAATGATATCTCAGTCTTAATTTTGATAGATGAAGCAAACACTTTTGTTTATAACCAGGACCTAAAAAAATAAAAGGTTTTCAGGGAAAGGCACATAAGAAAATAGTACTTTTCCACTTTAAGTAGTCTAGATGTGGCTATCCCCAAGATGCAGATTTTCTTCTGAAAGCTGAAAAAACCCCCTCGATAATTCTCACTACTTAACAAAAAACCCACCCCCCCTTTTTGTCAGATTGCTGAAAACAAACTTTTTAAAAAAAGAAATGTCCAAGAGAACATTTTCAAACAGCACTATTAAGTGGGATAACAGCATGGTACTCAACCTTTTTTTGCAGGTAGTTATTGCACTGAAGAATGATGACTTATCTGTCACAAGGAGAATGTCTGATCTATTATATACTTTAACAATTCCTAGCTTATTTAATTGAGCAATGAACATTAATTTTTTTATTCTACCTTTATGATGCACGATACTGTGGAAATGGCATTTTATGGTACTTCACTTTTTGTTGTCTGTAACACAACTGACTTCAATTTCTTTGTAAAAGAGAGACAATGGTTTTTGTGCTTTTTTTTTCCTTGTATTTCCCCCCCTTTTTTAAAATAAAATTCCACTGATGAGAAGTGTTATATGAGAATCAAAGTTCTTACACCCGAAGCATTTTTTGTACAGTTGTATTTTTGTTAAAACAAAAATCATAATGATTATTTGCAATTATTGCAGGACAGGACTATTTCCACAAGCACATTGAATACATGAAGCGTCAGTGATCCGAAGCACATCTTCCTTCGTAACATCCCTCAATGTAAGTTCAGTAGTTTATCAAAAGATAAAGCTTATGCCTCCATTACTACCTGGCCCAGCCTTGTTCCTTGCCACATCACAAGAATGACCTGACACAGAAACTTGTATTTCTTAGGGACAGAAAGTCAGGTGGTCAACTTTAGACAGATGTTGTTAATACATAAACTATGTGTCTGCATCGACATTCTGCTTTCAGGTTTCATGGAAGTCTGCACAATAAAATATACAAAGACTTGGAATTTGGTCATTGTCTCCTTCCATTGTTCAAAAAGTTGAAAACATGTTTTCTTGAGTAAAATGCTTTGCTCATTTTTTCCGCCTTTTCCAGTTGAAAGAGGGTGATTCTGAATAATTTTCAAGTTATTTTAATATGAAAAAGTAATTTATTTTCACAGGGTAACAAATTGTTCTAAAGAAAGTTTTCACTATAAAATTCCACAGAAAAAGTGGTCCAATTTTACACTTATCTGGTTTCTTGGGACTCAGGACAGACAGAAAGCTAATTGTTTTTGTTCCACACCTCATTCACAGAGCAGGAAGGACAAAGCTCTCTTAATCAGCTGCCACTTGATACTCTCATCTTTTAGTTTATTGGTCCTTGCTTTATTTACTCTGCCCTAGTCAACTTCAGCTTCAAAAACATAATTATTAATTTTTTCCTGAACCTCCTAGGGTGCTCATCACTATAGAAACCAAGTACTTAATAAATATTAATTAAGTTACCCTCGATAGGACGCAATAATATCTCCATTGTACCAACAGGCAGTCAAAGCACAGATTAAAATCAAATATCTACGCTAATTGGGAATGTCCAGCCTGAAAGACCTACAATGTTATCTTTTAAGGATACTTACACCTATAACATGGTTTTTTTGCAAGCGCAGCACTCCGTGATGTTGACTGCTACGGCAGGAGCTCAAACTTCTGCCAGTCATCACCTAGGGTCTCAAGGTGAGAGGATGGGAAGAGAGGGACACTCAACTAATGACTATTTGTGCAAAGTTTGGTTTAAGTGACTTGCTGGGTATCGCACAAGTTGAAGGCAGAGGTTGAAATATAATTAACTCCCTAGAGCAGCATGCAGCTACCTCACCATGAGACCATGTCCTCTTTCTGCGGTCCTTTGGCTTGCTCAGTACAGTTTCGGACAGAAAGGGAGGATGAAGTCTGACAGACAGCCTCCTCTACTATGCAGCCATGATATAGCCCCAGAAGGCCATCATACACGTGGAATAAGGCAGGATCTTGTGCAAAAAAATTTCTCCGTTCTTAAGTAATTAAAGATTGTATCATAGTCTAGACCAACCAGGGAACAGAAATTCGGCTGTGCAGGTAGCAGGTAGTCAGACAACTTAACTTTGAGTTTTGCCTGATTTTGCAATGTTAAGGGTGTGCTGTTAGCTATTTTTTGTATGCGTACATCTGTGCACTGCAATTTCCTCACTGGCAGTGACGAATCATACTATATTTCCCTAAGAAACATTGCTCAGCTGACAGGCTTTGGTATTCTTCCATTGTCCTATTTACTTTCTTTGAACAATATTTAATTTGAGAAGGTGACAGTGTGGACACCTATGAGCAAATCATCCTAAACTGCCTTCATAGCCAATAGTGAGGAATAGGCATTTCCAAGGGCTCAGTTAATCTCACATATTTCATGATTATATGTTAGGATGTAATGAACTGGAGCTCAGCTGTACCTAGCAGTGTCATCTTTGACTGCAAGATTTACGGATCCACATTAGGCTAGATGAATGTGTGTGATTTCCAATCTTTGAAAAAATAAATCTGAAAACACCGCAAACCTGTGTGCCCTGCAACCACATTCTTCAAATGGAGATGGCGTTAGTATTTAGATAAACCAAGTAATTACAGGCGTATCAGCCTGACACTGGTTCTGAGGAAAATAATGGTTGACGCAGGATATAGCAGATAAAGACCTAAAGGAAGGCACTATAATTCGCATTTTCTTCTGAAAGCAGATCCTATCAAGCTAATTTGATACCTTCTTTCATGAAATTGTACATGTGATTGATGATTGTAAAAGTTTATGCTGTCAGTTTTGCATACTGAGACTTCTACAAGGCATTTTTCATGGGATCACACACCATTTGGGTTAAAAATAAAAATCAGAATAATCTCTAACTCACAGGAAGAATATTTAACATGTTGAAAAACAGCTAGCCAACAGCTACCTCTGTACTGAAATAAAATTCTACACGAAGAACCATCGCTGCAAGGATGTGCTCTAATAGAAAGCTGCTTTTGTTTCTATTACCCATACTTATTTCCTCAGAGCCAAGGAGACCATCTCTACAAAAGCTGCAATGTGCTATGTAAACCTACTCTAGAAGCCATTTGGGTTAATGACACCAACGGCATATTGCGATGCTTCGTTTACCTGGTGAAGGGAACACAGCTCCCACTGGGCAGTGGTCCTTGGAGGTACCCGCTGCTCACAAGCTAAGCAGGACCAAGAGTCATGGGTTTGGCTGAAAATAGTGGAAAGAAAACCCAGTCTCCAGGGAGATTGACACTTCATGCTCACCCGGAGTAAAGCAATGCTTTTTTTCTTACCTTCATCCTCATATGGGACAGAATTGGTCCAGGTAATTTTTTTTCGGTTGGTTCGTAAACACACAGTGTAGAAAATGTCAGTCCTAAAGGTTATGCTTTGGCAACATGGTCAGCATCCAAAAAGTGGGTCTTTTAAAGACATATACTGGGTAACTGGTCCAGTAGGCAGACCCTGGTGAATCCTGCCTATAATACTTCAAGTGACGAATGCAATACACCCTCATGTTGTTAAAATCCTGCCAGGTTATAACTCATAAGATCTTAAAGAGGTTAACTTCTGATGTCAGGGTAGCTATTCTGACTTAAATCAGATGAGAATCTGCTTTGTGGAAAAGTCTCTGATTCTTTTCAGATAGAACTAGTTGGAAATATATTGTTGAATTTCTCTTCCACAGGAAAAAAGTTTGTTGGGTTTTTTTTTTTACAGAAAGCTTTGTTTGATTTAAAATTTGACAGCAGGAAGATCAGTTGCTCACTGTAATCCTTCAATGCCTCAGTATAGATTTTTCCTACTGAGAGTGGAAATAGATTTGGTATTTTGGGAAACTATAGTTATTGGATTTTTTTCCCTAAATGAAATGCTCAGAAAATATTATGAAATAATGCAATAAATATTTTTTCCTCTCAAAGTAAATACTGACAGTTTCCTAGCCAGTCCTGCTTGAAAAGGGTGCAAATCAAAAGTGAGTAATATTTTTCAAATATTTGTCTTTTCTTGTATTTATTTTAAGGCGGAACTGACAGGAGACAGGGAGGATTTTGCTTAAGGATACAGTATCAAAATGAAGAGGTTTCCTCTCAGTTATAGTACTGCCCTTCCTACTAGGAAGATACGGAGCACAGAAATCTTTCAAACCTTGGATATATTCTATAAACTAAACCCTTCACCGGTAGCTCTTAGAATCTTACTGTAATAATATTCTTCTTTTCCATGGCAGAAGTGTTGATATGGCACATCATTGGGATAATAGCTTATTTCTGGTCCTCCTCCAGAAAAATTAATATCCAGGTTCTGCCCCATATGGGCCAGAGATTGTTAGACAGAGATCAGAACTGCCAATGGCTGTTTCTTGCAAGGAACATCACAAATCTTCTCTAACTGTTGTGGAAACACAAAGATTGGCAAGAGGCTCCTCAATTTGCTCTGAAATGTTATAAAATACAGAAACGCAATTGTTACCAGACTTCATTTTCTCTGCCTATCTATACATTTCCCCTACTTGACATTTAACTCTGTTGATGTCAAGGTGCTCTGTTTTTCAGGAGTTATTCTTAAATACTCCAACTTTAACACGGACACGTACTTACTAGTAACATGGTTCTCTGATTTCCCTTTTACTTTTGTGATCAGAGACAGCACTGTGCCCTGTACTCATGGTACGTTTGTGAGAGTAGGTTTAAACGCCTCCAGCAAGGCCTCTTTGAATAAAACCAGAAATCTTGATGAAGTCACAGTGCAATAATAAAAAGAGAAGAGCTGTAGTCAACATTAAATGCTCAGCCATTGATTATTGGTGTTCTCCTTGTGCTTGCATAAGATTGTTTGCTAGGAAAGGTCTTATTATTTAGAATTCTCAGTGAGACTTCATCAAATAGAGTTTCCTGCAGATTGAATACCTTAGAAGTTCACCAGAAACTTTAGGTTGTTTATGTTTGGGGTTTTTTTTTTTAGCTTATCTGAACTCACTGACTCAATAGCCTGCTGCTAAGTTTAAAGCTGTCTAAATATGGGACCGTATTCTTCTCCTACTTGCATCAAGAGAAGTCTCACAAATTTGTATAGATGTGCAAGTTTAAAAATTGTAAAAAAAAATGTACACGAAACTGTAGAGATGAATCTGGGTCTGATGCTGCATTAGTCTAGTTAAATATCAGTGGTTAGCCCTTTCCCCTGTAGAGGGGCTCAGCAACAGGGCTAAGTCATTTCTCAAGTCGTTGTACATATGGAGACTTCAAAAGGCGTAAGACTCATGGAATTGGTGATATCTTTAAAGAGAGCTGTTGAATATGTTGCCAGAAAAAAAAGGCAGGACAAGCAGTTTGAACGTGGTCTGCATGCCAGGGATCCCTGCCATGGTGCAAAACAGTCCTTCAGCTACTCCTACCCAACAGCTTCCCACTCATTATTATGGTGCTTCTTTGGCTTCTTGCATAATATGGATTAGTCACTAGGTTACTTAAACTTATAGCACAGTTCTCTGCCCAGTAAGAGCAAGCAGCCAAGCTCCAGTGGCCAAGCATTCCCAGAGCTGCCTGTGAAAGATGCTAAAGGAAAACCTTGGCTAGCATTTTAAATATTATACCAAAAAAATCCATTACAACTGCAACAGGATTCCAAAAAAGTAGTGAGCTGCCATTGATGGATATTAAATTGATTAAAGTAAAGAAAGAAACATTCCTTTCTTTAAAAAAAAAACAAAAAAAAACAAAACAAAAAAAAAACAAAACAAAAAAACCCACTGGTTGTGGAAAAGATGTCCTTGGTACCTCAAATTTAAATCTGCGTCAAATCACTACTGTTAGAGAAAATATATATGTAAGAACATGATCTTTATTCAGTATCAGCATAATATAAGCTAAGCTAATTTATGACTGAAAGGTCATTGGGACAAAATAATTATGAGCAATTTATGCTAAAGAGAGGATATTTTCAATTTCTTTCTGTTTAATTTGTATACATGAGGGATATAAAATCACTTTAATGTTACTGCACAGGACAAGAATGCACAGTTATGAAGCATTTATATTACAAAGTGATACATGGTTTCTTAACAGAACCTCAGGCAAAGATAATTAGAGTAAAGGATGTTTGTGACAATTTCAAATAAAATTAATATAATCTCCTGATAAAATTCTTCACAAGGGGCTGAAACATTGTTGATATAACTCATTGCTTTAGTACTAGCCATTCTTCACTGGCGCCTAATCTGCCAATGTATGGATTTTAATATAGAATTAATTGTGGATAGAAGATTTTACATAGCATATTTCTGAAGTTCCTATTCATTGATATATGACTTCAGAAGCGGGTCGTTCACAATTTCTCGATCACTTATCATCAAATTTAAATTCCTCAGGCAGAGAGCTTCTGTGCCCAAGTAGCCTCATACAGACATAGTCAGATCATGCAGAATAATGAGACAGGCAGATAGAAGTGAGAATAAAAGCAAAGCAAACAGGTTAAACACACCTGCACTGAGATTCATGCTATTACACACAGGCCGCTTCTGGTACCCGACCTGTTCAGCCAGCTCTAACGCTCTATGCACTGCGGTCACGGATTTATTGTGAACACAGACCAGGCAGCATGAAAAACTTCAGCACCAAACTTAATCACAAAAGGCAATCCAAAACACCTCCATTTAGAACAGAAGTTCAGAGTATTTTGAAGAGTTCAGATAAACTTCTCTCCCCCCCCTACTTTCCAATGATGGTCTGGGTTTTTTTACCACCTCCACTGCCAGTTCCCACATCTGCCAGACGTCTTTCTGTTTATTTTTTAAGCGATTTGACATTTTAGGAAAGCTTAGTTGCACCTCTGAATCCACCCTAACCCAAATAATTATGTTAGATGCCCCAATACTGTCTTTTATGCCCTACTTGCACAAAACGATCCAACAGTTTACTGTTATTCAGCATACATGTTTCTATACTGCAGACTGCAAGCAAGTTTTGCGAGTCTTACAAAGGCACTAGCCTAGAAACAGAGCCAATCGAGGGACTATAACAAATATACCAGCACTTCAGGGTCTGTCTGTTCTTATGAGAGATTAAAAGCCTAGAAAAAAAAAGATTTACAGGCAAAAGAAGCTCTTGCTAAAAGGGCCAATGCTGAGTAGTCAGTTCCCACAGTAAGAGTTGTGCCATGCAAGGCACAATTTCAGTTCAGTGGGACACACACCCACCTGTCACATAAAACATAGAAACTAATCTCTCTCATCACAGCTCGCTTAGAGAAACTGCACCTTGACAGAACATCAACCATGTGCAAAAAAAAAAAAAAAGTCCAAACCCCCCAAAAAACAACAGAGCCAAAGCGAGGGAAAACACAGTCCAGTTTCAAGGTTGAAGTAGCTGGGAAATGAAGGGTGTCCCAAAAGCATATGGAATAGCTGCAAAGTAGTAGCAGGCTCCTCCGTTCTGACTTTATGCTGCTGGCCCATAGTGGGGAGCCCCTTCAATATTTTCCTCGGGTATCCCAGCCAAGTTACTCTCTGGTACCTGTGCAGCAAACTCAACAAGGTGCTTTAGCAAAAATGATCTGAAGGGTCATCGCCAAGGGCATTATAACAAGGTAATACAGAGAAAACTATGAGCCCTTTTCTCAGTGTAATCACCATAGAGTGTATAATCCAGAAGGAACATTTTACTTCAACAAATAACCCTTTGAAGATGGTCTGGGATAGCCCTGCTTTGGAAAATCATAATTCACATACCTTTGACGGAGAGCACATCTTCACCCTCCAACAGAGCATGGGGCAGAGACCCTCAAGTCAACTTTGAGTAGACAGAGAAATGCTGGGAAAAGTGGTGGGGAGAAATAGATCCTCCCTGGAGAAAGGGGGAAATCAGGCTCCAGAATGGGGCCAGAAGAAAGGGGAAAGACAAGGGAGCAGGGAGCACATAGTTCAGAGAAAGGCATCTGTGCGATGCAGGCAGCAGATGTGCAGTCCAGGCAGTGAAGGAGATAGGAAGGGAGATTCTTTGAGGACTGTTTGCTACCAGTCAGAAAGCCAATGATTGATGGAAACTAAGCCTGAACACAAGGAACCAGCTGCAGTTGTGCAGTGGACAAAGATAAAGTTGTTTTTGTTGCTTTTTTTTTATGACCATCCTGTTTGCTCAAGACATTTTTGCATTTTAGTTATGTTAAGAAATATTATGACATATATTCTAATGAATCTTGACCTTTTCAGTTGTTTTGATCTCCTTTGGAAAGATTACTATACAGAAAAGACATGTCTTTTTTTGTGTTGAAACCCTGAGTAACTCGGGCTTCTTTCAGCCAGTGTGAAAATGCTGCTTATCAGGTTTTTACTTACACAGAATATGGCTGTGATGCAGTTATACTTCTTCTGGTTTCAGATGCAACTCAGGCACAACCAGTTTGGTTATCTCCAAGTCATGCTCTGTGGCACGAGATAGACACAATCTCAGAAAATGACACAGAAAATAAATAGAAATTAGGCTAGAGCCTGGACCCATCTGAATAGTGTAAGATGAAGATCCATGAGAATCTCCTGTGTCATTGAAACCTTTGTGCTATAGAGGCACTTGGTCCAAGATTTCTCTTGCAGAAATGCGTGATCAGAGATAAAGCTGTTTGACAACAACATATTTCCTCCATCCCAGGCTACTGAAAAAGCTTCCTGATGCTCTCACAGGGGGGTATTATAAGATGCTCACCCAATTAGGTTAATGTAAATAATGATGCTTCCTCCTGAACACAAAATGCTGGGCAGGGGGAAGCCGAAGTGACTATACTTGAGACACAATGCTAGAGAGTTTTAAACCCATAAAATCATCAGTAATCAAGTATTTATTTAACAAGAGCAAAGCTTTCAGTAGCTTAACTGGAAACTGAAAATCCCATGGCTTTGGAAGACATGCAGAGAATCTGAAAGCAAAAAAAAATTAAAAAGCAAGGTGCTTTCTATGATTGAATTAATAATGTAGAAAAGACTTCTCAAATAAGAAACACCAATCCTAAAAGGAAAAATAAAACTCTGCAATCTAAAATAGTTCATCAATAATAAATGGAATTCACTTTTGAATGAGTTTTGTTAGCTCATTTTTTCCTGCAGAAATGCTATGAATACAGGTTACCTGCCACGAGTAACCTTTGTCATATCACAGATGTATTCCGCTTTCCAGCTCAGCTTTATGCAACAATCTGACTATGAGCCCTTGAAGCCCTTACCATCACCTTTGCAGTCCACATAGCAAAGAGATTAATGTGAAACTCTCCCTTGCCAATAGCCATACCTTTACCACAAACTCTGAGATGGGAAGCACCTTTCATTCAACTAAGTAGGCTTTTACCAGCAGAGCTTCAGGGGAAGCAATTAAATTTATTGGGAGGCGTAACTCCTAAATAAATGCATCCCTTAACCAAGGCATCAGGAAGCAAAGGCCAGCTTACCCTCTGCAGCATGCAAGATACTCTGAGAGATTCCCACATCAACTTCAGCATTCCATTTCTCTTTTCAAGTTTAATTTATGTCCTCATTTCCTAATGAGCTGCACTAAAGCAATAAGCCTTGATGAGGAGGGCATTATCATGAGACAACTTAGTATGCCCAACACATGATGCTCTACAGGTCAATTATAAGGTCAATTAACAAACCATATTCTCAGTCAGACATTTTTGGTGGTAAGAACAGTATAATTTAACAGGCTTTTGAACTGCCCTAGTAATTTCCTTTTTCTTGAAAAAGCTGAAAAGCATTTGAGAAGGAGATTAAGAAAAAAAAGTCATTTAAGGAGTGATTTCTTCACATCTTCATTAAACCAAGGCAGTAGCTTCTGAAATGGAGACAAATGTCAGCCTTTTACAGTTATATTTGAGTCTGAAAGCAGCTTTCTGCTTTATCTTTCCATAGCTGAAGAAAAGAACTTAAAAATCATTGTGACTAGCTACACACAACCACATGATGTGGGAACATGATTAGGGCCATTTTTTCTCAATCATCTAATTTATATTTTCACCTAGACTCAGCCTGGCCAATACAACACCTAATGTGAAAATCTTTATCCATGAAGTCAGTTTACATGTATCATGTAAGACCTAGACTTGAAAATTTCCCATAATCCACAAAATTTGTATCTGGAAAATTTAAAATAGTTTGACTTTGAAAGATGGTGACCACAGGGTGTAGCCTTTTAAGGCGATGAGTTGCAGGTGTTGTGTGTTTAGTTTATGGTATAATACTGGTAGCTCTGGTATCTGGAGGAATCAAGAGACAACTACAAATGTATCAGGGTGTTCTTTTTTGTTTTATTTTGTGTTGTCGTTCCCCCCCCTTTTTGACTGGTTTTTATTGACTTGTGTTTCAAAAAAAAAAAAAAAAAGAACAACCCACAAATGAATTTTTTTAAAGATTCTTAAAAATTGCACTAGATAAATAAAAATTAGCTTAGGAAATTGATGGTGGTAAAAGAGGATGTAGTAACAATGTGTGTCTGAAAATTCAACCCACGACAGTGCAAAAATATGTTTGCGCTGATGAAATATATTTAACAAATTAACACAGATTACTGGTTTACATGTGAGTATCTGTGTGGGTATAGACTTAGATTAATACTTGACATTGAGTTTTGTTTTTTCTCACCATCAGCTGGGTAACGGGGTTTAAGTGGGAGTCTCTGTTATCTACTTCTCATTCAGGGGAGACAGTAGCCATGGTGGTTTAGGACTTTTTTATTCTGCAAATTTATATAAAACCTTTGCAGATTTGGGGTTGCTCTCTTTTTTATTACTTTTTACTTTTATTTTCTTTTTGAATATATGGCAAAATATATTTCCCCTGTCTGTGGCTCACAGACAGAGAGATGCTCTGCCTGCTAGAGCCAGCTATAGGAGTCAAGGCTGTTGAAGTCTATATTGAACAAGGTTGGTCCAGCTCTAAACTCCTCCAGATGACTCTTGTGGCAGCGATGCTGGCACCTGTCCAACCACTGTTCTGTGGTATTTACACAAAGTCGGATGGGAAACATTGCGTCAGCCCGGGCAAGCTTGATGCGCTCATCTGACTGCTGAGATCACCATGCCGAGTCCTTAGGACAAGGAAAAGGGGTGGAGAAAGACACTGAAGACTCATTAAACCCTTGTGTTTCCTACATTCTTCCTTAAGATTTATTAAATTTTAAACAATAAAGCCTCCACACACCTCTACTTCTCTTTAAAATTTAACATCAAATAAGCTGCATCTAAACAAATACTTCTCTAAAGGTACTTTAACCTTTTTCTTCACCTATTTCCAAGGAAAGAGGCATTATTTGCATGACCCTGACAGAACTCTGAGATTACTTTATCTGTCCATTTCCTATTTTGTCTCAGGATATGGTTTTTCAGGCTTCATTCCAGAGATGCTACTTTTTCTCCTCCTCCCAAGGATACTCATTTGAAAGTTTTCAAGGTACAAAGTATAATGCCTTTCACACAAACGCTGTCATACAGATATAGAATATAAACCCCTTTTTTTCATGACTCTTTTAAAAGTAAAGAAATTAGAAAAATGATTGCTTTGATTGTGCAAAACTCAAATACCAGCCCTAAAATTTTAATAGGGGAAAGTTAACCAAGTCCCCTTCAGTCACGAGAGTCTCTACTGTTCCAGTCATTTAGATGAGCTCTGCTGTCCGTAACACTTGTATTTACACTTGTGCTACAGCTTCTTTATGCTGAAGTGATGAAAATTTGCCTGTAAAAGAGAAAGAAGAGGTAGAAATGGATCAGTCAAAGCAGGGAAGAAAATTATAAAGAAATAAAGAGAAAAAGCAATCAGCAGGATCTTACCCAATACAGTTTTTGTGACTCAAGAAAATATTTATGATTTATGAGCTTATATCACTCCTTCCCCTTCCCATAGATATTTCTTTCATATTGTGTATGTGCAAAATAGGTGCTGAGATGTAAGCTGGGTTTTTTTTCCCACATAGTCATTTAACAATGTTGCAGCTAAAAGAAAAATAAAGATGATTTCTATGGGCAGTAGAAGCACTTGAAGATGCACGCACTGAGAAAAGCTAAAATGTCTTCCTATGGAATGGTGACTAATATTCAATGATGTGCAATATACCTGATGTGTAAGGTACACGTAGCACACCTCTAACCTCAGCAGGGAATGTTTCCACCAGTCCACACAAACATAAATCTGTAGTTTAAACTGCTCCCAGTGAAAGGGATCTCCCATAGTAGGTGAGATCCAGCTAATGGGATTTTTGAGATATCATTGCCAGTGAGGAAAGATCATAAATGTCCCCCCCTTGCCCCCCCAACCATACATTTGGTGTGTAAGCACCCAAATCAGCTTAGGTCAGGGCACTAGGGAAAACCAGAGGAACTTTACTTCACAGGGCAAATAAATGGCTCAGTGAAATACCATCGAGCTTCTCTGAGCTCTTAGCTGTGCATACTGCGGATTTAAAACCCTGTCCTAAGGGACAAATGAAACTAAGAGGCATGTAGGCTTCACATAGCTCTGTGACAAAGTCCAGTGATCTTAATATATTCCACAGTTATGGCCCAAATAATGGATCTTCCTTACGGTCTCGGTCGTAGACCAGGGCCTAATTAATAATGAAAATTGTATATGACAATTAGCAGGGTCTCTTGTTAGCTCCTGCAGGTTCCAGACACCAAGCTGTGTAACACTGGGCAGTAACGCGGCTGGCAAGCTAATGAAAACAAGAAGCCTATGGTTTAACTGAATCAGGTTTGACTTTCAAATAGGCAAAAAAAAAAAAAGACCCAACCCCAAAACCACCCCACCCCCATATATATGGAAACATACAAACATACATATATATATATGCATATAAACACAAATATATGTATTTGAAAAGTCAGGCATTGGGATCTTCAGAGATCTTAAAAACTCAATACATCCCATACAGAAGGTCTTGTGACATCCTTGTGATATTCCAGCTAAAAAGTGGCAACACCTGCTTTCTGGGGAGTACATTGGTAGTCAATAGATCTTTGGCCATCGAATCTCTTCGTATCCTGGGAATTTTTGTGTGTGCACGCACATACACACAAAGTACACATAAATAAAAACAGACACAGTTGAAGAAAAATTGTCAAATAGGCTAAGAGAAATTAAGATTAAAAAATTGATTTTTTTTTTTTCATTTATCCTCCTGTTAGCAGCCAAGTCTATGGTTCAGAGATAGATCCATTAAGATAATTTAATAAGGCCTCCTGGAAATGCAGGCCAAAGAACATTTTTTTATATAATTTCTGCATGAAATGTTTCAGAAAAAAAATAAAATAGATCAAATATACATCCTTCTAGCAAAGTCATTACCTCTGAATATTCTAGGAGGCTTTGAAAACTTTACTTCATTTCTCTTTCTTCTTTGTATTTATTTTTTAGTGAACTGGCATAAAGTGGGTAAGCATAAACATTTCACATTCTGCAAAGATGCATCTCTTTTCAAGTCCATTATTATGCAGGTATTACCAAACAACACTGGAACTTTGAAATTTTACCCAAAGGGAGAGGCTAATATTGGGTAACAGCTACTCACCTGTGATGCCTCACCCAACATTATCAAAAGAAGGAAACATTGCTCAAGTAATTAAATATTTATTCCTTTAAAGGTATAACTAGAGCATGAAAATATATTTCTACCTCCCACAGCTTTTATCAAGCTGTCAGGTTCTCCATAGCTTGGTGTTAACTGAGTCATAAAGGGAAAAATAGCTAAAGCAGGAAAAATGTGTGAACCCTTGCTTGGGAATGCACTTGGTCATTCAGTGAGAAACCAGAAAAATTCTTGACTATTCCTGATTTCTGCAGCTGGAACTCAGCAGCAAGCTTGGTATGTGCTTAACTTCCAAATAGACGTTTGAATTCACTGCTAAGATGACACGGGATAATGTGTCTGTCCTTGGACACAGCTTCGGCTGTGCCCCTTCTTTTCTGGACAAACTACTGATGAAGTTCAAACCAAAAAAACTTCTCTTTCTCTGTTCCAGTTTCCTTCCTTTTCGACACATGTATTTATCCTCTGCCTTGCAAAAATAACTGAACAACCAAGTCTGATCTGAAAGGTTGTTTGCCAGCTTATTTATAAATAGAGTGAAAGGACATACATTGCCTTATTTCCATTATAAGCCTTTAATTTAGATTCATACTGGGGGGGGGGTCATTTAATGAAAACAAACAACAAAACAAAACACAAAACAAATCTCACTTGGGTGTTGCTTGAAAATCCTATTGAAATCTACATTTTTATATGCAGAAATGCCATTTTAAGCCTATAAATATACATCCTCTGTATTAAACCCAAGTTTCATAGAGACATAGGAAACTTGTTTTGGACATCTTTCATGTGGAGATATAAAACAATGTGCTAGATATAAAAATATCCACCCAGTATTTTTGTCTTTGTGGGATTGTTTCCCACCGCATTTTCACACCTTGGTCCACCACTTTTTAAAATGTAAAAGAACTGAACTATTGATCAGTATTTCACACTCTAAGGACACAGTAGCAAGAAAATACTGGATCAAAGTGAATCTGTGCTGAGCTTTATCCCCTGCTTCCTTATTATCAAAGCATTTGTGCAACTTTAAGCATATGAATACTACCATTTATATGCAGCCAAGCACTTAAACTCATGTATAAGTTTAATGATGTAATTGCGATCACTGGGGATTAAGGATAAGAAAGTGCTATGTATGACTAATGTACTAAGTTATTTTACTACACTCAAGTTTCATTTCTTTGCCCCATCCAAACCTCTGTTTCTCTGTAGTAAGGAATATGCCTTGCTCAGTAGCTCCTCGACTAGTCGCTCCTTGACCTAGAATACATACTTAGCTATTTTAACTCTTCTCACTTTCAAATTCTTAATTTAAGAAATAAACCAATAAGGATTCTTAGGAAAATTATTTTGAAAGCTATCTAAAAGTTCTCAGGCTTTCTGTTTTCTCTGAGTTTTTAATTCAGAAATTGGCTGCTGTTCTTGCTGAAAAAGTGTATTATAAACTGAAATATTCTGCTAGCTCTTTTTCCATATTTTATTAAGATGTATTCTGCTAGCCCTTTTTCCATATTTTATTAAGATGGGAAGTAAGCCAACCCCCTTTCTCTAGCCTTCTCCTCACGGCCACAGGTCAAAAGATACAGCCATTTCTGGAAGAAGCATATAACTCACTCTTCTAACTTGGCCTTCTAGTTTGTCATGAAGAAACAATTCCTGGCATGTGAATAACAAGAAGAGTGACCACAGCATGGAAGACCACACTAGGGGAGAAACTGCCCCTAGCTCAGAGATGCCCATCTGACCTCCAGGCTGATCTTCAAACCAGTCATTTGCTGTACATCGATTTGTTGGAAGCAAATAATTATTTAAAAATAATTAAATTCTGTCACCAAGAAAAATTTAGTTGCAATTTCTAGAAACAGCAATGTAATTGCTTCTCTTGCATTGTAAGTACAATTCAAAGAGAAAATTTTCAAGGGTGTACATATACAGGACTATATATGGTACCCATACATTTGGCTTGTGAACCCAGGTGACAGTCACGAGAAACAGATGCGGCTTTCTGATCGAAGGTTGTGGAGGTCCAGCAGTTCTTCATTACACTGTGCTGGTGATTTGAGTTCCCTTACCTCAGTGGAGGACTGGCTGTAGTGAACGTTTCCAAAATCCACACACATTATTTTATGCCTACACTTTATATTAGACTTAAAAGTCTTCTAGACCTTTAAGATCTACAAGATTTCAAGATGGAAAGTCTGTGGGCTGATTTGTTGGTTGGTGTGGTCAATGGAATTTTTATCACTGTGGCAACAGTGGCATTGTGAAAATGAATTCCACAATTTACTTATTTTCAGAAAAAAAAAGTATTTTTTTAAATATTGAACTTGCTGTTTGTGAATTCATTGTGTCACTCCTAATTTTTGAGTTATAAGGACCAGTGATTACCTGTTCCTTATTTAGTCATCTCATAGCCTCACTATTGATGACCTTGAAGAAACTGTAGACTCTTACCTTATTTAGTCTCTCCTTATATGAAAGCAATTCCAGACTAGTAATCCTTCCCATGTTTCCATGTACATTTCCATCCTGCACCATTTCTTCTTTCAGATGAGTTGATAAAAACTGCATGAAATATTAAAACATAGGCACATCCCTTGCATATAATATCACCCAATACTTTCCTCTTTCTCTATTAAAACTCATCAATCTTAACATTCCGTTGGTTTTACTACATGAGCTGAGCACTGGACTGGTATATTCTGGTTGGTTTTTGGTTCTTGTGTTCATGTGCATTACTTTTCATTTGTCAACACTAAATTTTATCATGCTACCATATATTTAGAGCATAGATGGACCCCTTCAAAGGCAAATAATCCATCCTAAAGTAGGACTCTATTCACATGAACTAAGTTGCCCAATATCATTCTGGGCTTTACTTTCACAGACTCTAATTTTCCTTAGCCTTTTGCAGGACACAGTCATTATTTTGACTGAGTGGCTGATAACAGATTCCTTCTATTACAGTCTTCCTCTTTAGCCATAGAGCCTTAATCAGTTGAGACTCTACAAGACACATCCGTAGATCTCATTGTCTACATGCTTTCTTCTAAACACCTGTAAGTTTGAGATGCCTCTTACAGCAACAATATAATTTTAAAGCAACCATTCAGTTAATCCATCACAGTTTTACAGCAAAACACTTCTGAAGAAGTGCTGTTACTTTTATCTGTGGCCAATTGCCTATTTTCTTTTTTCATGCACCATGCTGGGACATTTTTATTTGTCTGTTATTTGCTATTTTTTTCTTTAAACTCAGTATCCATCTTCTGTGTCTGTAATTCCATTTGTAAAGATCACAATTATTTTTAGGTAGTTTATTGGTACCACAAGTAATGCCATTCTATGTCAGACTACAGGGCATTATAGGGAAAGCTTTTCAAAGACTTCCCCACATCTTCTAATGTATTTTAATCATGTGTACAATCTCCAGGTCTGACTGGGGAACCTTTTTATTATACAGTGCAACTAAATAAGGCAAAAATAGTAATTTCCTAAAAGGCCTCTATGAGTACATTTTCTTTATATAGATTGTGTAGGAGGGCAATAGAACAAAATTTGGTACTTTGCTATTTTGAGGAATAATCAGCGTATCTGAGACAAGCATCCAAACATCTCTCAAAAACTCTGTAACGGTTATACATGTCATGGTATACCTCACTGTTTATCACAGTGTCTCAAATCCTTTATGAGGTCATGAATGTTCTCTTAAGTTATTAGTATTTAATTATAAGAAAAATAAATACATGGTCATTTTTTTTATTTTCGTATGCACCAAGACCTTTTCATAACAATAATACAATCTCTGTAGTTGAGCCAATTCTTGGGGCTAAAACGGAATAAAAGTAGATGCTGCGCTTCTTTGCGCAGTGGTCTTTCTACAGGTCCATACAGTGTGGCATAATAGATGATTTGCAAGGTTCCGAGATGCCAACCTTAGAAACTTAATAAATCGATTTATCTCTATGCTGCAGGAGATATCTGTGCATTAAAAGAGATGAGCCATATTGAGGATTCCAAGGTTAAATGAGTTTATTGAGTTAGTGGTTACAATGGTATGTCAGATACCTGTAATCCAAGCTACACCTACATATTTGCCTCTAAATTCTCACACTGTCAGTTTCCGTGTCTCTAAACATTCCACCACCAGGTCTTCTATTACTAATATTATAATAATAATAATCATAATAATAATCATAATATAAAAGGCAATGTCAATCACCATATTGTGCTTCGTACTCCACCATAAGGAATTCAATTGGCAAAAGTAAACCTCTGGTCATATTAATGGGATTAATTGAAATGTGAGCAATCATAACACTACTAGAATATAAAGAACAAAATATGGTTTAAAAGAAGCGTTTTTAAGATGAATTAGTTTGTATCTGTTTTAAAAATTCACATACTATAATGAAGATGACTTAAAAGTTATATCATTTAATTATTGGGCCACACATTTAAGCATATTGGCTAGTACATTTTTGCACTGGAACAGAAGCAATACAAGCTTTATGGTCTACCATTACAATTCCATTTTTTTCACTTAATATACCTGCCAACCTAATGTTTCTTGCATGCATAAAAATTTCTGGGTTTAGACTTGAATTTATTATTTAACTCACACATACCCCTGTGATGCAAATTCTTTGGCCAATTTAATGCTATAGTTTAGTTTAAAAAGGAAGCTTGGAATAAGTCCATTTAACATCAGAAGACAATGCCCTAAATTTTGGCATTGCAGAAAGTTAGTTACTTCAATAGAGTCTCAGGTCGCATGCAAATTGACACTGCTTCCCCCCCACCCCATGCCAGACGCATACAAGTTGGCAGGTATGCATACAAAAAGAATATAAAACCCTCCTGGTAAAGTTTAGTGTTTTAGAATGAATCCATAGCTTTAAATTCACTTAAGGCCTGTACAGGGGAAATATGTTTCTTCTGGGACCCTCTTCTCACTCTTGTCTGATATTCTTCTGGTTTTTCTCTCTTTACTAGAGGTTTCTTCTCAGGGGCCTTCATCTTCCAAGATACAACTGGTGAGTTCACTGCAGCAGTACCATAGACCTTCTGATATTTAGTAGAAGCCACATATGATGCTTTCACTGTAAGGACCACAGCGTTCATCAGATTTTTAGCTGCCTGGATGAGAGAAGTGGCACTGTCCAGCTACAAATAGAAAAGAAAATGAAATACAGCAAGGTTACTCCACAACTGGATCACTGGACCATTTCCTGACTGAAGTCTGGATACTCTCAGATCTCATTAGAGATGAAATGAATCCTCTCCCTCGGGATTGATCAAGTAGCTCGTAGTAACAAGCACTGGCAGCAAAATGCACCAAACTGTAAAGGTAAGACTGTGGTACCTCACATTAAAATTTTTAGTAATTCAAAAGAAAAGGTTGTGCTGTCTGGTTTTTTGTTGTTGATTCTTTTTCTACGGGTGAAGAAGCTGCCTCTTTTTTCCACAAAAAAACCCCGTTACTTCTCACTTAAACCTTTAAAAATTTACATGTCAAACTGCAAAACAGGTCAACAGAGGTTTTCCCAGGTGTTTAGGTTTGTTCTAATTATTACTAATAAGCCCAGGATAACACCTGCAATGATGTCTACAGGAACAGTGTGAGGCCAGTGCTGAGCTTGTTAGAGAATCCCATCTGAAAAGATGAAAGGAGATTTTGAAACCTCTAAAGAAATAAAAAGATGAAACAGTTAACTGCAGGTTTTTGTAGCTACTGAAAAAGTAGGATATAAGCTTTGTGATAAAGCCTTTCAGTTCCACCATGGAAGCTGCCTCAAATTTTATAAGACTTTCCCAGTTTGTAGGAACGATTTTGGATGTAATATTATTTTAAGTTTTTAAACTACTATTGCCAGGGAATGGGAACCTCAATCCATCCCACTCCTACCAGTTTGATGCCAGTGCCAGCAACAGATGCCCAGAGCCTGGAGAGGGACCCCAGGTCAGCAGGAGAGCACCTGAAGAGCAGCACAAAGGAATTCCAGCCAGTCAGTGGCTTCATCGCGGCCCAACTTAAATGCCTCTGTGCAAACACAGGTAGCACGGGGAACAAACAAGAGGAATGGGAGACGTGCGCGCGCCTGCAGGGCTGTGATCTTACTGGCATCAGGGACACGTGGTGGGACGGCTCCTGTGGCTGGAGCGCTGGAATGGAAGGGTACAGGCTCCTCAGGAAGGACAGGCCGGGCAGACGAGGAGGGGGTCTCACCCTCTGTGTCAACGCCCAGCTGGAGCGCATGGAGCTCCCCCTGGGCATGGCTGGGGAGACGACCCAGAGCTTGTGGGTCAGGGTGAAAGGGAGGGCAGGGAAAGGAGACATTATAGTGGGGGTCTGCTACAGACCACCCGACTAGGAAGACCGAGCAGATGAGGCCCTTTATGGACACATGAGGCCCTCACGTTCGCAAGCCCTGGTCCTCATGGGGGACTTCGGCCACCCCGGCATCTGTTGGAGGGACAACGCAGCAGGGCACGAGCAATCCAGGAGGTTCATGGAATGCGTTGATGA
>JANXJC010000055.1:43669150-43681029 GCA_027564655.1 Leptodon cayanensis
TGATTGGTGACAGCCAACATGGCTTCACTAAGGGCAAATCATGCCTGACAAATTTGGTGGCCTTCTACAACAGGGTTGGTGGATAAGGGAAGAGAAACCGACGTCATCTAACTGGACTTGTGCAAAGCATTTGACACTGTCCCACACAACATCCTTGTCTCTAAATTGGAGAGACGTGGATTTGACAAATGGATGACTCATTGGATAAGGAATTGGCTGGATGGTCACAAAGAGTTACGGTCAACATCTTGATGTCCAAGTAGACAGCAGTGACGAGTGGTGTTCCTCACGGGTCAGTATTACGACCTTCCCTGCAGAGAAGGACCTGGGGGTATTGGTTGACAAGAAGCTCAACATGACCCAACGATGTGTGTTTGCAGCCCAGAAAATGAACCGTATCCTGGGCTGCATCAAGAGAAGCATGGCCAGCAGGTTGAGAGAGATGATTCTCCCCCTCTACTTTGCTCTGGAGTATTGCGTTCAGTGCTGGGGTCCCCAACGTAAGAAGGACACAGACATGTTGGAATGAGTCCTGAGGAGGGCCACGAAGATTATCAGAGGTCTGGAGCACCTCTCCTATGAAGACAGGCTGAGAGAGTTGGTGTTGTTCAGCCTGGAGAAGAGAAGGGTCCAGGGAGACCTTATGGCAGCCTTCCAGCACCTAAAGGGGGCCTGCAAGAAAGCCAGAGAGGGACTTTTTACAAGGGTGTGTTGTGGTAGGACAAGAGGTAATAGCTTTAAACTGAAAGAGGCTAGATTTAGATTAGATAAGGAAGAAATTCTTCACTGTGAGGGTGGTGAGGCACTGGAGCAGGTTGCCCAGAGAAGCTGTGGACGCCCTGTCCCTGGGAGTGTTCAAGGTCAGGTTGGACGGGGCTTTGAGCAACCTGGTCTAGTGGAAGGTGTCCCTGCCCATGGCAGGGGGTTGGGACTAGGTGATCTTTAAGGTCCCTTCCAACCCAAACCATTCCATGATTCCATCCCACTTCCTCAGTAAGTTCTTAGCTGGTTTTAATCAGTATAAAAGGCCTGTTTCCCTCCAAACCTTTCCTGTTCCATATTTTGGGAACATATGATTCCTTATCATGAATTGTAAGCAAGGCAACCAGGATAAGTACTCATAAGGCAATGACAAAAACCATATTATACTTCACATGAAGTATTTTGAATCATTAACAGTAGAAGAGTTAAGGAGACAACTTTCTGAAATGTCAGTGACTGATGTGAACAGGAATAGACATTACAGAAAGTCTGTGTCTGGAACCACATTAATCTATAGACTTACCTATTATTTTTGATTTCCTCATCTGTGATCTTATACTCATTATGATTCATTAAATACATAAACAGCTACATACAGTGAGGTGAAAAACAAAAAAGCATTTTAATGTTTTTCACGTACTTGGTGCCATTCCCTGAAATGCATAATTAATTGCCTGCCCCCAGTAAATATTTTTCCTCAGGACTAATTTGTATTTTCTGTTAGTAAAAGAAACTAAGTTAAAAGATGGAAAATTACATTATGTGGCAGAAACATGACTGTTCAATAGGGAGTAATGAAATATAATTCAGTATAGTGTTATTCTATAACCACACTACTGCATGATTTATAAGGCAATCTGTATGTTTGTTGGCAAATAACAGATCATACTCTATTAAATTAGGATATTCTAATTTACTGCAGTGATCTACAATCACGCATTATTCATTGTTAAATGATTCTTTTTGAAACACTGGTGGATTGATATTGAATATAAAGTGATACCGTCAAATAGTATTTACTTCATAATCAATGTGGATACACTGACTGGATCAAGCCGATATTGCACATTCCTGAATGAATTCTATTTGCTGAAGGTTTCTAATTCCCTTACATTTTCCAGCATTTCTTTATGAAAAAAGTTCTGGTAGCTGTTTTACATGGGGCATATATGAAGAAACAGAATGATTAAAGGAAGCATTTTGAAATGAGGAGGCACCTAAATTAGATGCTTGAAACCATACAAAGGATGCAATGTACGTCTTTAAACACATTAGTAATTTTGTGGAGTATATTGATAAGGGTGTGCAGAAGCACGTACTTCTGCAAGATCAGATGCAGATTGCAATAATGTTTTTTAGAAAACCACATTACATATTTTGATGCCATTTTAATAATCTCTACTTTCAATTTGCTGTCATCGTAGATAAGAGCTTCCTATTTTCACATTATTAATCACATTTTAACATGCAGATCCTAAGACCTTGCCCTTAATATCGATTCATATTGTAAAATGTTTTCAAGTCTTGGAATCAGAAAAGAGACATAAAAACCCCATAATAGTATTAGGCTATGAGTGTTCTCCAAAATCTGCTGGTAGCCATTCCATGAACCCAATTTGGCTACCTAAGCACTTCCAGTGATTTTCTTATTGCCTCCAGCTCCTTCCTTGTATTATGGCTCGGTAAAGAAGAATTAAACTGAATGAACATAATTTCAATTAACATCTAGATCTTACTACACCACTGTGTTACTTCAGTTTTGAGCTGTGCTTTGTAATCAGCAGAGCTACAGTGGCATAAAGCTGGAATGAGGCAGCAGTGAATCAAGCCCTTAGTGCGTTAATTCCTTACAAAATCTGGGCACAGAAACATATGCACTTTTCCAAACAGATAATGTTAATAATAAAAAGAAAAAAAAAAGAAAGAAGAAGGAAATTTAACATTTCAAATAGAAGTACCACTAGGAAATTATTACACAGTACAGAAGGCAAACTTTACTCCCTAGTAATGGTTAGGGAATTATGAATATAATGGTAGCTTTCTGTGCTAACACCTAACAGAGCCTTTGACTTGCTACACAAAGCAATAGTATTCTGCTACTTAGCTCTCTGTACAAATACATTTGCTTCCACTTAGGAAAAAAAAGCCCTCTTAAACAGAAGAGATAAATTTAGGTTATTGGCCCATAAAACTGCAAGAACGGAGAATGCTGGGGGAAATTCAAAATTCTTAAAGAACCAAAGAATCACTGCACAGGAGCTGGTCACTTACCCAGGTTAAAACTGCCATCTACGCAGGGAAGGCATAAATCATTCAGAAGAAAAATAAAAAAAAGATTTTGCTCCAAGCTAACTTTGCAGTTAGTGAATGCAAGGGTAAAACACTGGAGCAGCAGAGCCTATTATCTGCCAAGAAGATCATTTCAGGGTTTTTTCCCCCAAAAAATCCTTAAGGCTTTAAGGAGGTTTTGATCTGCTTATAAGCTGCGCTGCATTCTTCCTGCACTATATGCAGAATTTTCCAGAATCTTGTGACAATCAAGATTACTTGTTTCTTTTACATATGCACATAATCTAAGTAAAATAACCAGCAATGACAATACCAAAACAGCTGAAGAAGTGAGAGAGAATCAAGCTGGAAAATTTTCTCCTTAACAGTAAAGCAAACGAAAAGAGATGTTCTCCCTGTATTGTCACACCACTGTAATGCGGAAGAATTATACCACAGTTTTTAGAAAGGAGAAAATTCAACTTCCAGAGATATCTTAATATTTATAATAAAAAATATGCCACAAAAAGTAAGGGAAATAGAGAAAAAAAATCTGTATTTCCAGTGAGCAAGGATATAGTATAGGTAGTTTTATAAGAGCTGGTTGTTTAAGAATGTTCTACATCATTACTGTTGATTTTAATTAACCTTGAAAAGTGGGGGAAGACATCAAAAGAATTGTAGATAGTTCCTAGTCTGGAAATATCTGAGCAGCGCAAACAGAATGACCTGTGAAATTATAGGCCAGTTTAGCTGACAGCATTCCCAAACAAAATAATGCAATCTCTATGACAGACTCCATAAATAAAGGAAGGAAAGAAATACACTTAATGGTAACCAAATGGTTTTGTGGCTAAAAATATTTTCAAAGTAACCTACACCATATTTTGATGTGATTAAACTTTGGATTGCTTAAAATAATGCTGGTGATATAATTGGACCTTTGAAAGGTGTTTTTCTTGATACTACATGACAGTTTGATTAAAAACTCAGCTGATACAAAATTAACAAGGCACATACAGAGTGATCACAAATTCCCTAATATCCTAAAAATATGTATACACAAAAAAAACATTGCTAAACAGTGACTTTTGCAGTGGGCTCGTGGAGAAACCATTTGTCAGCTTTACAATATTAATATTTCTGTTAAAAACTTGAAAAAAGTCATTTAACTGATGAAATTTGCAGATAACATAACAACTGGGAAAGTGGTAAGTCATACAGGAGGCAAGTGATTGATACCTAATAAACTGGTAAAAGTCAGAAATGTAGATTTTAGTTTGGCCAACTTTATAGCAGATGATACCTACTTATACAATAAGGAACTTTATCCTATGCAGGATGTTAGGAAATCACTCCCTGCGTATACAAAAAGGAGGACACTGATGAAATAGGTTAAATTATCATATTCAGTTTATCGTGCGTCCACAGTTATGGAATACTGAGTCCTCAGTACAAAATCAACACTGAGGAACTGGAAAGAATTTAAAGAACCTCAAGGCCAAAACCCATCTTTTATGGGAAACATTCAGTCAGCTCTGTTTTTTTCCATTAATAAAGTGCATGATTCAAAAATTAGTTGATCAAAATCAGTAAGTACATTATAATAGAAAGCTGATAATATTTCAAGTTCAACAGATTAGACAAAGATATAACAGAATTTAATGGCTGAAAGGTGAAGCAGGTCATTTTATTAATTAACTGAAAAAAATTAGCAGTGATATTAATTAATCACAAGAACTCATGAGAGATAGTGATTCTATCTCTAGAAATTGTGAAATCAATATTGGATGGTTTTGCTTAATATGTACACTCTAGTTTAAGCACAACTATTGGGTATTGCTAATGGACATTATTTCAGGAAGCCTATCCATCAGTTATGCAGGAAGATGGCTTAGATGAGAACAGTTGTCCATATCGACCTTGAAGTGTATGAATGCAAAAAATTAGTATTAGTAATCATTGATAAATAGAGTTTCATCTGGTTTACTTTGTACAGATCAGGAAGAGCAATTGTCATTTATTTAACATGTTGAAAAAGAATCCCTAACCCTCGAATACTCTTGGTTAAGACTTGATTGCGTGCCTTTAGCAGGTAATTTAGGCACTGCCAAGCCCTTCAGGCTATCTGTGAATTCTGGGTGCATTCCCTGCTTCTCCTGCTTTTCAAAGCAAATTTATCCTTCCGTGGACAGGTATAGTTGCTGTTATCACAAACCAAAAGTCAATTAACAGCCTCTAGAGCAACTAAGTTACATGAAGCAATTATAAATCTGGAGGGTGAATCAGGAATACCATTTTCCCAGATTATATTCTTACGCAACAAAACATTTTCCTCTCGGCTGTGCTTCATAGTAAATCCAGTCCTACATATGTATGGAAGACACATGTAAGAAAAAGATCTTATTCCTAATACTTACGTCTTACATTTCTGTGGCACATTTACTGCATAACACACGATACTATGAGTGACAGCCAATGCAAGAATGGCCTATTTGCTATTCAGATGCACTCATCCCTACGGTAGGAGACATCTGTTATTTATCAGCACTACTATGCAATGGTTGAAGCCACGTTTCGGTCAGTAACTTGAAAATGCTCATGAAGTTTTTGCTAGATAGGGTCCATTGTGAGAAAACTATCCTATATATTTGAAATTCTATAACAAACAAAATGTCATTATTTGTAATGTAATGTGGCCACAATGGTATTAGAAAGGGATCTGTGGCTACACAGAGAAAATAGCATTATACTCCTCTAAAAATAGCTATTTATTTCACATTTGATTACATTTAACTTATTCCTTTATACATGTTGAATATTTAATTCATTCTGGGGGCAGTTGTGTTTCATAGGCGGCCAATCCATTGAATAACTGTCCTCATCTGTGTTTTTTTCAATTACAGGTAAGAAACCCATAGGGACTGGTTGTATTTAACAAAAGCTCCCATCTCTTAGGACAACAGGAAGCACACGTATACCAAGAACCATGGATATCTTCTGTCTTCCATGTACTACTGCCATTTTAAAATACATGTTTGATTTACAAGGTCAACAGGTTGCCAACTGCTTTATGTCAGTTTGAAAAAGCATAAGCATATAAAAATACTCCCAGTACTGGCATTCCCAATAAAAGATAAACAGACACAATACAGAAAATTTGTAGAGATGCATTTATACAGTTGATTTACTGTTTAAATCAACTGTATAAATCCAGGCTGTTTTAAAAGAGAAAGCATACAAAACAAAATGATATCCCAATCCATTTGCTTTGAGGAGAGCATTTAATAGGAAAGCAAAACCACTATATAAATATAATCATAAAATATGATTCAACACTGGATATGACTAAAATTGGGTGTGGGGGGGTTATACTTCATTCCCTAAATGAAGAGGTTTGAAGAAGTGATCTAAGTTTATGATAAAATAAGAATACTAACCCTGCAAAGTTCTGGAATACCACCTAAATGCTGATTTGAGGACAATGCATTCAGCAGTCCTACAAAAACCCCTTTAATTTTATTGTAGGAAGACATAAAGGCTACTTCACTGAAACACCAGGAGCCCTGCATACCTTTTGCTTTTCCATAAGCATCCGAAATAGCAAGTCATGCACCAACCCAGAAATGCTCAGCTAGTGGAGACTGTACTTTAACTTCATAGTGGGTGCCAGAAAACTTACATTTTTTTCTTTTTTTTGAGGAAAAAAAATCTTTTTGCCTTCTCAGTTGAGAGACTGAAACATGGGCTTCAACGTCATGATCATTTCCCTATTTACTCATCTTATTTTGATTTATCCTCTCTTCTCCCCTCATCAATAGCTACAAGAGGATGGATCTTTAAGAAGAAGCCTTGCAAAAAGTCCGACTCACGGGTTATAGTCTGAAGGATACTGAATCCAGTTGTCCTTAGCCCAAGAGCCAAGAGTACACCACTAGAGTTATTAGGCATCTCCAACTCTGCTGTCCAGCCTGCCCTAATAAGTTATGTATGCACTGAAATTGCTTTCTGAGTCATCTAGTAACATAGTGAAGCACCCAACTCTAAATTCTGTCAAAGTTTAGGATTTTGCTAAGTGTGGTAGGCTACCAAGAATGGTTCTAACTAACATACTAGTGTGCATGTTCTGGAGCAAAACACATTTTGGGGAACATTAATGTTGGGAATGTAGATGCTTTACGAGGCCGGAGTTTGAGGGTCACAGCTTAGGGATGAGATTGCTTAGTATGAGTTTTAGGCAGGATTCGGACACTTGTTTTCTTTTACTTTAGTCTATCTAGTTCTACGTATGATTTGTTGTACTTGTGGAAAGCACTAAATGCCCTTCTGATTTAGAAATTATCAAAATATCATTTTTATATCAATGGCTGATGTTCTATATTGTCTGTCCTTCTAATGAGCTAGCATGAAAGCTCATATTTTAACAACTGAAATGGTGAAACGAAAAATAAGACAATTGGAAACAACTAAAAGTTAACGTTACCCAATTCATTTTGTGAAATGTAATCATTACTGACTTCTCTCCAGCCTGGCAGGTCCCAAAGGTGAAAAGCGTATTTTGGAATTTCTGATCAATGTTAAAGTTTTTCTATTTATCAACTGTATTTACAGTCAATAAGTTATTTACCCAATATGACATTACTGCTATAACACAAAATCTACAGTTTTTCTTGTAGATACCAAACATAATGTAGGTTATTTCCTCCATATTTAATATGTAATTAATATATTGTTGCCTTCTTTTCAGAATTTAATGGGGGAAAATATTTTGACCCATAATAAAAAATTTCTCAGAACCAGTTCTTTTTCTTCTGCCATTATCTGCCACTGCACAGCAGGAAAAAGATGCCAAAACAGTACAATTCATATCATAACCAGAAACACTGGAAGCACAATGAATCACATAAAGCATTGAATTTTTTAAACAAGCTTGCTTTATCAGTCATTTTCATGCTACAACACTGCCTCAAAACTTTCAGAGTCTGTTACTGAATTAGGATATTTGACATTAGTCTGAACGCCCAATCATTTGGAACAATTCCACAAATGAAGGAAGAAATCCTCAGTCAATGAAGCCAAAGGAGTTTTGTAGATGGGAACAGGATTTCACCCCACAACTTTGCCAGCGCTGTGGTAGCGTTTACTGCAAGTTTTCTTTGCTAAGGTTGAATGCAGAGGAAGAAACACTTTCTACATCAACCTACAATTGACAAGCATGGGAATGAGTCTTCTGCCATGATGGCTTGAGGGTGTTTTCTTCTAAATCTGCTTCATTCTGCGTAGAACTAATGCCTGGAGGATGATGTCTATGACAGAATGTCATGGACAAAAAATATGATTGTCTAATGGCCATCACAGTTGCATTACTAATAGAAGCAAAATTTGTACAACCACATTTACAACTTTAAAAATCATTCTGTCCCAAGGAATGGTTTGATCTGTATTCTTGGACGATTAACAGGAAACAGACTTTCATATGACTGATTTGAAGATAGGATCCTACCTAATCTTCAAGGAGAAGATAAAACGTCTGCAACAAAAATGAAGTCGAAACTATATTTGACAGGATAGGCCAACTCAAACTGTAACTAAGATATTTTATATTGCCAGGAGGATTACTGAAAAAATTAAGAGTAAAAAGTCTGTCAAAGTTCAGTATTGGGTCCAATAAAAAAGTAATTTAAGCAAAACTTTATGTAAGTGGTCTGTGTATTGCCAGGATTGTACACATTGTTTTACGCGGGGATTCATAAGCCAGAAGTCTACATAAGATACAATATTGTCTGAACCTGACGTCACAGATAGAAAAAATGCAGACAGGACTCTCTCAGTACAAATTTCCACTTTTATATCCAAATGCAGTTAATTCTGAAAGAGGAAATATAGGATATCTAACTAGTCTGTGCTACTGATCTCCCTCCTCCTGACTTTGAGTTCTGACTTGTATGCAATTTGAAGATAGATATAAATTTTAAAAGCCCCAAATAATCTAGTGCACTTTCAAATTGACTTTTGGAAGCAAACCTTTTGTTCTTTATCTAGAGAACAGGTATAATAACAAGAAAAGCATGTCTTTCTTAAAGTCTTACCTGAAGGGAGTCCAAATCATGTCTGATTGGCTGGAAATTGTACTCTCAGTGATAAAATGCAGGAGACTTTGGATAAAAAAAAAATCAATAAAGCATAGAAACACTATACTCTTTACATGAGAATGTGTTATCTCCTGCTATTCCTCCTGATTTTGCCACAATGAAAACAAAAAGAAAAGCAGCATAATGCAGGATTTCAGACTGCAATGCTGAGAAATGTGATACTTTCCCAACTTCTTTTTTTAATTTGTAAGTGTTAGAATGGCATCCGCATGTGAGTTATCTCCATGTCTTCAACCGTGAGGATCTGTCACATTTTGAGGCAAATTTGCTCCTTCAGCTAGCTTCCTATCTCTAAAGTTACGCTTGCCCAGGTCAGCACAAGGACACTTTGAAGATAGCTGCTCTACGGGCATAGCTGGCTTTTCTCAGGAAAGGGCTTGGGAACAATGCATCAAACAGAGTCAAAATGAATAAAAGAAAATCCTCTTGTAGAATGGAAGATAGTACCAGGACAATTGTTCCTTGCTTCCTAATGTTTGCCTGCTGTCCTTCATGTATATCTTATATCCCATAGAAGCAGATAAAGGGCTTGATCATTCAAGATATTGATCACTTCTGAGGTGCTAAAAGGCTTTTACTTCCCTGGAGTTGAGGGTCCTTGCAGTGTTGCTCAACTCAATCAGTGAAAACATTCCTTTCTCTGTTTGATTCCCTGAGCAATTTCCAGGACTTTACAACAGTATGCAATGAAATAAAGAAACAAAATTGAATCTCCACAGTAGTCTTCGAGAGAGAGCCCCATTTCAGCTTTTCAGAAAAGTCCCAGCACTGACAGAGGTAGCTTGATAACATATAGCAAACAATTTGTAAAGAAAATTCTAACATTTTTTTTCCAAATACATTATTCACAGTTAACAGTTCTATTTGTTTGACCAACTCAATCAATGGTTAAGTAACATTCAGTAAGTGTTCATTACTAGAAGGCTTTCTCCCTGGTCAATTATTGAATATACAATTTGTGAATGCATTTGTTCATTACATTTTTAACTTTAGCTAACACTAAATGTTATTAAAAAACAGCAAAACAGGTAAGAATTACTGGAGACTGCAAACAAATGACATCAGAACAAAATAGAAACAATTGTAATGGCTGTTGCAGTTCACAAGGAAAGAACAAGCAAAGATGACAGCAAATGAAGAATAAATTGGAATGAGTAAAATCTTGCTCTGAATTGTAAAGGCTCGCTTTTATTGCTCACATTTTATTATGCAAATATTCATATAATCATAGCATACATTAGGAAGAAAAGAACCTTTCGAGGTCATCTAGTCCAATGCCCTGTTCAAAACAAATTTAATTAGATGAGATTGTTCAGGATTTTGCTCAAATTCAGAGTATGTCCAAGGATGGAGAGTCTCCCACATCTCTGGACTAGAGACCTCCACCCTGCACTTGAATTTCACTACCCTCAAGGCAAAACTTTTTTCCTTATATCTAATTGGAATTTCCCATGTTAAAACTTGTGCTTGTTGCCCCTTTCCCGTCACCAGGCACCTCTGACAAGTCTGGATCTGGCTCTTCTAGATCCTCCTGTTAGGTAGCTATAGACAACAATATCTCCCCTTAGCCTTCTCTTCTGTATACGTGCAAATGTATCAAAAAAGTAGTGTAGATTATGTTGGTGATCTCATTTTCACTGTTATAAGAGCAAGTGTCTTATCCAAAAGGAAAAACTGAGTAACTGTGGAAGGGAGGAAAAAAATATCACCAATCATTGACAAATGTTTAATAGCTCACTCAAGTTAGTTAAGCCCTGTACTACTCTCTTCAGAAAATATTAGTGTGAGGAAATCCTAATTTACTTGATCTCTGTTTTCTTTTGCGATTCAGTACTTTAGATTGCATTTTCCCTGAACAACAAATGCAGAAGTACTTATAGCCTCATTGAGTCACATCATAACCCAAATGCTTTCTGTGCTTTTCAGTCAGGACAATCTTCCCTACACAAAACCAAATTAATTCAACCACACCTCCAAATCTTCCCTCTAATCCAGAATTTATGTAAAGGAGATGAAGGTATAAACTCAGCTGTTATTTAGAATACTGGTGAAATGAAAAAGCATTTGCACTGACTCTTTTCTTAAAAAGCTCTTACTTAAACATTGTACATTAGTCATCATTATCTGTAGACTTGTCTGCACTTACTTGACATCAGAAAAATTGTGACTGAATGTCTTTTGATATTAGAACTGTCATAGCTGGTGGCACTAGAACCCCAGAAGCATTTTTTCGGATGTCTGTAATTGAACAATTTCTCTATGAATGCAGGGAAGAAAAATAGGGCTGCTCATAAAAACCATTGAGGCAATGTGTTCGGTGACCTAAGTGAGGTTTTTCAGAGTTTCCATTTACATAAATGAAATCTTATCCTGCACTCATACTACCTAATTCCAGGCGCTGGAGCAAGGCGTTCCAGGCTCCTTCTGTGCTTGGCGGAGAAGCCAGAAACCGTGGAGCACTTGAGATCTTTCATGGGTTCGTTTTCTATGGAGATGGGCCAGAGTACCTCACCTTTTAAATTATATTTAGAGATCCTAAATTGCATTAGAATCCTAAAGACAGTACAGTGAATCTGGGCAGAGATGCTCAACATCTGCAAAAAAATTGTCCTTGGATTGGACACAGTAATCCAAGAATTCAAATAAACTTAATGAATATTTTTGAGATTGTTTTCCTTAATTCTTCTCTTTTGATCC
>JANXJC010000055.1:43681129-43718745 GCA_027564655.1 Leptodon cayanensis
TCTTCTCTTTTGATCCCCAGAAGTGTCAAATTGGGGAAAACTGCATACTACAAACCATATCAATCTCTCCAACCTACAGAAACTAATGAGATTGGGGCCTGGAGAGAGCTACTTTATATAGATAAGTGCTCCTTACAAAACAATTTAAATATTTTTGTCCAGAAAAAATGAGGCAGTTCCCGTTCTCCGGCAGCTAAGTTCACAGAAAAGTTTACATCACTCACATATGAATATATACCCTCAAAAGACCCCCAAAGCTAAGCCCCCTGACTCTATGCTTGTCTGAATTCGTGGTGTAATTCACCTGCCTATGCCTCTGCAATTTTTTTAGGTTGCTACTAATCTAACTGGTTGTCAGTGTCTACCTGAAACAAGAATATCTGTTCTCTAGCAACGGCTATTGATCTCCACTAATTATAAAGGAAGCCTGGAGTGAACATCTCAGATGCAGATGTTTACACTTGGCTAGATGAATCACTCTCCACATAGGAATGGAGATAATAGTCAAAAACTCTTCATAATTCAAGTAAAATCTTACTGAATAATAAAATACTCAGTTTTCATCACACCATAGACCTACTCTCATCTTTTGCACAACTTGACTGGGGTAGCCTCCCCTTGTTACTGCAAGATTTCTGTCCAACTCTATCTTTTTCAAACCGTACTTCTTAACTACAGTAAACTCTTTTTCCTGTTCTTTTTATTTTTATTTGGCCATTTAGAGTGGAAACTGGAATATAGAATGGAAGACAGAGAAATGCTGGTCTTGAGAACTATCTGAGTCTTGAAGGAGGACTTAGTGTTTGAAACTCATCATGATTCTATAGATATTTTCTGCCTTGAGTGTGGCTCAGTATTCTCATTTGCAAAAGGGAAATAATGACAATATTTGCTTCTGGTTTCAGTTTTACGAGGGTACACCATCGTGTTTGCTTTGAGACACTCAGATGGGACTGATAAAAATCCAAAGGATTATGATTGAACAGAATCATGTTTAATGTCTTTGAGATGCAACTGTCCCAGAAACAGAAAGTCCAGGGTGTTAAGGCAGTCCTAGTTTCTTCCAACCACTATACTCGGTCCAAGTGCTATTGAGCATTTTTGTTGACAATTCAAATGAGCTGAGGTCGAAGTTTAAAAGGATTGCTATTTAAATCGACACGAAGAGTCCTGTAGAATGCTCTGCACTATCATTGTGACTTCTTTCGCTTAAACAAGATTAAATCAAAAGTAATTCATTTTGAGTCAATCGTGTTATACCAGCCTAAAACTGCAGTAAGAGAGGGCAGGGTGATAAGCATCTATCTGCCAGCTGACACGGTTTGTGAACAGATGGTGCATTTCACAGCTCTCCCTCACTTCTTATACAGAAAAAGAAGGTAAGAATCAACCCACAAAGTTTTAATTCAACTTGTAAGAGAAATCAGCCTGGCAAATACTGAAAATTGGGGAATTTTACATAGCCATCTTAATCACACTGAAAAAATGTTTGATCCCTATATATGATCTTGCATCATTAAAGTATCGCTCACGCCTTGCCAGTATGACTGAGGAACAAATCTGTAATTTAAATGCTGACCTCCTTAAATATATAGGTATAAATATACTAGTTACTGGTTTTGTTTTGAGTCAGTAATACACAATGTGCTTGCAAACGTAAAACAACACAATTTTTAAGAATGTCTTATCGTAAAGTAACTTCAGTTTGCAAAACACTTACGAAGATTTAACTCATTTAAATTAGCATTTATGGGAAGAAGTTGCTCAGATACTTGCTTTAAAAGTTTTCATACTACTCCCTAAATAAAATCAGCTGAAATCTAGGACTTATTACATTTTACTTTGATTTATGTACATGTAAATAATATACGGTTAAAACAAACATCGCAATTGACTGAATACACATTTAAGCCAAAGCTGTAAAATAAAGGAATTTGTGCACTTTAGACATTTTAATTTTTTTTTAAATCATAGCTTCCAGTATAAAAATATAACAGGGGAATTAGCTCAGTAATTGTAAAATTAGGCAATTTATTTTCCCAGTGTTAGATTACTCAGGGAAACTCACATCCTGAGGTTGCATGGACAAAAACTCATTATTTGTTTTTTGTTATTAGACTTGGCACAGGCAGATTCCAGGTTAATTATCACAACAGTTTATGTCATTTTAAATATCATTGCCTCTACGAACTCCCCCCTATATATAAGTCATCCAACTGCTAATTTTCTCATCTTGCAAGATAAATTTAGAGAACAAATTTCTCTGGATTTAAAGGAATCCACTGACATCTGTTCCACAACATCCCCTCAGTGCTGATCGCTATCTCTAATTCACCATAATTACTGAATGATATAAATTCTGATTTCCTGTTCCCAATCCTTATATCACTTTTAAAAAGAGATTCCCTCTCTGTGCCACCAAAATGCTTTCGTATCATTGAAGTGAGATTATGGGCACTGTACAGTTGGTCCTTATGTTTTACCACTTCTATGCAAAAATTAAAGTCTCCTGCATTATGCAAGAATAATTACGTGCAAAGGCAATTTTGTAAACTCATCAGCAAAGGATGTGCTTAGGATCTAAATTAAATTTTACCTCAGAGCATTTGCCTCTGAAAAGAACAAACCTCAAATTGCCTTTAACAGCAGCAATTCCTATAAAGTTTTCCCAATGAAACATTAGAGATTGACTAACCTGCTTTTCCTTTCCTACTGAAAAGATCAAAGTTTGCTAGGGAAGCTAAATTTGCTAGACAAGTTCTTGGCTTTGCAAAGGAAATCTGGAGATCTCAATGTTTGGTTCACTAAAGGAATAAACAGTAGTAATAAAACTCCTTGCACACATTATTCAAAGCTAGAAAAGCTACCACCTATCAGGGAGCTGATTTTTATATTCCTTCTCCTTATTTGTCTCTCTGACAGGAAGGGAAACAGTCCTTAGTGAAAGTTTTGGTAGCTTTATAAACAAGACTTTCATCGTCCCAGAATTTCGTTCAGATCTCCTGGGCATTGATACAAAGAGCATCACTGAGTCATCAGGAAGGACTATCTATCCATCACCACTGACCAATCCCCAATACATGCCACTGACCAGAAGATGGAATGGTCTGCATCCTATACCCAATTCCTCCCAGCCACCTAGTCACCTGAAAATAGAAGTACTTCATCAATCAGACTATGGACCACCTCTGCTGAAAAGGCTGTGATCGCATTCTCTTTGTCTTTGATTTATAGAGAATGCATTGCTGCCTTTTAGCGCCTTTCACGGAGATATGACAAGACCCCATGCGGAGCTGGTAAAAAGCTTTAAATGAACAAGAACAGCAAGATTTGTGGTATCCCTAGGGGCCAAAATCTTCATGTGATCCTTCTTCTGCCCTTTAGCATGAGAGCTCTGACATCTTAACAGCTTTAATAGATACCCGAGAGGCAGAACAAGAAAGGAAGATCTTCGTAGTCCATCTTGTCTTTTTTAAAATGCTGAGGGATATTAAAACAGTGAAGCAGTAATACTTGGGGCCAAGGGAAATAGGTAACAAGACAGTGCTTTAAAGTAAAATAGTAATGTTTAGGTAGCGACATAAGAAAAACACGGAGAAATTCAGTTAGCCATATCCCTGCCATCTCAAGTTCTTACCACAGAAAAAATCAAATGCTGTGATTTATAATTTCAAAAGTTAAATCTCAGTTACATCTCCTGAGCTTTGATTTCCTGCTTAATTTGACATCTTCCACAATTTACTTTTGAATTCTATTTCATCTACAAAATAGGTCTTATAATTGGCCTATTGTCAATACATAGCTTCATAAACATTCTGGATAAAGGAAAAAAAAAAACAGTAAGAGAGAATACAGAAAACAAAAATCCTGTCCTGTCTAAACAGGCATTATCCACAGTTAACAATGATAATTATATAAATAACACCATCTATCTTTAATCACAAAATAGTTTAGAAAAATGATGGCTCAGCACTACTGTAATTAACTTAATGGAAGTTTAGCAATTAAGTTCAGTGGAAGTTTAGCAATTGAGGGGACCAGAGTTTGCCTTTTCACAATGCAAGATAAACATTGAAGGATCAGTTTAACCACCAGTAAATGGACCACCTCTGCAAAGAAACGCGATCAGTCCTTTACAGATGACATTAACTCTAGGACTTCAGAACAGAAAAGAAATGATTTTTCGCAGGTGACTGAGCCAACACATGCAATACATTCTGTAAGCCCTGTAGTTAATTTAAAAAAAAAAAAAAAGCTAAAAAAAAGAAAATTTCCCCCATTCTCATGTCTTTTCCCTCCACCCCCAGATGTACAGAGAGAGTTAAAGATATAGATGAGACAGGAGGTTACTCACCGTCGAGGAGTCACTGCTTCCGGTCTCAAGCGTAGCTCCCTCAGCACAGGTGGGTGGGTGGGTAGAAAGTTGACTAGCCCTGCCCCCATCTATGACATCACACTCTACCTCATAAAAGGTAGTGAAAGTGCTCTGAACTCCAGTCTGATTTCCGAGAGATACAGAAAAGAGATAGTGAGAGAGAGAGCAAGAGAAATATCGTGCCGTAGCGTAGAGGTGAGGAGAGAGGAAAACGTGTGCTGAAGGAGCTATGCTTGGTCAAGGAAACAGGGACTCTTCCACGATGAGTAACCCCGCTGACTGGTGATTCCTCTCACTTGCTCCCAGAGCACAGGTTAAGCATGCAAGCCCTACAGGGTTGGCCGATTGGGAAAAGGGTTCCATTTGGGCACCTTTGGATGAAAACCAGAGAGGACAGAAAGCTCTATCCCCATTAAAATCTGATTGACATCAGCTCAGGCACGAATTTGGTTAATAGACTTCCAAGAAGCGTTATTTTGGGTATGGTTTTGAACAGCGGAACTGCACAAAACCATAAACACTGGTGCAAGCAGTGGAAATTCCAGAGGCTAGAACTGGAATTCCACTTGTGTCCCCCAGTGCTGAATAAACATTACACAGTCCAGCCCTCTACGCTGACCCTTGAATAGAGTAAGCCAGAGGGTAGGCCACCTACACCACTATATGAAGGAGGTCGGGAAAGAATTATGTTTTTCTCACATTGGAAATGAGAACTGACAAACTGTGCTGAAAGAACAAGTGAGGGAAGTATAAAAATTCTGGGCATATATTTATTTACAGAGCACACTTGAAAGTTCCAGAAAATATCAACAAAATTGCAAAGAGGTGATGCTTTTAAAGACCGTATATTTTTAGACAACGACAATCTTACAGGCTGAAGCACATTTTTTCAAAAAACTTACCAAGAACTGAAACTGGAGGGCTTAAAATGGGATATTCATTCTAATTTATTGTAAATGGAATTTTTATCATCCAAATTCTGAAAAAGCGGGTTTAAGAGTAAACATAATTGCTTATATTATCCACTGGGATTTTCTTAATAACCCAGTTGTATACTAAAATTGAAAAAAATAGTATATGCTGCTAAACTTAACTCCATTAAATAAAACTGCTCAGAGAATGAGGGACTATTCAGTGCCAGTAAAGAGTGCTAGCATAAGAACCTGCCTTTTGGAAGGTGAAAAATGAACGCTCCTTAAATCTCTTTTAAGAGTATGTATTATAAGCACACCAAGTTAATCTTGACGTTTTCCCTTAGGCTTTTTGTTGCTACAAGGATCACGTAAATTGTAATCTAATCATGATTGTTTTTTCAGTCTTAGTAATGATTAATGTGTATTCCCTGCTCTGTTTGTGTGCTCTTTGTTTTTCTCTCCTTTCCTTCTATTGAAAAAAGAAAGTGCGTGACTACTGTCTAGTACCAGTCACTTCACCTAACAACAGAAGTCAAGTATTTTTTCTTCTTAAGCTTCAAAACTTTTATCATAATCTAATCCTGCAGTACCTGCAGACGCTACTTTAAACCAGTATATTTGGGGATTTAAAAACTCAACAAATCAGCTAGTCCAGCTGACTAAACGAAGAGCTATTGTGACTGTTAGAGATGATAACAGGAACACAATGCAAAAGTAGGCTGCCTCTGAGTAACGCAAAGTGATGATAGTGCTGTGAATTTCAGTTCATAATTGAATTAAACATATGTCTGTCTGATTTCTCATTACATCATCTCGATTTCAAGCTGTTTGTGTGTATGAAGATAGAGAGGAGGAAAAACACCTCTGGTACCCTGCATTGCATCCACTCCTTATTAACATGTATGTCTACTAGTCTGCCAAAGAGAAAAGAAAAATTGAACTTTTAAAGGCTTTTATGGTAAAACTTACTAGGTAGAATTCAGTTAATTCATAACCTAGGTATCCTATGACTTGACTATTGCACCACACTTGTTTTTGCCAAATAAAGTAGGAATATATTTTGAACTTCTGTGACTACCAGACCTTATGAAGCCTAAGCAAGCTGGCTCATTCTGATAAAGAGAAGGATGTTCAGAGGATATATCCTTAAATATGAGAAATATTACACTTGTAGTAGCAGTTCTAATATCTCCTAAAAAGAAGTACATTGTCTTTTATTGGAATAGAAACCTATGGAAGTAGCACAATTAAATTCCGGAAGACTGAGTATGGCCAAGAATATTTTCCAGTAACAACACAAGTTGAGAAATATGGAGAAATATGGTAGATTACATCATGATAATGTGATATAAACAGTTCAGTAGATCAGGTAGCAGATAATACCCCAGATGGTATTTTGGGCTAGCACTGCTCAAATCTGAAATCTTGCTTTGATCTGCTTAGTATGATATCTATAGTTGATAAAGAGAAAATTAAGGGAAGAGCAAAAAAGATAAGACTGATTTGTGAAAATACACTAGAACACATTACTCGCCCAAACAGTGAACAAAAGCAGAGAAAGAATATACTTAACTGAAAACATTTTAAAAATGCATATACATTCAAGAAAGGAGAGAAATATTCCAAGTGTTCCAAGGAATACAACTAAGATTAATTAAATGAATGCATGGGAATGCAAAGAGACAGTAAATGAAGACTTTAATACTCTAAAATATTTTTGAAGGGATATAAGTTAAGCCTAACAGCATAAGAAAACTATGTGAACACAGATCAAGTCATTGATTTAATCACTTGCACCCAGGCACTATAAATCAAGTTAAAAAAAGGGTCCATGATCAATTTGACATCAAAGATCTGTTGGAGAAAAACACTAAATTGCTTTCTATCTTGCTTAAAAAGATGGACAGATGATGGGGAATGGGCAGGCACCTCTAAGGTACCAGTGGCTGCTGCCTATAAAGTTTGAGTATAGCAAGACTGAAAAGCTGAGGAGTACCAGCCAGGCAGAAGCATTGTGTGTACGACTGGTATACCTATAGAAGGTAAAAATAGATATATTTGAAGAAATTGACACAACAGCTTGAAAAGGCCATGTAAAAATGCCAAGCTGACGCATATCATAAAAGTCTGAGACCCAAACACAGACATGCCTCTGACCCAAGGATGTCCTGTTGCTGTAGTGGATCAGCTTGATGGATGAATGGAAAAATCTTTTTGTTCATTATCTGTCATAGGTAAGGAATGATGAAATATGTAACATCCCATCTAAGACTGAATAAAGCTGTAGCTTCTCTAATTTTTTGACAGTGGGAATGTTGAATCTAGTTGCAGATATAAAAAAGGATGAAAATGTTTCTGCAGTCTTTTGGATTACATATTGATGCTCTAAACCAGTTTTATAGAGCTCTAATCTGGTCTTTGATGACATTTAGGACACATCAATGGTATGTTTCGTCTCATTTTCTAGGGATATTATTACCTACCTGGTAAGCTAGTTTACAAGGTATTTTGATGAGACATTAGTCAGAATTAGAAAGAACTGATGTTAACGTAAGGCATTTGAGAATGTCTCACAGTAAGAGGTTAGGATTGATGTTTCTGATACTGGATAGTTTTTTACTTTGACTCCATATCTATGCCTTTAACACATTATACAAAACAAACCCTTTTTGTTGATGTAGCTGCTTATCAGTTATGTAAGATTAATGATGTGATGTGAGAACAGACATGTTTTTCCTTTGCTCTTACGAGGTTCATAAATAATAATAGTAATAATGATATGTTCCATGTGTAGAAGAAAATATTTCAGAGGTTAAAGATATAAGGCAACTTTTAACCTTCCTCACTCTGATCTCTACCTAAAGGCTATTATGACCTTCTACATTTAATGGAGATACATTCCTACTGTGAGTTTTATTAAATATTTTGTTGTACGCTGTTTTGTTCAGTATTTGCAATTGATTCTGCTCAGGCTGGGAAAACCTGTTGATGTTTTCCCTTGAGGGTATGTCTTCTTGCCTGTGAGTGTTTTTATGCGTGTATTACTCATCTGCAACTCAGGTTGTCAAGAACTATAATTAAACTCAAAGAAACTGATGAGTCTGAACTGAAGTTGATATTCTTTTAATATCTGCGAAGGCATCATCTGATAGTACTTTTAGAAGTGAGATTAAGTCTCACCACTATCCAAATCAGGAAGTTCAATAATTGCAAGAGATAAAAGATGTACTTCTGTATAAGAAACACAGTCTAAAATCTCCTATTGTGTGCTAAATCTGTCATTATGTAAATTCAGTCCTCCATAATTCCATGTGCAAGAAACAAACCTAATTTTTATTTAAAGCCTCAGGATGTACCTATTAGCTGATCTATGCCGTGCTTTAAGGAAGCCAGCTGAGAGTGCCCTAGGGGAAAGGAATTCTTATTTAATACAAAATGGTGAAGCTTGGTCCCAAACCATCTCCTTTAAAGGCAGTAAGACAGGAAAAGAAGTGAGCATGAGATAGCACTGAAATCCTCTCTTTCTTTATAGTAATTTTTATAGGAATAGTCCTTTAGGACCATACCTTAGAGTATGTTAGAATGGTCTCTAGACCTTGCTAATTATTGCAGGGCTGGTGCGGTTTGTGATTCAGGAAGCCTTAATATTCCCATTGTCTTTCCATCTCATTCAGCATGGCCTGGAATAGGAAAACAAGCTGGACTGAAGCCATAACTGCTGTAGCAGGCAAGCTTTGGATTTCAGAGTGGTTACTATTTTTAAAACAAATGCAGTATGTAATGAAGAATATACATTCATATTTCCTTCAATTCTCTAATCTTTTTCTGTAATCATATTTGTTTCAAGCCTCAATCTTGAATCCATAACACTTTGCTTTGCTCTCATGGAATTAAATGGCTTAACATTATTTGCTATCAGAAATGCTTTTCTTTGCAGAAAACTCTTCTAATGAGAAATTTCAATAAATGTAATCTTCAGAAATTCATGAATATTTGTTACCTGATAAAGCACATGAGCATGTTCCCTGTAGCCAAAATGCTTCTTAATAAGGATAAAAGTCTGACATGTCTAAATTTTAAGCTACTAAATGTAGACATATAGATGGTGTGCGTGCTTCTTGTTTCCATGAATATATTCTAATGAAGACAAGTGCAGCGTGATTTTGCTTTGCAAATGAAATTCTAGATAACATCTTTCCATTTATGCAGGATATATTGTTCCATATTTTTGTGTATGTGTGTTTACAGGTGCATTTATATATAATGACATATTTTCTCAGTCCTCAAAATAGCCTTATATCAAAACATTGCACCTTCAAAAGAACTGAGATTATTTCATAAAAAATATTTTCTTGTTGAATTTTTCCATTATGTCTTAAGCTTCATTCATCTACCTTTCCTTACGTAATGTCACCTCCTCCCACCACCAATCAACCTTCACTTATGGAAATAACCATAACACTAATAAAAATAAATCAACCTTTCCAAAGTCCTCTGCACTATTCTTTATGCGGATCATAGTTATGATCCCCCAGATGCCCAAAGCTCAGGATATATACTATTGTCCAGTCCAGCAACAGTTATAAAGGCAAAACCATGTGAACTCACAGACGTAGAAATACGTTCCTATGGGATCTTTCACTTAGCTGGATCAAAACACTGTACAAATGTCACTTGAAAGAGATCTCTGGAGGTCTCTTGCACAACTTTCAACTTGAAATGAGTTGATTACCAACATTAGATTTGCTCAGCTGCTGCACTGTCTGCCTGGGGCTTGAATCCCTCCAAGGTTGCCAATTCCATGAACTCTCTGGGCTCCTGCTCCGCACTACCTTTACTGGGAAACAATAGGTAAGCTTCATCTAATGAACTAGATCTTTATTACTGTTGCATATTTGGAAGAGGTATTGTAAATGGCTTTAGAGATCCTTTTTTTTTTTTTTTCTATTCGTCTTTGAGCTGTTTCATAGGATAATTAGGAATTCTTCACTGCTTTAACTTTCAGAAAGCCCTAAGACAGTGTTTCCATAAAATACATCACATATAATGAATATATGACCATGAGGGATTTTATCAGCACTCATTTTGATTAACCTGCATAAGTCACTGATGCCTTTACCCTTTAGGAGTAGTAAATTGACTCAGTGTCAGGACGATAGATTTTTTATGTTACATCATCAGGTACTGCCTTTCTTGGACAGTGTATTGAGGGATACAGCCCATGCCAGCAGAAGTTGGAGACTCCAGTATTAGTTACAAATAGAAAAGCTCAAACAATTTGTTCCAGATAAAGGCTTATCAAAACCTGTATATTTATAAGTATCACATGCTTCTTATAGCCATATATTTTGGAACAGAGTACACTTACTATGGCTTTATTTCACCCTCTCATATATCAATATGTCTGCATACATTCAAACACATATGCAGAGGTTACTTAAATATATCTCCATCCCAAAAGGCACAGTGGAAACATCTCCCTATATTTTTCATTTCTGTCATTTCTTCCAAAGCAGATGACATGAGCTAGTTGACTATACAGTGTAAATCAAGGTCTCTCATTTTCCCCACCTAGCCTCAGCCTTCCTGTCCTGGAAGCAGTCTTTTTATAGTGGTAAATTCAGAGCCGAAATAAAGACCCTAAGTTTTTATTTTCTCTCCTTGCTTGATCTGCTAGGAGAGTAGAGATTATTGTGGAGCCCAATCAACTTTGCGGTCCTGACTTTATCTCAGTATTTTCCCACCATTGCAATTCCTTGATTTCATATTCCTATCTTGCTTTTGGTTTGGCTTTTTCTTGCCCTGACTCTTTCATATCTCATATTTCAAGTTCTTTGGCTTGCTTACTTATTATTTCCAAAGTCCTCTCCTTCACCCACTGCTTTCCTTCCAAGTATCAAAACAGAACTCCTTTCCACCAACCCCATCCTAAACAAATATCTTTCCATGAGTCCCATCTTACATTATTTTCACAGTGTTGGTACATACAATACACTGTTCGTATTTGCAAACTCCCTTTTTAGCCATTCTAAATTCTTACTACAATCTTGTGGGTGAAACAGTGGGTAAACATGAAAAGCAACTTGAAAGAAAAAAGCCTAAATTAAAAAATAAAATACAAAAGTCAAATTATACTCTTAAGCAATTTAATAATTATCTACAGGGTCCCTGGGTCCATCTTTCACTTCCCTATACCAATTTGAGCATATTCACTTGTGTTATATCCACTTGTCATGTACTACCACAACCCAAACCCTAATCTTGCAAACATGTCAACTTAAACATAGGACTATCTCCCTTCTTTGTGGTGCGTAACTCTTTGAGCACTTGTTGTCCAACAAACATGAACACAGCAATTATTTAAAAATAACTACTGTCACATTTGAAGTCAAGTAAATTGAATCACTAGCAGACAAACTGCAACATTTCTATTAGTGCTATCTATTAATCATTAAATACAGCTAGGTCTTAGCTCAGGTGTTTTCTACTGAAAACACTGACAGCTTGCCAGTCCAAGCAGCCCGGCCCAGAAATACTTACAAACCCTGGTTTGTTAGACTGTTTCTGGGAGTATACTTCACGTAGCATTCTTCCATTTTTGTTCTAAATTAATAGCAAAACTGATTTTATTGCTAGCTAAGTAACACAAGGAACCTTTTTGCACTCCTGAGAATCTTGAAGAAAAGGAACCTGGCAGTTTTGTCAGTTTGCCAACTGTCCCTTCGGCAAACTTTCTTCTACACAATGCTAAATTCTTGCTTGATTCAGGAGGAATTAAATTACTTTATTTGCCAAACTCCAAAACAACATTTTCTCCATACTCTTCAGCATATTAAATGCAAAGGTTCACTCTAATTGCCTACTTGAAAACAAACAAAGGAAAAAACCCAGAAAGGCTTTCTGATGTGGGGAAATGAAATGCCGCATCAGTGGCTCTTGAGTAACTGCTTATGCACAGGCTTTTAATCCAAATTCAATGAAAGATGGCCTTACTCACTTTTAATAGCAGGTGAACTTCAAATTACCTGACTTTTCTTTGAGTCTATAGAATTCATAAGTAGCAACCTGATACTTCAGTGCCCATACACATACCAACCTGCTTTTACAGCACAAGGTAGCTTAGGGTGATTTGGCCTTAAATGAAAGCAAAGTAGGACCTTTAAACCATTTTGTTTTACTAGATGTAAGATCCATAGGCAGAATTGACAGGGAAACTGTTTGCCAGCTCACCTGAAATAACTGCTGGATGCACACTGTTATTCTGTGATAAATACTGAGTCTTATTCTTTTTTGATGAGGACTAGCTATTTCCAGTTACCTTATTCTTATCACTGATCGAGAATAAACATACAATTATTTTGCAGTATATCCCATATCTGTTAATATTTTTACGTATCCAACCTCCCAGTCCAGGTCTCATGGGAATTTTCATAGTGTCCCACCCAAAATTAATGGGGTGGCTCCAGCTCTTTTACCTTCCTTTTTCCCCCAAAGTCCTCACTTAAATTCACCAAGCAAACCCACCTAGATACAGTCACAATCTTAACTAAACTGTCTTGTGTCTTCCATACGTTATAAGAATCCTTCTCTTAGTATCATAGCTGAGCCAATTATGCTAAGGTAAATGGGATTTTGGAAATAATTGGAAACTGGACCCCAGCAAACATATATGTTTGGAGTGTGCTTTGGCCCTTGATTCAATATTTTTGGACAGTGTTCAAAAGTACATGGCTGTTACTCTGTATGACACTGCGTATCTATCTGGCTCAGAAGTTTAAGACTCTTTGGGCACATTTTCTGATAATACAGCTGATTATATCTGTGGAGTTCTAAACCAAACCTGAACACAATAGGAGGCTGCCTTGGATAAGGGATTTTCTTAGATTCTGTTCAATCTAATCCTGCAGGAAAGACTGTAGCAAAGCTACTAACATAAACCAGAATTTTAAAAAATGCAAGCTTATAGCCTAAATGGATAGTAGGTAAATGAGCTGATCAGCTTCAGAGCAGCAGTAAACAGAACAAGTGGATATTTATTCTAGAGTAAGAATTGAATATATAGATCTGTTTTATTGTAATGGTCTAGCTAACAAGAGTCAGACAGGAATACTAAAAAAATAAAGCAGCCCTAGAGTTAGAAGAAGTCTGAATTTCTATCCAAATAACAAACGTCATGGTTAAAACCAACTCTATTCAACAAAAGTAGCTAACACAAAAAGGCTATCTATCAGCAAAAGCTAAGTATGTGTAAATGGTATTTACTTCACTGAGTAGCATATGTTCAGCACCTCAGAGGATTCATTCCAATACAACGGTGCAACTGATTATGAAGTAAATATATATTACATTAAATAAACTGAGGCAAGAGACAAAGAAAAATATTTTAAGTGCCTTTAGTCTGTGATTTTATCAAAGGAGGTTGTTTATTCTCAGAGGGGAATTAGAAATTGAATATTCAAATTTAAAAATACAGAAACATCTATCCGTTTATGGACCAAAGTCAAAGAGACTTTTATTAGGAACAAGGATATCACCTACACAGATTAATAATATTTTTTAAATATTTTGCATTTTTTTAGTATGAATTCCTTTTTGCTTTTATCTAACTTCCTCCTCACCCCTTTTCTTTGCTTTCTTCCCTATAATCTTCTTCAGGTTTACAAGAGTCCTCATGGAAGAACAGGTATCACACAGTTCTTCCTTATTTCACTTTTCAAAACTCCATTGGAATCAGGAATTAAGAGTCTCACCTTGCAACATAAAGGGCCAAGTCAACAGAAAGCCTAAACTGGCCTTGCTCCACTGATATTCATGAGGTTAGGCTGACGTATGCTAACTCTCAATTGCCAGATCTTACTTCTCTGGTGAACATAATTTTGCTATCTGCATGCAGGGAATTTGATAGGAAAGATCAAAGGAGAGAAAGAGCTGGGGGAAAAGGAATGGAAAAAAGAAAGGGAAAAACAACAGTGGGTTCTGTCCTTTACTGAAATAATTTACACTTCAGGCGTGTGACATTTTCTTTCTTTTTGATCTGTTCTTCTATTTGCAGCAAAGTCAATGATGCCAAAAAGAACCCATTCATATGCTATGCTAGTATCATATCAATCTATAGAGCAAAAAGCAAACAAGATCAGCTTTATGCTTATTTTCAGAGATAAACCATACTGAACTACTGAATCTTTGGGGAAAAAAAAGAAACAGATGTTTCACCAAAAGATATATAGCACATTATATGTTCTGTACACAGTATTTTTGAAGTTGTTGCAACACATTTTTCTCTAACAGAACTCTAAGAACTGTGGGGTGGCTTTCATCTGTCTTTTAGGTTTTAATTGGTTTTATGTCTCTTCCCTTTTTACATTAATATATATATGCCCACACATACGTTCATACATACATATGCATACATTCATTTCATTTATAAATATTGATTAATATTCTTAATAATGCAAAAAATCAAGCAGAGATTGTACTCCCCATAATAGTTCTGAATCATAACTCATCTTTTGGATAAATCTGAATGATATTGTGGTTCTTTGTAAACACAGTAGTAATTTACAATATGGTAATAATCATCCTGGTGCTTGATATTTACATCAAAACACTTAAATATAGTGCATCGTATAAACTTACTTCTGTAGTCATAGGTTGGGAAGCTTGACTTCTGGATTTCTATTGTACTTCTAACATTGTACTGTATGCAAGTTGCCAAATAATGGTATTTCATTTTAATGTAAATAAAATACTGTTTATTTGTAATTGGCTATCCAAGAGAAAATGAAGAAGAAGATGGAAGCAGAAGCAGCAAGTAGACAAGCAGATGTAGATGTGCACTTGGATACTAGATCTCTGGATAGCAAAGGAGCATACAGTACCCAGCACCTGGAAGATAAACAGCTTGGAAAACTCTATCAGGAAAGCACTGTATGAACTGTGTTATACCAGATAACAAGATAATGCTCTCAAAAAGGGATGCACAGGAGTTCAACTCTCTCTACCACCTCCTGTTCAGAGCACCAGCAGAAGAAGCAAGCTGGGCAATCTTAAAATTCTCTGTATGTCAGTACTACTGAGTCTTGGGAACAGCCCCAAATCACTTCTGTGGTTGAAGGTAGTTTTGCCTTTGTCTGCAGCTGACTGTAAAAACCCAACCAAACAGAAACACAATGGTGATGAAGCCTGGTAAGCAGCAGATGCTAACAATGCCAGACTGGAAATGATGAAGTCAAGCAGTTCGGCCACTGAAATTTCACAACGGATGGTGATGTTCCAGTAACGAAAAGATGCTCGAGATTCACAATGGCTTATTCAGCATCCACATACACTGAATAAAGAGACTTGAAAAAAGAAACACACACAACCACAAAAGCCAAGCTGGTAGAAGCACTGGTTTGGGTAATTGTTATAGATAGATGAATATGACAACTCGATGGATATGAAAAGCTGGACCCAGATGGCAGTGGGTAAGAAAAGATCGTAGCATTTACTATGCAGCATAGCTGTTAGTGATACAAGGACAGATCACTCCATTAATATCAGGAAAATGGAAGAGGATCTTTTCATTGCTGTGGGAAGATCAAGGTATTAAAATACATATGTACATATGTCAAGAAGTGAAGACCAATTGCAGGACAGACACAGGAACATTTAAGCAGCTCCTTTTAGGATTGCATATATGACTTCGGAACGTTTGATCCAAGAGAGCTGGCAAATGTTTAAGACCTTCTATAGTCCTTTGCGAAAAATCAAAATGTTATGTAGTTGAGAACATTTGCTCTGACTCCTGATATGTTTGAGGAAGGCCAGTGATTTCACTGGGGAATCTTATGGATGAAATGAAGGGCACAAGTCAGTTGTCCTAACAATCTCCGTACTTGATTGGGCTTAAACAATGAAAGGGTGCTTTTTCAAAACCGCATTTGAAAACAATCTTATTTCAAGTATCCTGAGTCTCACAAATCATCGTCATTTTGAAAACGCACTCAGGAGAGTGAAACATATACCTTTACATACATATGGTCTGTATTTGAGTTAGAAGATAAGAAAGGTGTCATGGGGCTAATACTAGGGTGATTAGTTAAAAGAACAAAACAAGAAAATCATGAAGAGCAGCAATTGCTACTGCTTGGTTCTAGTAATCTCCCAGAGGCACAGAGTCCAACATTAGGAGAAGGAAAGAAAAAACAGTTTAAAAATGTAGAAAACTCATTTTTATAATATTACTGCTGCTGCACATTCCTGTCCTTGTTTCTAAAAAAGGTTGTGTGTAAAAAATTTGTAGTGTTCATTGAAAATAACTGGGCGGGAATTACTGTATATAATCATTGTGCTTGCCAATAGTATTTGAAAGCAGCACGTGCATCAAAACTTAAAATATTTTGCTGGCCTTCCAGACTTTTTGCTAAACCTAGTGTGCATTGGAACCTGAGTGAATGAAATCCCATTAGTCATCACCATCTTAACAATATGCACTTCATACAGAGCTGGCTTCTGCACAGAGGAAGGAAATTACCAGTACTAACAAAGGAAAGAAGATTTATAATGAGCAAATATACAAAAGCTCCAAATAATTATAATATTCACAGCTTGGCAATGACTTTCTAGGCTATGAAATTACTTTTCTTTTGGAAGAATGAAGATTTTACAAGGTAAGTATAAACAAAGGGTAATTGGAAAATCAAATTGCTCTACGCAAGTTATTGTAAGGTCTGGAATAATGGTGATAACGTTTTAAAAAGCTTGCTTATGAATCACTGTATTTTTGTTTTGTACGTTATTACCATCAAAAATGCTCCCTTTCAAGTGCTACATGGGAAACATAAATGGCTAAATACAAATACCAGCTTACCCCTGATACAATAAGTTCTCCTCCCAAGTTCTGGACTTCTGCCTTGACTTTGCTGCAGATATTGAGCTGGTGGCAGTAGAGGGCAATGCGCTGCAGGTAGGCTAGCAGGTCCTGTTTGCAGGCTGAGTCCGGGCACTACAGACAAACGAAATATTTGATTAGATGTAGCTGAGTTTATATGATTATAGAGAGGTAATCGGAGGAGGTAGTGGCAATGTGTGCGCGTAAGGTGGATCCATTTCGCTTCGTCTTTACTTGAGATACTTGATGAAATGTGAAAATCCAAACTCTACCTTTCCTTTAACTCGAATTAACTTATGAATTGTAACCTGAAGATGCACTATACCTTTTTGTAAAAAGAAGAAACCTCTCTGTCAGCCACTAATGAAAGACAATGAAAATAATACGATTGCTATGGTGGGGGGCAGAAGGTTCGCTTGTGATATCAGTTTGTATAGAACAGAAGAATCTATTGAGCAGCCAAAAGACCCAGTTTGCCCTGGAACTCCAGGTTGCCTGCTGGGTGTCCAGGCTAAGATACAACATGGACCAGTAAAAGTCCGGATAAACCCAGTTCTGACAGATTACATGCACTCTAATGCCAACTCTTGACTGTCTTGCCAGCTTCCCTGGCATTTGTGCAGATCTTCAGAGGACGCAGCTCTGCTTCCGACTTGGCAGAAGCCAGGCCCCTTACTGCCACACTAAGGACTCGAGAGGCAGAGGTGAGGCTGCTTGGGTTTGGTATTGACAGATTTGGCAAGCTTATTGTTAATGCGCAAATACCATCATCTGTGCCAGAAGGAAATTATTTACTAAAGCGTAAATTGACATATTACAGGGACTCTCAGAGGATGACATCAGTATTGCAGCCCTTCTCAAGAACACAGTGAAGTAAGTTGGTCCCTCTGCATGGCTAAGGGATGATGTACTAGAGGGAAGGCTATCTACAGTCCTGCACCATTTTGGATGCTGTGCATCTCAAACGTGTTTTGACACAAATTACATTAGGTCAAACGCGGTAGACTCAGTGAAGGTTTTATAATCAATATAACTAGAAAAGGTCCAAGTACAATTTATTGATAGTCTTTGGGACTCTTAATAGAAACTGCATCAGCCCCCACCCTATCAACAGCATAATAAACAAGACTCTCGTAGTTAATATTCAAAGGCTTGCCTCAAGAGAACAGACCTCAGTAATTCACTCTGATGAAACATTGCTAAAAGGGTCCATTGCTAACAGCATGTCTCCAATAAATACTCTTTGGGGCTACCCAACAAAGTCTGACTGACAATGTCCTTTGAACGTATAGCTTGGGGAACAAAGATTTTGAACATGTCTTTTTAGCATCTTACAGAGTTTACGCTCAATTTTTGTAAAATATTATCAGAGCACTTCAATAATAACTGATAGAATTAAACACACATGAGTCAACAGCATCACAACGTCTGACGTGAGATGACTGCTCTAGCCCCAACAGCTAATGCTGGCAAGGAATATGTTTGCAGTGAAGTAGCTGCATATACTGTCGTCTATAACCCTGAAAGCAGTCTCTTTGCTTTTTTTCTCTCCCTTTAAAACTAACAATAAACAAAGCTGGAGGTTCATTGTGGCTGTTAGGTTTAATCTGCTTTATAATTTATGGCAATGCTATAACGTCTCTCTTTCTCAGACAGTTGCCACATCTTTCAGGCACGAATCCCTAAGAGACCTCTTCTCCCTACCGGTGACAATTTAATACAGAAATATTTACCCTACTCCTGAAGTCTATGAGCTGAAAGAAATGAACTTTAAAGCAATGCTTCTAGAGAGCTGACAAGGCTTTAAATACAAGTGCCTTGGAGCAAATGAACATGTAAGTTCTCTCTCATTGGAACAGTAATTAAAAACGCAACTGTCCATAAAAAGTTTATATTGCATGAGTGTCTCCAAAGTTCTGTAACATATCATTAAAGTGCAAGCATTAAACCAAACACTTCATTCTCATAGCGATTTTACTGTTTATTATTAAAGTGTGCATGTTACGGTCTTCTGAAATTTGAAAGGTGACTCAAGCCAATGCACTCTAAGCATAGCAAGTCTTTTTGTGTTTCTTTCTTTAAAATATTCCACCTCTGCAAATATTGTAGACTAGGAATTTCATCAGCCGACAGATGGATTTCTTCTTTCTTATGCTAAAATGAACAGATGCCACATTTGAAGGAATGGAATGAGTTAACTACAGGAAAAATGCTTGCTGATAATGAAGAAAACTGAACCCCCAAATTTCTGAGGTTATAAAAAAATGGGCAGCTTCAGGTTTCTTGCCATTCTGTTCCATTGCCCTGGCAGGATGTGATACACACTATAACATGCTTACTTGAAGAAGAAAAAGAAATGCTTATTTTGAAGAAAAAGACTAAAGGCAAGGAAGTTATCAGTTCCCACTTCCAGCAAAATTTCTCCTGATGACAACGAAAGGAAAGAAACTATAGGAAGTTTACAAGGGGGAAAAAAGACAAATTTAATTTGCCTACATCTAAAACTAGCTACCTAGAACGTGGATTTGAAATTTGACTCCTGACTTTTAATGTGATGCTTCCTCTTGCTCTCCAGATGGATAGATAATCCAATCTCAAAGAAAGGGGCTGAATATAGCAAGTTCATCTTTCCTGTTGTGACATGAATTTGGCAATGGGACTGAAAACACAGACCCTAGAACATGGAGCAGGGGGCTGTAAAGTGAAAGCACAATACCCTGATGAAAAGCAGAAGAAAGAGCCAGGGAATCTTGAAAAAGAAAAGTGCCATATCAAGGGAAATTGCTGGAAGACCAAGCTGAAAAGAATATAAGGATTCCTAGGCATATGGCAAGGGTAAGAGAGCATCCAAGTCTCTACTGATTTCGTGACAGCAAATATATCAGTCTAATTCTAGTACAATCACCGGGGTCCAGAAGTGAAGCTGTGGAACAATTCAGGCATTCCTGAGGTTTAGAGAGACTCATTTATGAGTTTCCTGTACTGTAAAACCCAAGCTGATTGGTATAGAAGAAACAACTTATATTCAATGGGTAGAACAGTATCCAGGCAGTGACTTCCAACAGGTAATTTTCTGCCCAGTAAAGATAACCTTTTCCTGCAAAAGGCAACTTATTGATAGAGGTTACATTATATTTCTGCTCATTTTTGTTGTTACCTGATCAGCTACCGCCCGTGCCAATTTGTCCATCCTCGATCCTGCCTCTGCAATCTTCTTGGCCGCATTAATGACATCTGAGGTATTCTTCAGGGGGCCTTTACCTCTGTGAAATACAACACAATTATGCACAATCTAAATAAATCATGAAAGGCAACAGTTTTAGTGACCCTGTTTGGTGTTTGATTTTAAAATAGTAACACGAATGACTTCTTAATTTATTACAATTTCACCTTTTAACTACTTTATAGTACAGCTTGATTAAGAAATCGGTCTGCTATATTTCCTCTCTCTTATAAAATACCTCACTAGTAATTTAGTCTGATGGCGCCTTCAAGCACATGAGCTATACTTAATAGTATATGCATTTTTAAGTACTCATTAAGCCAACGTTCTTTCTGGAATACACAACTATTTCAAAATTCTGTTATTCCCAAGCCAGTGCTAGAAGTTAAGCCTGTCGTGTCTAAAGAAAGAATGCCACATGTTAGGAAAACCTTTTTTAGTAGATTTTTGTCAAAAAACAAAGATACATGAAACATAATCCTTATGCTACACTTAAATGTTACCCCTAAAACATGTATAATTAGGTTAAGACTGATCTTTCACTATACTTTTAAGATGATGCCTAAAACTCTGATTTTAGTCATTAAAGATACCAAAATGTATATAGACAAAAAGTTAAAAGCCACTGCAGACTTTTCTGAGTTTGTTTCAGACTGAAAACTTTAATCCTGTTTGTAATAATAAATTTTCTACTGCTCCTACAAATGGCTCAGTTGAAAGTGGGCTGATATTCCTTTTTTTTGTTTGTTTCTTTATACTACGTGGAGAAATCTAGCTTCAGACAAGACTGAAGGAAAATTATAATATGATCAAACTTATTTTTTTCTAAACTAAGACTTAAGGCATTTTTTTCTAAGCATAATATAGCATTATTTTTGCACTTTTTTCATCTATAATGCCAAGAATAACATACTGAAACATATTTCCATTTTTATCTTCTTTTCATACTTTCATTTCCACCTTAAACAGATATTGAAATACAACAAATATCCTACTTTAGTTGAACTTAAACTGTAGAAAAACCCTTCTTGGTGATCTCGTATGCTTCTTCTGCATTAATTACATCAGCAGATCTGACTGTCACAAACTCCATGCATTTGAAAAATTATTCTATTTTAACACTGCTGAGGTTACAGTCGACCAAAAAGGTGTGAAACACTTTGTTCTGTTTTAATGGAATACATTAAACAAGTTTTTTATTGAATCTGATGTAGACAGAGGTGCACTTTGATTTTTTTTTTTTTTTAATTTACTTCAAACATGACAGTAGTTTTCTTCTATTCTCATATTAGTTCTGTTCTTTTGATGGTAGGAAATGTAATTACAAAACTTTCAATTTGATATTCAATGTATCAAAGGTTGTCCAGCAGGTTGCAGAAAACGTACATATTCTGGGCTGTTGCTTTAGAACATTATTTCTTCCTTCCATGAGATGATAGCACTGTTTGGCAGTTTCTCACTCTGGTTTTGGGCTGAAGGATCAGAGCGCCAAAGACAATACAAATACAAAAGTAATAAAGATTCTCCTAAAATATCACCCTTCACAGGAGGTTCTACACTGTCATTTGGTATACAGGAGTGGTGAGTCTACTGCAAAAAGAATAGTTGTAAAAGCACAAACTGAGAGAAAAATAAGCTGAGAGAGTAATTAATTGGAAAGAAGTATAGTAGTAATCTATTAAAGTAAGCAAACTTCCTATATGCATAATTAAATTTAACATGGATAAAAATGTTTGCTGTTGCCTATTACCAATTAACTAACTATGCAAGCACAAATAGTCAAGTTATTTGCAAATTAATGGTATTTATACACCCCCCATCTATTTATCTGCCTATCTATCCATCTAGCAGTCAATCCATCAATCAGGTATGTGCGAACCCTATATTGTCAATGCAGAGACTGTCTCCTCTGAAATGGGTTGAAAGCTCCAGAGACAAGGCATATGATCAGCTGGAGATTAAGAAATCTATTTCAGCATCTCACTGAGATGAATAAATGGATCTCTTATTTTAATTCTGATGAAAAAAACTGAAGATTTTTGTCCAGTTTTGTCTAATCATATTTTCATAAACGCCATTTAAAGTTTTGAACTCCGATTAAATATAAACACTGAAAAGGATTCAAAAAATCCTGTAAAATGTTTTCCCTGGTGTGATTAACAAGATGACTATATTTAAAAAACAATAATTCTGTTTATATGATATCATTAATGAATGGCCTTTTGATGCTTTGCAATTAGAAAAGAACAAAATATCATTAGAAAAAAAGAAATTAAAGCAAAAAAAACCAACCCAACATTACTGACAGGCTCCAATAAAGTATTAGATCAAACCAGTTTCATTTCATTTAAGATTTTTTTTGAAAGAAGTTCAGTGTTCAAAATGATATAAATAGTTTTGCCATTATTTTTGATTGACACAAATTGTGTTGAAATGTTGAAAGTTCAGCGAGGCACATGCATTTAGATGGGTACTAAATGAAATGTCAGTTGAGTGTCTGTAAGGTCACAGACTACCTTTGCTGCTGAAATTCAAGAAGATGTGCAAGTGAAACAGATTTGCAAATAGGACAAAAACTTCATGTGATTAATCCCAGAAAAAATAACCAGAGCAGTCATATGTAAAGAACTGTACGACCCATCCTGTTACGTATGATGTGTGTTACCTGGCTTTGCATTCCCCAAAACACAGCACATCATCTCAATAGGCTACAAATTGCAAGAAAAAGGAAAGATGTGGGATGTCTGAAGAAGTCCTCAGCACAGGTTATTTTATCCTTACCTAGTAAAGTCTGTCATTTCCATCATAATCATGCACATCTGCTTTGCCAACACAATGATGTCATTACCACTGTCATCCCACTTGGCCACCTCTGCATCCAGTTTGCTCTTTTCTTGGTGGAATATCTCTACCTGCTCGGCAATCTTAGCCTTCTCCTCCTGGGGAAGCTGAGCCATGATAGCCTGGAGGAAAAATGGGAGAAGTTAGGCATGAATAAAGGAAGCTAGAAACTATACATTTCCAGCAGCCCAAACGGCATGCCCAACTTCTAGTTTCTTTTTATGGGAGTTGAAGATGCAAAGCAAAATCCGGTAGATATTTGGTTTCTGTTAGGAGAGCCCAAACCAAATTCACAGGGTGTTTATAGCTCTTCTTATACCTTCAAGAATTTAAAAATTATATATGCGATGCCACGATATACAGATCATTCACCAGTCGATACAGGAAGATTAAAGAAAATTCCTGTTAAATCTTAAATTTTAGGAAGAACAAAATGAATTAAATCTATGGGAAAAAGCAGACTGAATTGCCAGTATCTCCTCCAGTCTCATTCTTTGTCAGAAAGAGAGGTTTTCTGCTTAACCCAACACTGAAATAAGCTACGACATGCAAGAAAATACATTTGAAGTGGATTGTAACGAATGTCCCTTTCAATAACATTTAGTGGTCTAATTGCCTCTCGGAAGATATGCAAAAAGGCATTACACAGGTTGATTCTAATCTGCCTCGACATTATCAACAAAGCAGAAAGTTCCCTGCGCCCCCCCCCAAAAAAAGAAAACCCTACAAAATTATAATAATTTCTTTTGAAGATCAAATGGACACTTCCAATAATGATTTCCAAGTTGAGCTACTATTTGGCTTTAGGGGTTCTGAAGACCACATTATGCATTTAATGGGGTGTGACACATATTTAGGTATCTTTACATTTTTTCTTGTTTATGTCACTTTCAATCAGCTGAAGTCTTTCTCTACATATTCTTAAAATGCTCTTGGCTTTTAAAAATTCAAAACTGACCTTTTCCAAAACTGAAATTAAAAAAGGTTATAAACAGTAGATCAGAAAATGAGAAATTTGCAAGTTAATCAAATTAAAATTCAACACATGAGTTTTAATTAGGCCTTATCAATGTACCTCAGCAGTTTCAAATGTTAGCATATTAGTCATTCCACAGAAAAATGCAGTGTAAGGCAAGCTAATAAATAAATATATAAAATACACATAAAACACTAGAACAGACAAATTAACTGAAATTAAGAGAATGTGATAGGAGCAGTATAATTTGGAAAGCCCATCTGTATGTCTTGCATGTGGCTCCTTTTGTGGGCAGCTTCACCTGCACACCCTTTAAACTGGTATACAGTGTTTTAACATTTCTATTCCAGCTGCTAATGTGTTTTTGAGGAAGCTATATCCTATAGCAAATGCAGCTCATATATTCAAGTTTTATTTCTACTGAAGGCCAAGGCAAGTCTTTCTACTGATACACTAATAGCTTTATGGAGTAAGCATATTAAACAAATGCATTACATTCCACAAATAAAAATCCAGTTTTTCTACAGAAAAGCTTCAAATAAGATACTATTCTGCTTAGCAGACTCATTTCAATGAGCTACTCAAGACCATGGACTGGGCGGCTTCTGCTTAGCGTGTTTTCATTTTAGGTTTTCGTTGTTTGCTGCTTCTTGTGACATATTGCATTCTACAATATGCAGGAATGGGACTGTCTTTATAAAATATTGTGTTTATACAGTGTGTAGCTGATCAAAGCAGAAGGTTTTAAGTGCAGCAGTGATAATAACTGCAATAAGTGTAAGAGAATTTAAGACTCCTAAGTCCCTAGGTGAACTAGATTCTTAGTAAAAATATTACTGCAGTCTTTACTTGGTTTTCAGATCAAGAAAGGATGATGTGCTACCCAATCCTAGAGGTAAACTCCCCCGCCCAAATAAAAGACTGTGAAATAACAATAATAATATTGTATCTCAATACTTTTGTACCTGAGACTTAATTTAGTAGTTGACAAAGATAGTCAACTGCATCTAGAACATAGTTCTGTCATCGTTCTTAGGGTAAGGTATCCAGGTGTCATTCTGCAATTCTCCTGACTGCATGGTTTTCAGCGCCAGTTCCTGGTCATCCAGCTCTCTGGGATGGGACCTACAAACCATCTGCTCTTCATCTAGGTGATAATGATATATATATGATATGTCCTTGATATGCAAGGACAAAACTTTTTGTGCTTGGGATGTAGTGATAGAAACCCAGTTTTTCTGATACATGGTATGGTTTATTTACCATCTGTATTCAATATTCAGGGAAATTAATTTAAGATAAGAAGAAACCTCTGCCCATTCCACTGTATTTATGTCTCATATTCCTCCCATACCTCTAAGTTAGCTTCATTTCGGTTTGCATTACTCTACTGTTTCTTTTCAGGGTGTAAAATATTTGTGTCAAGTCCTAACACACTCTGGGTCTTCCTACAGCAGCTGAAAACTCTTTCCTGGTCCTCTGAATTGACTTTCAAAGCATCATTGCCTTTTGGTCTTCAGGTTCTCAGCCCTACAAATCCTCTTCCAGAATTCAAGGTAAGAAGTCACCGTTCCAGTTACCACCTTTTGCAACAGTGTTTGAGTGTGTGTGTGGAGAATGCTTCTCACTTAGGCCATTATTTCACTTTCAGCATTTATCAGAAGAAACCACAGACCTGTGCAAATCAGCCATAAAAATCATTCAGGTAATTCCCAGTTCCCCACTGGTTCTCTGCTGGAAAAGTTGAGGCTTTTTTTTAAACTCTCTTTCCAGTCAAACATATTTTCATGATATTGTCTGCCCCCAAAATTATATTCTGATGGTTGAGGGTTCTTTATAATCTGAGCTGAGCAGCCTATTTAGTAAAAGGTAAACATTCATCAGAGGGTGGCATAATCCTGAGTGTTAACAAACTTCACTTCTCCAGCACCTGTGACCCCTGAAGCACTCATCAGCTTAATTTGCAATCCCCATGCACAAGCTGAGGTCACAAATCACAATGACTCGAGTTTATCATGATGTAATTACCCTGGTAAAATTACATTGACTCAGTAACAAATGCCTTCAATTACAATTAAATTATAGGGACTACTCGGTAGCTTAAACAGATCTTCATGACAGGTTTGCACACTGGGAAACATGACTAATGTAAGATTTCTCTGGATAGAGCACATGGTGCCCTGATGGGATTTTTTTTTTTTCTTTTTTAATTTGCTGACTACTCCCACGGTTTCAGCACATTCCAAACCTGCAAGACCTTCTCCTGCAGCAAACAGCTGATACAAGGCATCACGTAAGCCTAAGGAAGATCACTGAATAAAGTCAGTGCTTTTCAAATAGGGGAGACATGAAAAAACTTTAAACACCTAGGTCAACTTGCTTACTCCCATCCTTTCTTAAGTGACCCTGAAGATTTGAAATCAGTGCATTTTCTTTCTGAGGCATGGCTTTTTATTTGTAACTATACAGACACTTAATGTCGTACATGGGTTTTATACTCACCCTTGCACTCTGGCCAGCAATAAGCTGGTCATCTTCGGTCTGAACGCTTGTTCGGCTGCGAACATCATAATCTTCCTGCTCGAAGTCTGAATCATCCTCTAGCTCTTCAGGGGTCTAGAGAGAGAGGCAGGGAGAGAAAGCAAAAGAGAGGAGATGACAAGCTTATAAAGGGTACAGACAAAGTCCTATGTACAGTAAGATCTTATTTCATCGACTACCTGCCCAGGAAATGCTGTTTCTCTTTCCTTTTAAATTAACTTGTCTGCCCAAGCCGTCAAGAACTGAAATTGAATTGTCTTAAAAATTAAGTTGTTTCAACTCTAGCTTTCTTTACAAATGGCATTTATCATTACCTTGCTGCAACTTTTCTTAACTCTGTTAACATGACGAATGCAGTTCCAGGAACAAATATCCTTTGGAAAGACTAACAACCGGAATGCAGTATTTCAAAATAATGTAATTTCATATATAAATGGACACTAATACTATTATATTACTGGAATCTCCGTGTAATCTTCAACAGAGAAAGTAAATACCTGGGAAAAAGTAACTAATATCCTGAAGGAAAAGTTATCAAAGCAAATAAGAGATTTCCCCTTGAAAGAAAGTGTAAATTATGTCAACTGTTTTTGAAACAAATGTAAAGTTTATAATCTGCTTTATCTTGTTGGTTCACATGGTTCTTTTCAGATACAGAGCTTTGGAATATGCCTCATCCCATAAACTGAAACCATGATATTTCCATTCCTGGTGCTATGAATGGTGTGAGGGTCTCTGGGCAGGCTGATTAAACCTAGTTACATATCTGCTGGCTTCAGGTTGCTTAAAATGTTGGAGGGAGAGAGAAAAAAGATAACTGATGGATCTGTTTATTTGTTTTTTTCACCTTCTAGCAAAAATTAGAAGCAAAAAAAAATTTTCTTATGTATATATGGAGAGATAGCCTACTTTACATCACTATTTAGTACTATATTTAGTATAGAGGGTGCAAAACCAGAAATAGTCTTTAGACGGAAGGTTATATTCCATTTTGTGCTTGAATAGCATCTAGTACAACAATCTGGCCACGGGTAACTTCTGTAGGTACAATACATGATAGTGGTAATAGAAAAAGATCACACTGTGCAGAGAAATCCTCACCTTACTGGATACACATATGCCTCCATGTTAACCCAGAGGGCCAACCATTACAGAAGAAATCATCCATGCTGGCATTTCGTGCTTGGAGGCAACGTCAAGTTTGCTAGCAGAGGTGCTAATCATTGCCAGTTGTCATTACAGCTCTGTCTTGAAGATGCTCAGTCACCAGGAACTGGTCCAAACCCTCTAACATAATGTAGAGAAGTCTTTTGGCGATATTTATATTACAGCCTGGTTTCCAACACGAAATGCACATCACTGTTTGCAATGGAAAATCAGCTGCTTTGCTAGCTACGTGGTGAAGTGCACATGACGGGGTGAGTAAAACACAGCCATCGTCATTTGGCTTAAAGAGTATGAATTAAAGACGTGTTTTGATGCTGAGCGCTGGATGAAGAAATAACCAAGTATGACAGTATGGTGATGAAACTCACGCTGCATCTCTGAAGAGATGCATGTACAGATAGTATCTATAACAGAACAGACAGGAGATGAAGTTTAGGTGAAAAAAAATGAATTTATCTTTTCTCTACTGCCACAGGAAAAAAAAAAAAGACTGGTACCCATCATTATAATGTCCAACGGTTGTGCTTTCTAATCGCCTTTAATCACTTTATTCTCTCTGCTCCACTGCCTGAGGGCAGGATGTGACATTAAAATCTGCCATAAGCAAACCAGCTACAACTCCCTGAGCAAAAGAGAGTGTTTCCTATCATAGGGCTCAGCTTTTCATCTGCCTAGGCTTTACTGTGAAGAACAGGAACAGCATGGAGAGTTTCAACTCCTCCTTCATAAACCAACTGGCTCTTTCCAATGCTCCAAGTCCATTCAACTAGCCAGTTGCACTGGTCATTGTAAAATGAGTACCCTTCCCCCCCCCAAGTATACTCTCAGGTTCTTCTGTCTCCACTTTTATAAATAAAACTATAAAAGATAATGTGTAGCCCTTTCCCAGGCTTTCATAGTCAGAGTTGCAGTAAAGTAAGCATGCAATATTCAAAATACTCCATCTCAACACTGTAACCGGTAAGGACAAGAGGATGCCACTTAAAAAGATAAAATATTCTGAAAATTCTATGTTTCAGGGATTTATTCTTAAAGAAAAATTCAGAAAAAAATATATTGCTGCTACTGCCTGACATTTGTAATCTTAAAATTTGTGGTCTTTAAAAGATTGGAACTTAATGGGTATAGTTGTTGAACTTGGAGAAAATGTAGTGCAAACCAAAAGGACACGTTAATGCAACTGTTAGTAATACACAACAAGCACAAGAAATCTCAGTATTTCCCCTCTGTACAAGTGAGATCTAACTCAAAACTACCTTTCAGATTCACTCTCTTAAGGTTTTCAAGTGCGGTGAATTTAACACCCTCATTTTCTTCCGAAAATAGCTACATTTTGCATTAAGATGAAGAACAGCGGTTAACTGTGATCTGTATGTTGCCATTTCAAACATGTTGCATGCTTTTCACTCTTGCACCGTTGCTTTGTTTTATCTGATCTCTTGAAGATGCAGCCCATATATAATAGAGGCTTTTATTTGTTTAGACACAAAGGTATAAAAAAAGAAATATTATATTGAAGTACCATGACTTAAAGATTTTTACTCTTAGCAGGGCCTTCTAAACATGCCATAACAACTCTGATTTTTGTGCAAAACTAACAGGACCTTGGTATTTAAAACCTAGTTTCCAAGACAACAAAGTCTGGAACTTAATTTATCTGAGTTGGAGGACAGAAGGACTGAATCAGTTTTGCAGACACCTGAACCTATGGTCACACAGATGTAGGAAACATGGATTTGAGATTGGAGAGAACTTCCAAACAAAACTGACAACCACCAGTGGCAGGAGGAGCGAGAGTTATTTTTGAAACTAATAGATTTTATGAACTCATTGATTTCAGCAGCAAAATGGACTATTTTTATAATTTTTAGTCTATCTGTTCTGTAGCACAGGCTGTAAGACTTCCCAATACTCTTTTTTTTCAACTACAGTATCTCTACTACATATAGAGCATATTATTCAAATCATTCACCTAATTCTGATGAATTCTCCCAGTGAAGAAAAATCTTTCACAATACCTGATAAAACACCCAGTAAATATATACTTTCTCTTTTAAGATGCATGCTCTAGTTCTAATATGAATTTGGTGACTTTCAGTTTCCAGTCATTGGAATTTTTTCTTTTTTAAATATCGCTCTTGCTGCTAGACTGAAGATTTTGCTGTAAACAAAACATCTTCCATCAATATAATTTTGTTTCATATTTTGTAACTGCAGTATAAAAGTGTGAATTATGCATGTATAAGTTGTAAAATGACATCTATACGCAGATTTATAAATGCTATTTGTTTAATATTTCACCAGTTCAAATATACTTGATGAAGATAGAAACCCCACTATGCTATAGTGCTGTATGCACTTAAAAACTGTTAGATGCAATTATAGGAATTTCAGCACTGTAAACACCAAGTCAAGCTAACTTTGTAATGAGAGGAAAGAAAGACTGAAAAGCTATTCCCCCATTTTTTCACCATGAAAATACCCTCTAATTCTAAAAGTTAAGGAGAAAAAAAAGCCTTTATAATATGCTTTTCTATCCAACCCCATGCTACTCTGTACATTGGTTTTTGTACAAAGGGAGTTGCAGCCTGAGTGACTCAGGTGCTGCAAGCAGCGTCTGAGTGGCAATGTCAAGAGAACCTCTGTCACAGCGGGTCTGCAGCTGTTTACTGATTTCCAGTAAAATCTAGCGCTTTAAATTCAACCTGAGAAGCAACAGGCAGTCAATGTAGACTCTGGACCCCATAACACCCTTTGGAGATAGGCTATTTAAAAAGATGATGGGATGCTGCACCAAGTCTAGTTTTCCAGAGCATCTGAGATGTAGCAGCACTTTGGATTTCACCACCGTGGCTACCCCACAGGTGATCACGGCTAAAACTACATTGACAAGTGGAAGAGTAGAAGAACATTCATACATCCAAACAGTTGGGGCTAAGGACCCCATATTTGCACTACCCTCATTTCATTTTTATTGAGACTCGCTGTAGACTTCTCCCATGGACTGAAAGTCTCTTAATGATAGAATAGAATGGAAGGGCATTTAAGCTCTTCCTAGAGTACATCTTCCAGGATCACCCCAAAGAATCAAGTTTATATCCTCTGAGACTACTCTGTAACATGAACTAAAACATGGCAAGAGGAAACAACCGGAGATTGGCTCCAGAAGTGCACTCCTGATCCAAACAGATGTAACACTACGGCTAACGTAGATGCAACTAATGACAAGGTTGCCAATAGCAAAGGCCATGCGTGAAAAGAGAAGACCGGCCTCAGAGATACATAAGAATGAGAAAAGGTGCCATTGTGATTATTTCAAACTGTAGAGAGGGTTTCTGTCTAATAATTGAGGGAATTTCATAAATAGCTATGAAAAAAAAAAGTGTAATTTGATCCCCATTCTGTAATAGAAAAGATGTTGGAACTAAGTTAATATTTTCTATCTTATTTTTAGGTTCTATAATTATACTCCTAAATTTATTTATACTACTTCTTAAGTTGTGAAAGACTTTTTTTCTTCTGTATAGATCATAATAATAGTCCTCAATGCAAAAATGAGTCTTCTTTCTCCTCCATAGGGACAATAAAATCTCCCCTTTTCAAGGGAAAAGAGAACAACAGAGATTATCCCCCTTTCCTTCAGCTTACTAGAAGTAATAATACCAACAAAAATTAATTTAAAAAGTGGCTTTATTTCCTCTATGGAATGAGGGAATCATCTCAGATAAATTCAATCTTTCATGGCATGCACATGAACAATTACTGCCTGAAAATAATTGTTTGTGTCAGATGCTTTAAAAAGTTTGCAAGTTTGTTGTGGCTTTTTCTTTTTTAATAATTCTGTAAGAAGTTTCACAGCCTGAATTAAAGGGGTGCATGAGATTTGATAGATTCTGAGATAAAAATATTCTAAAGACTGTATTTTATAGCTTAATACCTCACCCTTTAACTATACATCCCATTTCAATGTGAGATGTTCGGTTGGGAATGCTAGAGTGTCTCAAACTGAAATTAATTTTGTTTTCGACAGAAAATAACATTCTGATTCAGCAAACTCTGGTCTATGTAAATTCATATATGTGGATTTTCCCAGTTAGCTCACAAGGATAATGAGTCCATTTATGTGCTTTAGTTCTCTGCCTGGATAAGGAGTACCACATTTAGCTCCATAAATAAGTTAATTGTCTGAATGCAAAAATACATCTTCCTAATCTGGGTAAGCAGAATTCATTAACTGATATCATACCGGGAGCAGAAAGTAGTAGTGATACAATTGCAAAAGTAAGCTGGGATGTTTCTAAGGCGACTGCGAAGCCTGCATGCTGATCAGCTTTTCGAGCTAGTAGTTAACATAACAGTAAGACAGCAACGAAATAAGTGAATGTGCCTCCAGAATTTAAAATGGCGCTTTGTGCTTGGCAGAAAGATCTCACCCAGTATGGACAGTCTCATGGCAACCTCTCTGGGACAGCTCTGAAGTACAGGGGGGTGCTGGAAGCCAGAACTTTCCGTAGGGGATGGGAAAGCGTGGGTCTATAGCAGATCCCACCTGACGATTGTGTCTCATGAAGCAATTTAAAATGATTCACGAGAGACTATAAAAGATTAAAATGTGCTTAGAAGTGGTTCTTGCCCTAAGAGAAGTTTGGAAACTGCTCTTACAGACTAAGGAACTGGATAATCAGAGCCTTTACTATGCAGATCTTTCGTTTCCATCCCAGTCCAGAAGAGTTACAAATACCCCCGTGTTGCACACCCAGAAGACAGGACAGGTTTGCCTCCATCACCACTCATGACTGTAATTCAGGCTACCTGCGATTAGCACTGGGTATGGGAATGGAATTTATGTTTCGCAGTTATAAAATTAAGCCTGTGAAAAGCTTTTTCTGTAAATGTTAATACATAGTGACAGATGACTAAAATGGAGCTATTTTGGAGTGCTCCAACTGCCTGAGGTCTTACATCAGTGCCATAATATACTCACAACCACGAGTGCATGTTACCTGTTTGCTCAAAGGGATGAGTTGTTGTTTTAGCACTGTTGTTTGCTTCGTAAGTTTTCTCTGTGATTTTCTCCGTAGCTTTATTTGTACGTGGCTTTCACTGGGGCAGATACAAGGTAAACTGGGTTTCAAATAAGAGTTTCAATTGCTGAAGAGATGTTCAAACGAGGTTTGGTTTGTTGTTTGGGGTGGGGTTTTTTTGTGGGTTTTTTTTTTTTGTGTTTGACTGTAGACTACACTGAAAAGCAAGACACACATCTACTCTCACAATAATTATGTTGTTCTGGCGGGGGGAGGTATTTGGTTGGTTGGTTGTTTTTTTAAAAGATACCTAAGCAAATTGAATCAACTGGTTAGTCAATGCTGAAATGACACATTCTTTACCTCAGTAAACATTCAAAACCATCCCTGCAGAGGCTCACTGGAGCAGCAAGATAATTTATTTATTCATTTAGATTTTAACCAGACTTACCTCAAATCCTAGGCAGCACACATACATCAGAAAAAAAAAAACAAACCAAAAACAAACAACCCAAACCAAAAAAAACCCAACAAAAATCTACACAAACTTTGAAGATCATAGCAAATTAATGCTATTACTATGGAAACAGTAATGAAGTTTGCATCTATTGGCAGATGTGATCAAATCTTCCCCTAGGTAATTAACAAAATAATTGTGGTTCATCTCCTAAAATCCCCTCATCTCTTTACTTACTAATTCTTTTTTACTGCACATACTTTTGTTTCACGCTTGTTTCAATGTCAAACTTTTCTGGCTTATTATGAAACAAAGTTGATTCCAAGAAGCTTTCATATTCCTCTCATCCAATGGGATACTTTCCTGTAAGTCCCAACTTTTATTTCTCAGGTGCCTTACATACCCTTATCATCAGAACAGCTTTCCTGATGTCACGAACTCCATCATAAACCAAGCGGGAGGCATCTATGAATTCATTCTCCTCAAACGGCTGTGGGACATTCGCACTCAAAGCTTCAATGGCAACCTCAACTTGTTCAGCAAAACGTGGCATAACTAGATTAAACAAAATGAAAGGTGGTAAGATTAGACACCTCTTTTCGTGAACATTTTCCCCCTGCCCTTGGGCATAAATACTTTCCAGCAGATGTGGTACATACTGTCGTTACAATTTCAAGACCCAGGAAGGCTCATGGCGTGGGTTTGTACCGACTCTGCACATGCAGAGCTCTGGCACATTTTCTGACAGCATGAAAATAGCAATCTTCATGTTCTCTCCTCCAATGGCACAACAAAGAATGTAAAACTTCCTTTAAAAGGTGTGATTTACTAACTTCTAAAAGACTGCAAGATATCTGAGCTATCAGTAAAGTACATTTAAAACATTTACAACTTCGAATGAACACAGTGCATATTTATACCAAACGATCAAAGCAAAATGTAGCCATTATGCGTACTAATTTAGACAACTAACTGCAGTCTAGCTCATACTGAACAATAATAATTGTATAAGGGACAAAATGCAAAATCTAGCCAACTACTTTTGTGAAGGTACATAAATGAACATTCTGTTTCTTCACTATCATCATGTATGGTACACAAAAAATAGCCATAGATATTAGCTAACAGTATTATGAGCTGTGGCATGAGCTTTTTAAATACATATCTTAAAGCAATTATTTACTTATGTAAATAGTTTAAAGGCATTCCTTGAAGTAACAAGAAGCTTTCTTCAAATTTTATACACGATTCCTTTGAAGGTATAATCACTTTCTGCATATCACGTATGCAGAAAGATAAATGTTCCCCAAATCAGTCCCCTCACAACTTAAACCCAAATCCTACAAACAAGAACATAAACATTAGGTCCCACTAATTACAATGCACCTATACTCCTGTACTTAGTTACTCCTATTCTTAATATTTTAACATTAATATTGGAGGACTGGGCTCTCGTAGACTACAGGACAAATAGAATCAATGCTTCATTAGAAACCTGGACACAAAATCCACTGGGATTAATTCTTACAGATCTAAGGAACTTGGGTCAAGCTTGAGATTTATAGATAGCCATCTTTTCATTATATTCCCATCATTTTTATTATTTGCCGCCTTCTAGCCCGTAGGTATTCAAATCATGTACCTCTGGCTTCATTATTTTGGCACTATAATTGTAAGAACAGGAAAAGATGATTCCTAGCTCAGACAGTTGCCTTTTTTGTTATCATATTGTCTGTCTTTATCATCTTTTCCCTAGACTCTATTTTTAATACTTTCTGGTAGCCTTATCCCAACTGATGAATACAAAGGGGAAATTCCAGTGTCATTTTCATCAAGAGCAGTGACAATCTTTCCTAGGAAGTAAACTTTCACTGTGGCAGGAAACCACATTTTCTTCTTGACTGAATGTCCTTAAATATATTTTACTCCTAATGAAAACTATGTTTTATGCATCTTACTTACTATCTGATTTAAAGTAAAACCACCAAAAAACCATGATTCAAGACTACTTTACATTTTGATGAACAAGTGGCAGCAACTATGAGCTCAACCTTTCTGTTTCTGGCATTTAAGTATTACTCGTTGGATGTTAAAGAGGAACCCTTTAAAGGGATATATCTATTAAAATCTTGTCCGTTCTGCCTATGTATACACACACACACACACACATATATATACGTGTTTGTTCATGTACACAGATGAAAGAACAGAATTGTATCTTTCATGCAGATAATGCTTAATAAGTGCAATAAGTGCTTGGGATATATTGGAGAAAACAGGAAAAAGTGACAGCAACAATAGACTTACAAAAAGTAAACATTAACAAAACATTGCTAGGCAGAAGGGAAACATTTTAATTAGAAAATGAGTTTGAGAGAGCTAGAAGTTTTGGAAAGAGTATTAATAAATGCATATATCAAATTATCTTAATTAATGGAACACTTGAATGTGTAGTAGAAGATTGATATGATTGCATAAGGAAGTCTTTAGCCTGAAAATCAAAAAGCAATCATTAAAAATACAATGAAAACAAGTAAACATAAAGAATAAAAGAAAAACTATTTAGAGTCGTAGGGACAAAACGAGTAAAGCTAGAGGTGCAAAAATGACAACAAAAAGGGAGGCAAAGGACCCTAATATTTAGGGTCCTTGAATCTCTGTCTACACTTTCCTAAATAGCAGTGGTGGTCAGGTATTTAATATAATTAATAGTAAGTGCAACAAACCTGAATTAGGAAAGGGCACTTTGGAGAACATCTACATAAACATAAGAAAATATTTCTATTAAATATGTCTTCAAGTTAACAGAGCATACTAAAATTTACCCCACAGTCCTTAAGAAAATAATCAAAGCAATTTCTGAACCAACTTTGAGAACTCAAGAAAAACAGTAACAGTGAAAGTTCCAGGGATTTAGAAGAAGAAGAAAAAAAAGCACATCTCTCTTTTATATAAAGGTAGAGAAGAAAAGAAGGAAGAATTATAGGATATTCAGCCTAATTTCAGTACCCAGAAAGAAAATGAAACATGATGTAAAGCATTTAATGTTTAATTATCTTGTCATTAATGAGCAGATTTTGGACAGGCAACACATTTGGCAAAATAGGTTGCATCAAGCTATTACAATATTTTCCTTAACTAGGCAGTTAACTAGTGGGTTGGGGGAAGCAGTAGATATTATACAGCTTGACTTTGGTAAGATTTTTGACATAGACACTCATAACATTCTTAAAAGCAAAGCAAGGGAAATGTAAATTAAAATACTATAAGGCGACATGGAACTCGTGAGAAAAAGCATCTCAAGGAATAATTGCCTATTATTTCAAGTGGATTCTTGCAATGCATCTAACAATGTGATGTTATTGTAAAAAATGGAAAAGGTCAATCTAGAATTATTACAATATATAAAACAATGACTTGAGAGAAGACACTGTGAAGTTACACAGTGAGGCCCTAGTTGGAGTACTATGCCCACTTAAGTACCCAACCAAGATTTTTCCAGCATGTGTACAAGAAAGATGTGAAAATGTTTTATTAAAAACCCCATATTTTGTGGTTGTATCCAGAATACATTTCTATGTTTCAATGACATAATTTAGTCCAAATAACATAAATGCTTCTACACTCTTTGTCTAGAAACTTTTCCTGAATAATGTTTAGAATACTCAAATGAAGCAACTTCCACCAACTCCTCAAGGAAATTATTCATAGCCCGATAGACCTCACTGCTCAGATTTTTCCCCACCCCCAAAAAGATAAAGATGCTTATTTTAGTTGACCATTGTAATTCATTTCTCTTCTTGCAATATATATTTAAAAATATATAAATAATAAATATATATATATATATAAATATGAATAAAATTACATTTAACATCTAAACATTTAATTCGGGCTACAATTATTGTTTTCCAATTTTTTTTTTTTACCTGACCTATGAATATGAAAACACACAGAAAAAGCAGGCAGGGGTACATGCTGTATTTGTTCTGCTAGTCTGGTCACAAGCTCACCCTCTGAAGTTGTAAGCCTTAGGCCCAGAGATCTACAAGGGAGATATAGAAGTGAAATATATTCAGATATTATTTACTTGCTAAATCAGAACTCCCCCTGGCATCATGGAAATGCAGCAGGAAAACTGTGACATAGTTGCCGCCACGGAAACATGGTGGGAACCATGGACTCACACAGCTGGAGTGCTGCAATAGATGGCTATAAACTCATCA
>JANXJC010000055.1:43723204-43745619 GCA_027564655.1 Leptodon cayanensis
AGCCCCAGCTCCCTCAGCCGCTCCTCATGAGACTTGTGCTCCAGACCCTTCATCAGCTTCACTGCCCTTCATTGCTTAATATAACAGTATTAGACCAACTGTTTTTTTGAGAAGCAGATTTGATTTAAATATTTTGTTGCTTGGGCTGATGTATGCTCCTATGTATTTATCTTTGTAGCACACATTGTGCATAGACATATCATGCATACACATACATAAATTAATAATATTTTTGTTGTCATGGATGAAGAAATGCCCATAAATAATTAGGCCTGTGTTTTACATCACTGGATTGGGTTTTCAGAGTGTTTACCGTTCTGGGCTCAGAGAAGCGGTCGCTGACTTCTGTTACAGCTAAATACTCATCAGTAAAAATGTGAATACTCATCAGTTCTGGATATTAAACCCCATGAGTCTCACACTGGTCACTCAGGAAAGAGGAAAAGCAAAATTAGGGCAAAATTTGCAGCATGCTGGTTTAAGTGCTATGGCATAGAAAAGGATGAAACATCACTCTGCAAAGCACAAGACCATCTTTTCTCTTCTTGCTATTTACTGATTCACTTTTCCCCCAATGAAATGGTTAAAGGACAGATGTAAAATACTGAATACGCATACCCTGTAGCATTTTGCAGTAAACACAAGACTTTCAGGAAGAATCAGCCTTCACTGCCAATACACTGCATCACTGATTTAGCCATGGATCATAAACTAAATGTTCTCAGGGTGCCTTGAATTTATGGCCAAGTCCTGACCCTCTAGCCCATATGTGTTAAGTATGTCTTCTGGCACTTCACAGAAGGATCCTACTTCATCTGTGGGTATACGCAACTATATAGTATAGACGTGGTAATGCAACACTTTCAGGAAATGTTGGATTTGTTCATGTGCAGTACAGGTGAGCCGTACATTATAGAAATTAATGGGATGTCTGGAGGTACATTACCAAGTACTGTGAGATATGGACAGACATAAAAGAAAATAAAACAAACCTTCAAATTTTGTCCTGACTGAACTCATTTGCAGAAAGATAAAATGTCAGGGGAGAACCAAGGAAAGCGGTGTCTGCAGGGAGGTGCCTTGTGGCCAGCGTAGTAGGCAATCAAGTAATGGAAGGGTCCATCACAAAGTGTACAAAGAAGGATAACAAATAATGGCTGCAGGGACATATATGTCTCACCAATTTCAGATGTCTCACTCATTCTCCTGCTTACTTGTGCAAGTAAAGACTACATACAGTGAGTACCCCCAAAATATTACCACTAAATGGAATTACCTTCAGGTCAATATTTCAAATAAAAGCTGGCTGTAGCTCTTCAAAAAATCCCCTCAAGAAAACAGTTGCATGCTGTTGGACACAAAATGTCTTATATAACATAAGCAAAACACCCCTTCTGGCTTTAGTTATAAGTTTGTGTATATCTGTACGTAGGTGTGTGTAGGCAAGGGGATGCAAGGAATGCCAGTGTTTTTATCTGAAAAGATTATTGTACAATTCACACTTATATTCACAAAACATTCTGTTGGAGCTAGCCAATATTCACGGCATTTTTCTGCCCATATTTTCTAGACTTGGTATAATTTTTTTTCTACCTCCACAACCATCCTCCTTACTTTAAAAAATGGCTCTTAAGAACACAAGATGTTTTTGAGAACAGATTTGAACATCGACTAAGTAATAACAGTTTATGAGAATGGGCACTTTTAATATACTAACCTACTATTCATTATCTAAGACGTCTGGCACATCCAAAATAGATAATCCTAGTCTTTTTAACTCTCCTGGAGTTAATTTGCCTCCAAATCCCACATTTCTTTAATTTTGTCATCCTTATCTTGACCATCTTGCATTTCTGGAAAATTTTTAGGTTGTGGAGATCAACGCAGAAGCAACTATTTGGGGCATTCAGTGAATATAACGTACAGGCTAACATCTTAAACGCGGATGTGAGGGCTGTTGTACATGGAAAAGGTATCTTTGCCTAGCTGCCCATAATGTTGCCATACTTTTTCTGAGAGGATGAATTAGCTCAGAGCCTTCCTGTCAGTCTAGATAATATAGTTTAAATTGGTCCATTTACCTAGAGAAATTAAATAAAATTATCTTTTCGTGTTGTCTTTCTGATAAGGAAACTCCTCTACTCCCACCAGCCAAACCAGCATTTTCCTTTTGGCAAATTTTCCTTCTGCTATTCACCTGTTAATTAATACATTATACACCAACCACAGCGTTGTCCCCTAAAGCATCACAGGATTTATCTTTCTGCCTGCTGAGAAATGGTCATTTATGCTTTGCTTGTGCCTTGTAACAAGCTCTTAATCCATCAAAGACCTTAACATTCACTCCATGGTTACCCATTTTCCAAACAGCTGTGTGTGCAGGACTTCATGAAAAGCCTTTGAAAATCTAAATCTATTACGTTACATATTCCTCTGCACATTAAATACAGTCTCTCTGGTTAAAAATTCTTTGGATCAAACCAAGCACTAGTGGAACGTCATGTTGGGTATTCTCTGGTCCTTTTGTAAAATACTTTTTTTTTAGTAATGCATTAAATGTTTTTTGTTGGTGATACCTTCACCTTTGGATTTCAGTTTAGCAAAACTTTAAGGAAAATGCCACAGTGCTTTGCAGAATAAAAGCCATAATTTCATCAAAAACCCCTGGATAAATGATCTCATGTTCTCGGAATGATGGTACCCATAAGTTGTACTACAACTACCTGAAACTCCCATAAAACATGACTTTAATATCATTTATTTTTTAAATAGGCTCCATTTTGCATTTTTTAGCTCTGCCTCAGATTCAATATGGGGGGTTTTTTTTTGATTACAGCTATGCTTAAATTCATCTTCTTGCTTCTATATTTTGTTTCCCTTCATATCACTGCTGAAAAATCCATCTTTACCACATTTTAGTATTAGCTTTGATAATATCATTGAGCTGCCTTTTCCTAGTGATAAATATCTTTAAAGTTTGTCCTAGTCACACTGATAAAACTCTCACAGGCTTATTGCTGAATTGCTAGTAGTGTTGATTTTCAACTTTAGTCCATTCTGATAAAGACAAAATAAAAAATTTGAGTCAAAACAGAAATCAGAGTGACCTGCTTAATAACAGCTAGTTACAAATTTACTAGGATATTTTTAAAACATGCTAAAAGCCGAAACTCAAATTTCTGGTCTGAATCAGATGATTTCATATTTCCAACGTCCTTCACAGGAGTGAGTAACCCAAGTACTACAGTTCTTGCTCTTCCAGCATGGTTTCCAGACATTCCAATGCAGACTGAAGGAAAAAAAAAAAAAAATACCGGAAAGTTTTCACAGCCCTTCCCACGCAGTTCTGGTCCCATTTGTTCTGCTTTTCCTCCTTCATTTCCCATTCACTCCCTTTCATTACAACCCTGAAAAGTCTACTGTAGCTTTCCCAATTTAAATTCAACCCTCTGACCTTTAAAGAATGTCACAGCTTTCTCTCCTCCCTGCATCTCAGAAATCTTGAGAAATAATATTAAAGCTCATTGCCTGCTACTTGGTCTCTTTCTATGGACAGTTCTTTTCACTCGTTCAGAAACTCATGCTTCTTCCCTTCACTTGTTACAGCTTCTCAAGCAATTTCTGAGTAACCTTCTATCTCCTCCTTATTAAAGGCGCTGGGACGCTCTCAGCTGGCCTCGGTCCCTGCTAGGACAGGGTACTGAACAGTATGAGAGATCTCAATATTCAAACAGAAATTGTGGTCTCTCTTTTCTCTTACTCCCTTCCGTTGCTTTTAACCTTTCCTTTCTCCTCTCTTTTTCTTCCCACCCTTCTCTCCTTCCTTTAATTTTTTTTTTTCCACGGACCATCTGTAGCAGGATAATTTCACAGTTCTCTCTCTACAAATACTGAATACCAACATAACATTTAACCGGAGCCATCAGCACGGCCTAAACTCCTAAACCCTGGGCTGTGTCTGACCCTGGTTCCCCTCCCTGGGCCTGATCCCGACTCCCACCTGGGGGCTGACATCCCAGCCTGGTCTCCGGCCATCCCTGTCCCCATGGAGGTCCCTGATGCCCAGGGCTGGGGCTGTCCCCAGGGAGCCACAGGGCCTTGCTCTTCAGGAATCCAAGCTAAAGATAGCAGTAAACTTCACAGTGCCCCAAAAAGCAAGCAAACAAACAAAAAAATTAAATCCTGAAGCTCTGGTTTACTCCCGCACACAATTAACATCCATTAAAATCTATGAGTTTTCTGTTTGTTCCAGGCGAGCCCCGTAGACTCTGTGGTTTTATAGTCTTCATCTTGGATTTATAAGAAAGTCAGCAAGTGAGAGTCAAGTTTTTATTTTGGTTTTAAAGGAAAATAAAAGTACCCAATTTTAAAAAGACATTAACCAATACGTCACTCCCTAATACTGCTGTCAGAGATAAGAATCTAGCCTCTACCAAGTACTTGGCTATAAAGGCAGTGGGTTACTCAAGCGCAGGCAAGAAAGCACTAAAACACTACCTTCCCCACCGCCCTATACGTTCCAAAGGCTGTAAATTAAAACAACAAACAAATAAAACTTTAAGGTGAAACCAGTTATTAAAGTAAGGTTTGCACAGTTTCAATTTCTCAGAACCTACCAATAGCGCTTTCATTAAAGATTAATTCCCCCCCCCAAAAAAAACCCCCAACTATTAGCAAGGTGTTTCTCTTTCCAAAACAGTGTATCCATATTTCTGCCCTGTGGATCAAGCACAGTACTCACATAACAGTATGAAATCCCTGGAAAAAGAAGCTTATCAGAGGCTTTCCTTTCCTGAGCTGATAGTTAAAAGTAAATAATAAGAGAAAGGTAATGTGCTTATTTCCCTTCCTTTGCCATTTCGCTAAATTATCCCCAGCTTTCAAAAGCATTTAATTTAAAAATGAATAAAGGTCAATTAAAAAAAAAAAGAGGGAACAAAGATGAAAATGATAAGGTGTTCATCATTGTATTTCTCGCAGAGATTTTGATATGTGCATCTGTGGGTGGAGCCTGACTCCAAATAAATCACTTTCGTCATTCTTGAGTGTTTGATAAAATCTATGCCGGATCTCAGGGTGATGAATAGAAAGAATATATAAATATCTGTATGTATTCCTAGATACCCATATCTTTATATCCCTAGCTACACGGACGCATACGTAGATGGAGACCTGTTCTGGGGGAGAGGCCAGGATATAAGCGGGCAGGGCACAGAATGGCATAGGGTGGTCTAAATACCATTTTAACCACTTTATTCTAGGGTGACAAAATGAGTCAGTAAATTCTACCTTTTTTAATCAACAGTCATAGAGAAATAATAATCAATGCCTTTGTAAATGGCCTGAGCTGCAGATAGAAATTGCGCTGTAATATTAATTATCCGCGTTCGTGTCTGGCATAAATTGTTTTAGTTTCGTTGGCTCCATTGAATTTGGACCCATTCCGTCTTCTGAACTTCTGTTGCACAATTTGTACATGATGTACAGTTCTTAACATTTAAAATATATTTTTTTTAATTTTTTGTTAATTACTCACAAGTTTACTTACATTTTACAAAATACAAAATAAGTAATAACTTTGATATTGAGGAACAGAGACTCAGTCTTAAATATTGAATCCCAGAATTAGCAAGTTATGTTGTCAAGATGCACTTAGTCCAGAGCTTCTAGCACTTAGTTATAATTCAAATTATATCAAAAAGCACATCAAATATTGAATGTATTTACTGTGTCTATTATTGATCTATATAACTGTGCTTTATAACTGTCAGTTACTCTGTTGAAAAATTATTAATAAAAAATTTTACAGAACATTAGGTCAGAAATTTTAGCTGAATAAAAAGCCTGAAGGTACATTTTGTTTTGCTTAATAACGAAACCTTAGTGATAGGAAGAATTCTTCAAAATGTCTCCTTTACCAAAGGAGACTTTAACACAAGAATGCAACAAAATATTTTACCATATCAAACTGAACAGCTTATTTTCTTTCCGTGAACTCATAATACCAGTTCATAGACTTTTTCAAATAAGCTAAATTTACAGTACTCATTCCATTGATCTTTTGTTGGGTAGTAAAAAATGGAGGGACTCATAAAAACAATTTTCAGACCCACTTTTGCTTCTTGGACCTAAAAAACACGACACAAACAGAATCACTAAACTTTGAGGAAAAAAAGAAGCAAAACTTATTGCATCGTCTTCAAGCTGTACCTGGCCAAAACCTGACACTCTGAGTTCAGCCAAATGTAAAGTGAACATGAATATTGCACAGGAGAGAGCTGTGAAGAGCCAAATGGAGCGCGTCCCATAAGCTGAAGTTCTGATTTCTGATCACTGCCCAAAAACGTCTCTCTGCAGCTCACAGGAAAGAGTCTGTGAAAGTTAGCTTCTACAGGTTGGTGTGAATCTACACGCATGGTGCGTGTTCAAGGTACAACTTTCTAGTCATAATCACAATCACAAGAATCCACACTTCAGCTACAGTTTCCAATAAATTATAATGAAAGGTCAGAAAAAGAAGAAATTCTTGATTTTGGTCCTTGGGATTTATGTGGGCAAATAGGGCTTGGGGTCCCTACCAGGGCTAAAAGATAATAAACTGGGGACAACAATAACACAACAAGTAATATTAAATAATCCCAACACTTTTTTTGGCTCATTTTGCTGATTTCTGTTCTCAAAGCTAACACAGAGGCTGCCAGAGCTACACCAGTTTTTGCTTTTCTATTTCACAGGGAGATGCCTGGTTGTTTTGTCTGAATGTTACATCTCCTATGTCCTGAACTGGTGCATTCCCTTTTGTTCCTTCTAAAATAATCTTGATGATTTTAAAGCCCAGGTGACCAAATGCAGTCAGATAGGGGAGGATCAGCTCAGACATTTTCAGACATCGACACTACGTGCTTCTATATCCTAGCTGGTCGCTTGTACGGTGAGTGGAGACCTAGTCCGTAAAGTCGATGAAACTCAAAGCATGATTCATCCGCACAAATGCAGACCACTGGTTTAAGATGAGAGCACTTGAGAGTACTGCCTGCACTGAACAATTCAGATGCACATAGCAACAGATAACAGTGAGTATAAAGGAGTCTAAAATGACCAGCTTAGACGTAATCACCTACGCTTTGATGCATCCAACCCCTGCTCTGTGAAGGCAAAAACAGGTTAAGAAAAAAAGAGTAATTTTTCCTAGTCTACCCATCTGGCAGATTTTTATATTTTCATATAATCTGTTTATTTAATATAATCTATAGATTTTATATAATCTAGCAGACTTTCACATTTTTTCAATCAGGTAATATATTTTCAGTTGCTCAAACGTATTTTCAAAGAAAAATTGTTTCATTTAGAAACACAACTTCAGTCACCAACAAGTACATTCACCTGCACAAACCACAGAGTAACGTTTGTAATGATTTTCTAGAAACACATAATATATAATCAACCGACTCAGAAAGAACTTGAGGAAAAGGCTGCGTATCATTTACTCAAATCATTGAAACTCTGATGAAGTAGAATAGCCCTGATGAGTTACTGAATCCCTTGTCTTATATGGCTCTTGTCAATATGACTTCTGCAGTAGCATTGAGGAGAGAATAAAAAAAAAAGAAGTCATAGTCATTAATTTGTTTGTTTATATCTTGTTTTCAAGCACAGGTTCCCCTCTGAGTTACAGATTTCCGAGAACTAACTGAAAGTTTTAAGTGATTCAGCGTTGAACAATTCTTCAAGCAAGCTTACCGGTTTCAGAAAGCAGCTTGGTAGCTTCCAGTACCTTCTCAGTATAAACTCCAGTTTCATAGTTTTCCATCTCTGCATTGATGATGTGAATAACTCTGGCTGCACGGCCTCGGATGGCACCTGCAGTTCTGTCCAGTGTATCGACATCCCCCTCTTGGAGAGCAATCACACACTTATTCACATCTTCCAGAATGTGGTTTTCTGGAATGTAGGAAAAAATTAAGGCTCATTTCATTACGTTCTTCCTCATAGCAAAGCTTAGTGATTTGGGTAAACAGCAAATGTCAGTATGTTGAAAAATTGATATCTGTCCTTATCCAGGTCTGCAAAACAAATACCACTCTGTGATACTATGCCACATAACAGTAAAAATCCCAAGTGTGACATTTATCTTTAAAAGGGACTGGGCTAAGTCCTCTCACCTATAATGCGAGTACCAACCTGTAATCCTTTGAAAAACAGCCACATTAATTTCAAACATCACACTGAATTTTATTATAATGAAAGCGTAATGAAAATCAATGCAAAAAGGAAACTAGTCAAATATTATGCAGATGCTCTAATAAATAGTTGGGCAATTTTCTGAAGATGAATTTACACATTCCCATAAACGTTTAATATGTTTGGTTCATTTGTGCCTAAATAAGTTAGAAAAGAAAATAAGTAATTTTGAAAAGACAACGGCAAATGGCCTTTCTAGATAGCAGGGAGCCTGTGCACGGGCAGTTCATCTCCTTTACGCCATCTACGGCAGAGATTAAGCTGTGAATTTTTCATGACGCGCAATATAATTATATGCGACTGAGCACATTCTGAAGTAAGAGTTGACAACAGTGAGTCTGCTCAGATGATGTAATATCAAGCAGCTTTATTGAAATCTTCTGAGCTGCATTGGGTTTTTTTGGCTCAGAATCAGGCCACCTACTCTCACGTGCTGCAGTATCACAGTTTATGTAGTATTATCACATACACATAATGTGAAAGGATGAAGCAGATTTTGACTAGGATGAAGCAGATTTTGACTAGGTCAGACATTATTTCCCTGCAGCCAGTACAGTTAAAAATCATTTCAGTAATAAAACTATGACTGAATTTCATATTTGAGCAAACTCACGCTGAGAAGCTCAGTGACTCTAAACAACAACTTACTTTTCTGCCACAGACGCTACTGAACTGAATATGAAATGCTGTTCTTTGTAGTTGTAATAAATAAAACAGAATCAATCAGTTCACCAACTGTTTTTTGTTAATTACTGCTGGTCACAAAAATAGAATGACACACTAATCTTCACTGTTAAATATCCCAAGGTTGGATCATTTGAGGGTTTCAGAAATGTTTTACACGATGTCAAATTTTAAACTGTAACAACTCTGAATGAAAACTGAAAGCCCCCTGAGCTGTGAATCAGAGCAACTTGCAAGGCAAAATTCTTTGTTTAAAAAACTCTCTATCCACGTTTAAAAAACATTGCTTTGCTAAAATATTTCTTCACTATTTCCTCCTCACCATCATCAATTTTTTTACCATGGTCTAGCCAAATTTTGCCCAACAAGAAGTGCTATACGGATTTGAAGAGACTGCATTCGGAATATAAAGTAACTGATTAAAATTATGGTCAGCCTTCTTTTGTTAACCACTGTATTAATAAAACATGCCATCAAATGTGACACTAAATATGAAGAGGAGGAGGTGTCATTTCATGAGGTACATTTAACCAGACACTAGTTTAACATCCAAAAATAAAACTGCCCTGTGTAAGCTGAGGCACCCAAGCTTACAGCTAGCAGCAACAGGCTTTCTGGATACATAAGATGGTTTCTCATTTTTAATAGAGATGTCTGTGGACAGTATTAGAAAAAAATTCTAAACCCAACTGAAATACTACTTCTCAGCTGCCTTGGAAAGTTTGGATCTAAGTCAAGACTATGTTAGAAGAAAATATGATTTGAGAAAACCAAAAAATAAAAACATTGTCCATTTAAATAACTTCTGGTTTTATGGGTACAAGTGCTTGGGGTGAACAAAGTCCTCAAACAAATAGCCAAATAGCCATTTAAGCAAGTTTGCCATCTCTTTTGCTTGTGGACTGGGTCTGCAGTTTACAGCTTGGTCTGCCCTTTCATTCTAGAACTAAGTCTGTTGAAGTGTTTGTCAGCTTCAAATCTCAAATAAAAATCTATGTGCTACCAGATTCCGAAGTACCCTTTTATTCTGAGAGTTCATTTTCTTGTCATGGCTTGCAGTAAACATTCTAGCAGTGGTGTTGAACAGTGGAGTGTAATTATACTAAACCAAACCATTTCCCTGTTACTAATTATAGCGGGATACAACCAACCAAAATAAAGGGGAGGACAAAAAAGGAAATGAAGGATTTTTTTAAAGGATAAATATTTTTTTTTTTTCCTCCAAATGTCTTAAACTTTTATTGGGAAATTTAAGAAATGCCAGGGAAAAGAATGTAGAATGAAACATCAAATTACGGCCAAGCTATCTCCTGAAGTTTGGCTCTTCTGTGACGTTAGACTAAGCTAAGCACACTTGGCACGCTCTATGTCCTTAGTCACAACAATGAAATTCACCTCTTTCAATCCAGGATAGGAAAACGAGTTTTCTGCAGCAGACAATTAACCCACACATGCAGCGCTTGGCAATTACCGTATCCATTGTGTATGACTAGATTATAACAATACACTCTGCCACAAGGTGTAGCACTTTCCAAGGAGGATGGAGAAAAGACTGTGACCCAAAAAATCAATGTCCTTCTCTTCTCCATCCCTTCTTTATGTAAGGACTAAGATACATAAGGACCGTTTTTGCAGAATAACTTGCTTTGCATTGTAATCCTTCCTAGCGTGGTCAGAGAAGTGCAAAAGATTTACTATTTCTTGTACTACTTTACTTCTTCTTTCTGTCTGGTTGCATTGCTACACCAATAACTCTGGGACCCAGAAGTGCTTCCCAGCTCTCTGGAAACGTACACACTGCTCATGTCCTCACGACATACCCAGACGGGACTCATATGCAGCATCTGCCCATTTCCCTTCTTCCTATCTCTCTTCGGGGCCTGGTAACCTGGTACGGATGAGGAGGGGGGCCAGGACTGGATGGTACATCTGCCCCACTGTTTAGACACGGCTTATCTGAGCAAAGCTACAAAATAAAGTAAGGGAAGTTCATCTTTCCTCCTCTTGCCTACAACTGCGCAAGGACTCTAACAACTTTTCCAAATACAGTCAGCCTGTCACAGGTCTGGAATACATTTTTAAAAGGTGGCCAAAATCCTAGTTTTTGCCCAAGTTGAAACAAAACTTCTCTAGAAATAGAAGCAGAAATAGGATGTTGTTTTCTGGGAGATGAAAAGCTAACCATTGCTACCAGGGATTAATTGGCATGGCTTGCTGGCTCCTACTGAGTGTAGAAGATCAGCATTCCAGTAGGGGTGGACTAATGGGCTAATGATGCTTTAGTAATTATAGCTTTTCTCTGCTCCGACCTATTGCTTTAATTTCAGAGTATATTTTTAGAGAAGCCCCTTGAACCCAGTACCTGAAACAGAGAGGAAATCGTCCACCGAAGTAATGTCATCAACAGCTTCAGTGAGAACTCGCACTTGTTTCTCCCACTGATCTTTAAAGACGTCCATGTTGTCCTGTGCTACTTTGCTCTGGGGTCTGGCAGCCAACGTGAGCGCAGCATTTATTACCTGGTTTTCAAAATCATTTGTTACGAGGAGTGGCAAAATTTTTTCACAAGGGAAAGAACAAATAGATTCCGGACTGTCTTAAAAATAAAGCATTACACCCCATTCAATATGCAGGTCTGAAGATATAAAGGTATTTTTCACAGTTTGTGGAAAGCAAGCAACAAAGTAATGACAAAGGCAAGGCTATAATCTTCATCTAGGCTGTTTTCCCTCTCTCAGCTAACTGACGCTTTTTAATGCCAGAAAAGTTCTCAAGTACTTTTTAGCAGGAATCTTACTTACCTGTGGGCACAGACTATCAATCTGTGTTGCTGCCATACGGACTAACTTCACACCTTCTTCATTATTCGAGATTGAACAGGCCAGATTTGCAACCTGCAATGAAAGCAGCAGAATGAGAATCAAGTTTTAGGCAAGCAGGCCATTTTATACCTTTCTCTCTTCTCACTGAGCCGTGCCTAGAATGAAAGAATTGTATACAAGAGGAATGATACAGCATCTTCTGTGCTAGTGAACAGAAACCCATGTAGATTATTTCCTTACTAGCAAACTGAACTAGCCACCTTCATTAGATTTTTCTCAAAATCTTCCCTCACTGCCAAGTGTTTCACATCCTCCTCTATAGCTTGAAAATAATCTCCTGAGAAGCCATACAGAGAATGTAGAGCATCCAGACAATTATCTATACATTTCCTTTCCTCACAGTTTCTTTTTCCTTTTATTAACCATGTCCATTATGAATACTAGTAATCAGGCTCACCCATATACTCTGAGCTTTGCAAAATGAAGAATCCTTGATGTCCTAACACATGGAATTGTGCTTTTCCACCCATAAACAAAACTCTGATACTTTCACTGATACTGGGAAGTCGCGTATTTCTCAAGTATCCTAACTGTTTCAGATCCTGATGGTTTTATGCATGTTAAAATTGTTTTAATTCTCGGGTGGACCTCTTCACTTCTATGTGATTGTCTGCCCTAGAGTAAAATGTCCATTAGCAAGAGTATCATAACTTGGTCATGTGAAATGTCTCTGTCGAAAGCCTCATTCTGTAACTTATGCCTGAAGATCTCATTCAAGGATGTAGGTATCTACATGTGCTTGTTTTGGCACAGCTTTGGGAAGCCCGAATCTCACAAGACTGAAGGCTGTTTGGCTAAGATGAAGACAGGGGAGACTTAGAGAGACACCTGAATGAGATCGAGCAATCAGGCCATGCCTCCAGACACTGCACAGCTTGGATGCAAGTGGCAGAGCATCTTCTCCCAGCTCATACAGTGCTTCTTGCAAAAAATCCATTCCCAAAAGCTTTGTGCCAAGTCCATGAACCTGCTGTGGGTTTTCCAAACAGCAATTCATGTCACAGTGCACATAATTAAGCTCATCAGTGATATTTCAATCACAAAGGTACATTCTGGGAGGGGGAAATACAAGATACTTTTTTTTTTAATCAGCCAAAAGTATGGCTCTTAATTCTAAACTACATTAAAACAAACTTAGAAAATTTTAAATAAGCTTCCTTGATATTATTCACTGTGCCTGAAGGCATAACTATCAGTTGGAAATGATTCATGAATTAGTTCAAATACCCCCATCTTTCCAATTTTCCTCCAGTCTCCCCTTGTGGTATTAATCTGTTCTCGTCTCCAGTGCACATCGCCACATTAGCCCTGGTCCATCTGTTCTGCGTAGAACCTATTTCACTTCACAGTTATGTAGAACGTGGTTTGCATATATCACAGTGCCAAAGCCCAGGGAAGAAAAGAACCTAAGGCTTCAAAGAGTCTTGCAGGCATTTCCTAGTGAAGATTTTATCATAATGTTGTGATTTTTATTTTCATTTCATGGTGAGACAAATGAGTTAGTCTGTTTGTTAACAGCCTTACAGCGCTCATGTCAAAAATGTTCTCCTAAGCTGACGTCTTCCAATTAATTTACCATTTTCTGTAGTCACTTCTTCGCACACATCAAACAGACCACTTTAATCTTCATGAGAAACAAAAGCTAAGCAGGATAATAATTAGAATGCATTAACATGAGTGGAAATTACAGACCTTAAAAACTAGCAAATGGTATTAAGTTCAGCAAAAGCCATCTTCCTGTATTTCAAATAAGTGGTTTTTCAGATTGCCCTTTCATTTTGTGATCATCACGATGAAAATCTGTCCTAAGGCTTCAGATGCACCATATATCTTACTTTTCCTCAGATAGCAGTGAGATATGTGACTGAAAGGGGCTGGGTGTCATGAAATGGCAATCAAACTATTAAGCAGGTCTTTGAGTTCTCTTGGAAAAGATCTTTGCAGAAAAAAAATCAGTGAAAATAAAACATTTCTTCTCTGTCTCTGTTAATTACTCTTTCAATAGATCTGATAATATTTGGATATTGTGAGGTGTCCTGGTTTTCCAAGGAAGGATACAGACATAACCAGAGAAAACTTTTCCTCCTTTTTTATAAAATAATTTAGGGTTCAGTACATTGTTTTGGATGTTACTATCAATACAGAAGGAGTACAAATGTAATCTATGGCTACATTAAATACGCATCAAAAGACCATTACAGTTACCTGTTTAAAAAAAAAATAATGAAACATATCATGTATGATCCTAATCTAAATAGTTTCTGTGGTATATTTCAAGTCTTGCATAAATACAGTCCTGTATCATCAGCAGTCAGAAAGCAATACTATTTTCACAATTCAGCAGGGAGTATGCTAGCCTGTACCATGGGAAGATCTGATTATGTCGAATAAGTATAGAGATAAGCAAATCCTACAAAGGTAGATGCAATCTGGATAAAATTGAATTTAGCACTACAAGTCAGAAACACTATAACTTTACCCAGAACTTACTTTTAAAACATGGCAAGAAATAAGCATTACTTGTTAAACCCTGCATTTCAGTGCCGCCATGTAAGCGTGGATCTGTGAAACAGTACAAGGTTTAAGTGCACTCAATCACCAGATACGACACTATTTAATTATTTTGATTGACTTTGTTATCAGATACACAATCAAGTTACCATCAGTTAAGATTCTTGGCACAGCAAGGTCCATATGCATACTCTTATCTGATAGAAACTGTGAGGTAATTCAACATGCTTTAGCCTACTATAAATTCAGCAACTTCAGATATTTTTCCTACCTAAAACTATGACCAAAAAAGCTTAGACCCAGTTCCGCCCCACTTAGCTGAGACACTTTGGTTAGGTGCCAAATTGATCTCTTAGGATAATGGATAAAAAGACAAAGGCCCTTCCAGAGACCGTTTCAGGTCTTTAGTTGACTACCTCATCCTCTAGATATATCTAGATTATTATTCAAGCTTAGATTATAGCTGGCCCTGATGACTGTTGAAAAAAGCATTACTGAAATAAAAGATATTTTAATGGTGCATTATAACTTGTTTTGCATGTGCCTATTTCATACAACATGTATTGTGAAGAACTCAGACTCTTCAAGGTTGGGAATTCATTTAATACGCCACTCCTGAGTTGAATGGAGCAGATAGTTTGGAAAGGAAAATAAAAAGGCTGTAAGTTATTGTAGCTGCCAATTTGCCCAAACTTTGATTTGACAGCCTTTACTTTTATGCTTAAAGTGCTCTGTGTCCACCAAAGCACTGAAGAGGAGATTTCATGACAGGCTGTGGAAGTAGCCAGGTAATTAGTTATTATTTTTTTTATTTTATTTTATTCTGTTTACTAAGTTCCTTGAGCATACTGAACTCACTGATTGCCTAAACAGAACTTAAGTTTGTATTAAGATCAATGTGAACTGTCTGAAGAGTATTTATGTGAACGAATACATTTTAAATACCAAAATCAATGAACTGTGAATCATCCTCAAAATGCGTGGGGAACTAATAACAGTGAAACTACTGTGTAGATAAATTGTCCAGAAATTTAGTCTGCTAAGCTACTCTTATACCGCCAAAACAATTGCTAAACACATTATATCTGTCCTGCAAGAGCACAGAAAAGTAATGAGCAAGAAAATAAACACTCCAGTTCCCGTGATACTGTATTTTTCTGCAACCATCAAACCACTGAACCAATCCTAGAACTGGGGAGGCGAAAAAGTGCGTACCAGCTCTTTCATATGAATTTCCTATCAGTGGCACTGATAGCCCAAGATGCAATTCTGCACCTTGCTAGGTATCTATCTTTAATCATGCAAATAGGTCCATTAGCTTCAATTATTCAAAATGTATGCAGGATCAGTCCCAATAAAATGTATTTATTTGCATGTATTTGGTCATATTTCAGTCTCAAGCAGCTTTCTGCTGTATATCACATGGGGGTGGGGAAGGACTTTGGTTATAATGCAAATTTTTATTACCATTGTTGAAAGGACGTACCAAGGAGAAGGATTTATCTAAAGATATATTTATATGGCAGCTGGAAGTATAAATACTGCATGGATAGGCAATGCCTACACTAGTTTTTTGCTAGGTAGCAACTGAAGCTTGGATTAGCATTTTTTCATTGCTTTTGCCATGCATGCTACTTAGGACAGGAAAACTTCATTTCTGCCATAAAATTGCACTCCAAGTTACAAAAGTAATCATGGATCTTTCATACCAATTTACTTTATTTTCATGCTAATGAAAATCAGATGTAGTTACCTTTCATTGTGTTTTTAAACTAGAATATTTCCAATTTTGGCTTGAGCTCTTTGTATTATTAAAGGTAACTATGACTATCAAAATGTATTGTCCTCTGGTTCAAACTTAAATTCAAAGATTTAACATGGCCACTCTGAATTTAATGTAAGTGAAAAGGTACAGAAAAGAAATCCATCACTTAGAGCAAAACCATAAAAAAGGGAGCAGTATATGCTATAGCAAAGGAGAAATATCAACACAAAGGCTGAAGAATATTGCAGCTAATGTATGGATTATATTTTTGATTTTTTTTTTTGTTTTATTCTTCTACCATAGATTGCTTGGAAGAAATGATACAAAAAAAGCTCTATTCAGCTTCTCCAACCATTTAACCATTCTAAGGTAGAGAATGCAATTTATTTATATCTTAGTTTTGTGTATTCTTTGAAAATATAGGGAGTTTTAACTTTTGTTATACATGTCTTTCCTAGTCATGTAATTTTTTTTTTTTCACTGTAATTAACTGATGGAAATATTAGGAAGAAGAAAGTTTACAGCAAGTTATTCTTTTTTTAGGGAAATATAGAACAACTTAAACCCAAGACACTGTCAAACTTACCTGTCTACACCACATATTTGAGAAAGTGAAACTTTTGGAGTTATTCAGCTTGAGTTGAAGGTGGTTTAAGTCAGAGTCTTCTGTAACATTCATAGTAGACTAAAGCCAAGCAAATAATCTATTACCGTGTTTCAGCTGATGAGTGGTAACTTGCCGAACTGTGGTATCTTAACTATTTGCAATTATTTACTCATCCACTCAGTATTTTATCCAGATATTTTTACAATCTCTGAATCCTTCAAAATTTTGACATATATTAATGTTGGTACTGCTGTAGGCAGCCCAGTGATATTCATGCAGCCACAAATAAGAGATTTTCTCTAAAGGAGAGCACAGAGTTGAAGCTAAGTTACCCAAGATCTTCAGCTTGTTTATCCTCACTCTATTCACTCAAGCATTATATTAAGAGCAAAACTCTGTTTATCACTAGACGGGATGTTTTTGCACATACACAAACAAGTGCCAAAAATCAAAATGTCACCGAGAGTACATATTGCAGCAGATTCCTCTTCCTCTTCATGCACTGCAGTGCCAATTTGTACTACCATGAAAATACTAAACTGTGGTCTCTTTCTCAGTACCTGTTCCATATGGCATGGGGGGAACCTCATACTGGATAGCATTGCCAATTGTCTCTCATTTATATTAACCAGTCACGTAGTCTTATCTAAGTAAGAGATGTATTTTTACATGTTGTTCACATGTACATACATTCACATGTATTAAAAAATCTAGCTGCATGCATAGCAGTAAAAAACAGATTTCTTTCCTAAATTACTAACAGTCTGATTTACTGAGTTTGGCGTTTGCTCTGAAAATTTTTTAATACCAAACCCTGAACATATTGAATATAAACTGCCCAGATATTTACAACACTCTGTACATATGTAAGCACATCGGTAACGGCAGGACATTAGAGAGCTACAGAGAATTTTAAGCACAATAGTTGAATGTTTTATTTCATGTCTTATATGCTGAACCTAGGAAAAACTCTTTTCACTTCTCAAAAGGTCAACAGCATATTCACTCATACTTACTCCAGGAATAAGGCTTTTCCGCTCACTCAAACTCCCTTCAGACTTCCTCCATATCAGATTTAGTTGAAAGAGCTTTAAGAGATTTCTGCTTTTGGTACAGTTCAAAGTAACTCTGACTTGAATAAATTCAGTGGGTCTTGGACTGAGATTTTTGAAAGAAACTTAAGAGTGTTAGAAGCCTCATGTGTACTGAAAGCTTAACTCAAAATGCAAAAAAATCCTAGCTTTGGGCAATTTCAGTGAAGTGTTGTTAATGCAATCTGAATTTCCTCCATTTTCTAGCATCATTCTGGTACATGCCATGATTATTGCCTATAGAATGGAATAGAAGTGAGATAAAAACTGAAACAGCTTGAAAAATCCTTCTACTTTACTATTTTCATAACCGAAAAAGAAATACATTGGTTCATGTTCAGTTATAGAGCTGCCAGTAAAGAATACAAGAAAAAGGTATTGTATTGTGTCTGATCATTTACTTTTAATATTAGACAATAATAATGATTTTAGCTATGAATAAAAAAGATATTCACTAGGAGTAAATACTGACTATTCGGGTTTGTTGTTTTTTGTTTTTTTTTTTTTTTTCCTTTCTCTTTTTAGATGGAATTTGACCATACAACTCTTTCTTCCTGAAACAGGTCAACTTTCCACACCACACTGATGAGCCCCAACCATGAGAAATGTGCCTGATTGCAAGCACAAGAAATAGCTTACTGTGGTCCAGAGACCTACTAAAACAAGAGGGCTACAATACTAACATGCATCTGCAATTTTAGACCCACTTTGTAGGTCATTGTGATTTCACAGCAGGATCAGCCCAAGAATTCTCTATGGAAAACAGGGGAAAGCAAATTAATTATAGAAAAGGCAGGTGATTGTTTCAGAGTATTCTTCTGATTTACACCAGAGAAAAATAATTCTGGAAACCTCTAAAGTTTAATTTGTAAAATTATTCAAGCGATGCTGTTGGACACTTAGAGCAGAGCACTGCCCAGAACTATATCAACCTGCACCCTCAGCTAGAACAGGCTCAGAGCTGTTCCCATTACCATACATAAAGACCTGATCCCACAATTAAAACTCTAGGCATACATCTGTTAGGGGTTCTCTGTTCCACGATATCTCTAAATAGCTTGAAATTCAATGACTCTAGAAAAGTGGGTGTGGATGTTAATTCCCAGAGCTGAAATCAATAGAAATGCTTTCTGCTTTGACAGAAAACTCCCTTAGGAATTAGAGATGATCCCCCCTCGTTTTCATAAGACTGTATTTCTGAGGCATTCAGCTGGAATACAATTAATTGATAGTAGTAGTGGGGAACCCATATGCCTCCTGGCTGGCTAGCAGGGAGGGAGATGAGGACAGCAGAAAAGGGCTTCTCTCCTGAGGTTCACTCCTACAGGAGTTGGGAAGTGGAGTGGGGCGTTGTGGTGGGTTGACCCTGGCTGGACACCAGGGTCCCATCAAAACTGCTTTCTCACTCCCCTTCATCAGCTGGACAGGGGAGAGAAAATACAATGAAAGACTCGTAGGTTGAGATAAGGACAGGGAGAGATCACTCACCAATTACCATCATGGGCAAAACAGACTCAACTTGGAGAAAATTGATTTAAATTATTACCAATCAAAATCAGAGTAGGCTAATGAGGAATAAAAACTAAATCTTAAAACATCTTCCTCCCCACTTCCCAGGCTCAACTTTATGCCTGATTTCTCTGCCTCCTCCTCACAGCGGTGCAGGGGGATGGGGAATGGGGGTTGGGGTCAGTTCATCACACCTGGTCTCTGCTGCTCCTTCCTCCTCAGGGGGAGGACTCCTCACTCGTCCCCTGCTCCAGCGTGGGCTCCCTCCCACGGGAGACAGTCCTCCACCAACTTCTCCAACATGGGTCCTTTCCCATGGGCTGCAGTCCTTCAGGCACAACCTGCTCCAGCGCGGGCTTTCCCATGGAGTCACAGCCATTTTGGGGGGCATCCCCCCGCTCCAGCTTGGACTCCTCTCTCCCTGGGCTGCAGGTGGGCATCTGCTCCCCCATGGACCTCCATGGGCTGGAGGGGGACAGCCTGCCTTCTCACCACGGCAGTCTGGGCCAGAGACGGGTCCAACTTGGAGCTGGGGAAGCTTCTAGCAGCTTCTCACAGGAGCTGGCCCTGCAGTCTCTCCCTTACTACCAAAACCCCACCACACAAACCCAAACTAAATATTGACACCCTTAAAATAACATCTAAACCTAACAACTGCCAAGGAGAATAATCCAAAGTAGCCCACTTAACAGCAATCTGGGAAGCTCAGAAGGAGACAAGAGAACTACCCAGCAGCCAGGGATGCAGAAAATTTTTGGGATGTTTGACTTATCTTATCACATTTTGTGTGATTCCATGCAAGCCATTTCTACTGTTACTTTAGAAAGGATATAAGCAAGGTTGAGCACTCGTGTTGATTTTCATGTCTTAGGTCCTCTCTATGGAATGGGAGCATTACTGCAATATTATTTTCTATGAAGTACAGTTTCCCTTTGCAATGTCATCCATGGAGAAGGGCCTCACTGCGCTGGGGGTTATTCAAACAGCGAAGAGAAACATAGTCTAAAGAGTTTATGGTCTGAGCAGGATATATGCATAGAGGTTATGAAGTGCTTAGATAATGCAATAAGAACTGTTACACTGTCTTAGTTGCGTATACCATACATTTATCAAGGTGTTTCAGTGTTGCTTAGTGAGCCATTCTTACTCCAAGATCATCTAATCTGAACTACTAGTGAGTACGAATATGAAATCTTGATGTTCCTACGACACCTGCTTTGCTCTTCTGTAAAACTCTCACTGAACTGAAGAGCCAATACAACTGTTTTATAGCTCTCACCAAATAACAGGAAACAGACAGCAATTAAACTCCAGCACTGGTTGACATTCAATGCAGAGTTTGATGTAATTCTAATATCGAGTGGCTGAGCCTTCAGGTGGGCATGATGCCTATCATGGCTTACACATCAGAATTGCAGAAGGCAGCAACCTGCTTCACGGATGCAAAGCAGAGCAGTCTGGTTTTACTCAGAGGTGGCTGTGGTTACAAGAACTAGATTTAGAGACAATGAAAATATTCAGAACTTCCATCCACCTAGGAAAAAGATAAAAGATGTTAAAGTTTGGGGAAGAATAAAATATTTAGGGATTGGGAATTGAAAGAAAATAACCCAACAAAACAAAAAAATCATATTTGGAGGGTAGGGGTTTGATTGGTCTATGTCTTTTAAACTAGAAAATGCCTTTTAGCTGTGTTGAGGATTTATCTTGGGCAGATTTGGCCTATAAAGGGCCATGGTCTTGTTTAAACCTTTGCAGGTTTCATGGTAAAATTGGCGCAAGGGGTGAGAGGCATGCTTAAAATTTTATTCAGTGGTAACATTCTTTCCTGTACTAGCTTGCATTGAGCTGACTTGACATGAGAGCCAAAAAAGGAACTTAAGGAAATAGTCTGAAAGTAAACCCTCCAAGGCAGATTTTGAAGGTGAACATTTTCCTGCCTCCTTGGGTACTCCTGCTCCTACAGACTCAAGGGAGCTGCATCATCTGTTGGGCTACAGCTGCAGCTGGGATTCATAGTCATCACTGTGTGGACTAGTTAATATTTCTTGTCTATAATCATGGTTCTGGGGACTAGTTAACACTTCTTGTCTTTATAATCATGGTTCTGGGGACTAGTTAATACTTGATGTCTGCACATGTTGAAAGTTGCATGCATTTGACCTCACCTTGGTTGGAGCTGGAGTTTTGAAAAACCAAACTGCAATCCCAAATGTTTAACAGAACAGAAGCCCAGGTCTGTATTTCCTGGTTTAATTTAACTGCTCATTTAAACTGTTGTTATATGCTCACATGTTAACATGACAGATTCCTAAAAGTCATTACAAATAAAAAATAATGAGGGTGCTTGGCATTTTCCTGGATCGTTACTTTACATACTGGCACAACATAACAAATTATAAGAAAGACTGCAAAACTGGGTGATCTATATGTCTTGTTCTCTCCTATAAGCTGTACCTGTTTCCCAGAAATGATAAATGGAAAATCTTACCTATCAAAGAATAAAATGAAATTAAATGGAGCTTGTGAGTACCAGGTCAGAAAAAATCAGACTAAATCTGTGTAAAAAAAAACAAACAACAACCTGGTTTTGCAGACAGAAACAAAATAGCATTTTCTGAAAGTCTGGAGAACAGTTAGCGTAAACAAAATAGCCATAACACTGCACTGCACTGTCAGTATACATTTACATGAAATCCCCTAATAATACCAAAGTTCTCTAGATGGCAATGTCAACATATGTTTCAGAATATCATGCAGGTGTTTCTTTCTATCCATTACCTATCATTTCAGCCTAAGGAAACTGCCTTTCCTAAATTTTAAATTGCTAAAATAAAGTGGCTCCCGCAAACAGGAGGTAAAATAAACCCACATGCTGATTCATCAAAACACTTAAGTCTACACTTCTGTTTAATCATATTTGTCATAGAATCATAGAATTGTTTAGGTTGGAAAAGACCGTTGAGATCATCGAGACCAACCATTAACCCAGCACTGCCAACCTATCCCACTCAATGATCTTAAAGGTCTTTTCCAACCTAAACAATTCTAAACCCTGTCCCTACGCACCACATCTACACGTCTTTTAAATACCTCCAGGGATGGGGACTCCACCACTTCCCTGG
>JANXJC010000055.1:43745719-43781792 GCA_027564655.1 Leptodon cayanensis
CTGCAGGTGGAGATCTGCTCCCCCGTGGAGCTCCCTGGGCTGCAGGGGGACAGCCTGCCTCACCAGGGGCTTCCCCATGGGCTGCAGGGGAATCTCTGCTCCGGCGCCTGGAGCACCTCCTCCTCCTTCTGCACTCACCTGGGGGGCTGCAGGGCTGCTCCTCTCACGTCTTCTCACTCCTCTCTCCGGCTGCTGTTTCTGTTCCACAGCAACTTTTTTTCCCTTCTAAAATCTGTTCTCCCAGAGCCGCTACCACCATCGCTGACGGGCTCGGCCTTGGCCAGCGGCGGGTCCGACTTGGAGCCGGCTGGCATTGGCTCTGTCGGACATGGGGGAAGCTTCTCGCAGCTTCTCACAGAAGCCACCCCTGTAGCACCCCCTACACTACCAAAACCTTGCCATGTAAACCGAACACAGGCACTCAACTTCAGCTATATGGAATCTCTCCCTTCGATGATTTGCTCACTACATTGATGTAATTTCTGAATTGTCTCTATATACATGTGCATCCATTGCTGAAGAAATAACCAGCAAACAGCTGTAGTAAACCAAGAAGAAGAGCAGGACTTAGTCTCAAGAACACAGTTAAGACTGGATTCCTACTTTAATTTTAACGGGTCTTGAGCAATATAGCATTGCACTGATGAAATGCAGCAAGCGTTTCTCCTACAAGAAAGCAGCTTATAAACTGTAGGGAATCTGGTCTCTATTGTCCATCTATTCAGGCTGACCATGAAGCAGATATCCTGTTCTAAACCACATAGCTAACACGACTACAGAGTAGAGGTAGTATAGCTGGAATTGATTAATTCAATTTACTGATTTTCTGAGTTACAGGTCTAAATGCATTTTACATTGCAATAGTATATATTTATTTTCTTCCTTTCACAGAAAGCAAATGTAAAATGTACAACTACAAGAATTCGTTCTGTATACGTCGGAGACCAGTGACCCATCTCAGTGCTCTCTTACATCCCTTAGCAGGATCCAGTTATTTTTTTCTATTTAACTTAACAATAGGTAAAGGCTTTCTTACACCATTCTTCTCTATCTGGTCTATTCGTACTGAAAAAACAGTGAACAAAATATAGAGGCACACCAAAAACTATAGCAATATCTCTGAAATGTCAGACCACAGAACCTTTAACTAACAGTAACTGTTACGCTCCAAAGCATGCAAAATGGCCAAAAGAACTTCTTGTTTTGATATACCAGCAAAGGAGGAAGAAATTCAGGGTGTTTGTGCATCAATCCTTTCTGGTCAATCTGCAATCAAGGCCATTGCTATTAAAACTCAGAACGAATTATGAACAATGTATACTGAAATATTCAAGGGGCGAGATGGCAGTTGGTGTCCTATGGAAACAAGATTTACAAGACTGTGATGTGTATGATTTGATCCTATAAAGCAATTTTGACAACATACCCCTGGCAGTGCTATAATTAATAGATATTAATAGCAAGTAGTTACTAAAGCAATCCATCAATCTAATAACAGTCCACTATTTTGGCAAACTATTCAGTGACCCTAGAACAGGGACGCATGCTTGACTAGGCTGTGATAATTAAACATTAGTTATATTACCAGGAAGCTATATTTTGAACAGCTGTTGAAGAAAAACAAATGATTGTGGTAGGAACTCAAAAAAGTTCATGTTAGTAACAGAAGCTTTGAAGGTATTAACACAGTGTGATATCAGACACCTCAGGGTATAAACAAACTGCAAATTATAATTACTGATCCCTGAAGAAACATAACTTCCAAGTTAGATAGAACCAATTCTAGTCAGCTGACCAATGTGGATGGAGCTGAACTTGGCAAGAGATGCAAAGAATAATAAGAAGGGCTTCTACAGGTTCTACATCAGCCAGAAAAGGAAGGTCAAAGAAACTGTATCCTCCTGATGAGCAAGACTGGACAACTGGTTACAACGGACAAGGAGAAGGATGAGGTACTCAACAACTTTTTTGCCTTGGTCTTATTGGCAACCTCTCTTCCCACACCTCTTGAGTGGACGGACTACAAGGCAGGGACTGAGGGAGCAAAGTCCCTCCCACTGCAAGAGAAGATCAGGTTTGTGACCACCTGAGGAACCTGAACATACCTAAGTCTATGGGACCTGACGAGATGCTCCCAGAGTCCTGAAGGAATTGGCTGACGTAGTTGCCAAGCCACCCTCCCATGACATTTGAAAAGTCATGGCAGTCAGGTGAAGTCCCTGGTGACTGGAGAAAGGGAAACATTGCATCCATTTTTAAAAAGAGTAGAAAGGAGGACCCTGGGAACTACGGACCTGTCAGCCTCACCTCACTGCCTGGGAAGATCATGGCACAGATCCTCCTAGAAGCTACGCTAAGTCACATGGAGGGCAGGGAGGCGATCTGAGATAGCCAGCATGCCTTCAACAAGGGCAAGTCCTGCCTCACCGACTTAGTGGCCTTCTATGATGGAGTGATTACATCAGAGGGCAAGGGAAGAGCTACAGATACCATCTATCTGGACTTCTGTAAGGCCTTTGACACGGTCCCCCACAACATCCTTCTCTCTAAATTGGAAAGAGATAGATTTGATGAGTGGACTGTTTGGTGGATGAGGAATTGGGTGCATGGTCACATCCAGCAGGTAGTGGTCAACGGCTACCTAGTCAACGATAGGTCAACGGCTCAGTGTCCAGATGGAAACTGGTGACGAGTGGTGTCCCCCAGGGGTCTGTATTGGGACTAGTACTGTTTAAAATCTTCATCAATGACATAGACAGCAGGATCAAGTGCACCCTCAGCAAGTTTGCAGATGACACCATGTTGAGCAGTGAGGTTGACACACCTGAGGGACGGGATGCCATCCTGAGGGACCTGGACAAGCTGGAGAAGTGGACCTGTGTAAAACTCATGAGGTTCAACAAGGCCAAGTGCAAGGTCCTGCACGTGGTCGGGGCAACCCCCCATATCAGTACAGGCTGGAGGATGAAGGGATTGAGAGCAGCCCTGCCGAGAAGGACTGGCGGGTACTGGTGGATGAAAAGCTGGACATGACCCGGCAATGTGCGCTCACAGCCCAGAAGGCCAATCTGTACCCTGGGCTGCATCCAAAGCAGGGTGGCCAGCAGGTCGAGGGAGGGGGTTCTGTCCCTCTGCTCTGCTCTGGTGAGACCCCACCTGCAGTCCTGCGTCCAGCTCTGGGGTCTCATCTTGACATAGATGTGGACTTTCATGTAATTTAGGGGATGACCATAACACTGGTCACATTTCTTAACCTTGCCTCAAAGGCAGGGTCATGGATGAAGCACAAGCACTAGAGGTATATTTCCCCCTAATGATAATAAAGTAATATTTACATAGATAGCAGTGCAGGATAGCAGACTGACTGTTAAACCATGACGGTATTGCAGAAGAAGGAATACTGCTAGTGTGAAAGAAATCTGAGAATATCATGGTAGAAGGCACATAGAATGCAATTTTTTTTTTCTTTTTAAGAAAACAAGACTTTTTTACTCCCTTGCTTATAGACAAAATCTTGTAAAATACTATGATTGCCTTCATAGGGGTCAGTGAAGAGATTTTTATTTAGAGTAATATTTTAACAGCTTCCAAAGTCACATTCAGAGAAAGATTGATTTTACATGTATCCAATTTTTGTGCAATAATAGTCTATAAAATGTTTTTATTTAATACTTTAGTAATGGTTCAACAGTAAAGCAAAATGATGTAATCTGCCCAGAACCGGAATATGTAGACAAGGCAACAGAACTAGATGTTCCCTTCTCTATTCCTCCTGTCAGTATGCTTTAACCCTGGCATGGAGAGAGCTCATATTGGCTTGAAACATCATTTAGTTTACTCATCTGCTTAGTAGCCCTTTTTCCTGCTAATACATCCCCTTTCCTTTTGGAAAGGTCATATTTATGATAATTATTTTTACAATATCAGTGTCTTGACATCAAGAAACAAAGACCCAGAGTATTCAACAGAAAAACAATATGTGGATATAAGAGTTATTTTGCCATTTCTGTGTTATTAAAAAAATAGTCAGTCAATTACTCCTCCCTTTTTGTCCTGTCATTGTATATCCATACTTTTTGTATGATCAGAAACAGAGATGACTTACAGTTAACAGCAGCTACATTTACACCAGTAAGCTAACCACAGCCAAGACACAGACCTGAGCACTTGCACACACTTATTCACCTTTTTCAACTGTAAACACAATCCTTAGCAGAGTTTTAGCCTAAACTACCTCATCTATATAACACATAGTCTCTCTTATATCTATTAAAAAGATGTGGGCAAAAGATATGGCACTGACAAATCTTCCATCTTGATCTGTTCTTTCAGGTAAGTAAAGGACAATAAGGTGAGAAAAGCCACATTTATATTTAGTTCTCTCTCCTCCTCTGAAAGGGGAATAAATGAATAAAAAAGAAAGAAGCAGTATTATAGTTATTCAATGTGCTGGAATTCATATCTTCAAATTATATTTTCTCTTAATTTAAGACTGCATTCTTATGGGTTTTTTCATATTTTTTTTTGTTATAGTACTAATAAAAATGTGGAAATTTTCATCTTAGTTGTAAACTCAAACGTATGGTTTATTTGATTAAAAGCTGTTAAATTCTGACTTAGTCTTACATTTTATCCCAGTTCACATGCATTTGCAGTTCTATGCATGAAAGCTGATTACCTTTTCAAAGGATCATCATTAGCTCATAAATATCCAAAACCATTTTAACAAAACCAGGATTATTTCTTGTGTATTAGAGTGCTGCTTCTGGCTTTCTCTTTGACTCCTCCAAAAAAAAAAAAAATTGTCATATGAATGCAGCTCACACGCAAATCATTTTTAGTAATGAGTTTTTATATCAAGAGCTCTTCATGTGACTTTTAGCGTTAAACATAAAATGGGAACAAACGTATATCTAAGAAATCAAAGCTGACGTCAAAAATCTAAATAGGACTGCAGACAGAAATCTTTAATTCACTGTGCTTTGATTTATGGTCCTCTTGGGCGTGCAGAGATCAGTATAATAAGTCCATTGTCTCTGCTATTAGATTTAATGGCAATATCAGTATGCATTTAGGCTCCTTTGCAAACTGCTGGTTCAAAGTCTGTGGCCAGTGGGTCCATGATAAAGCTGCAGAATCTCTCCACCACTCCATCTTCATAATTATTTAAGCATTTGATTAATTTAATTCAAAGTAACATATAAGTCTCAGTGTCTCAGCAAATTTAAATTCCTAAAATTTCAGTGAAAACAGGCAACTGTTTGGAGGACACAAACCTTATTAGCCTCTTAATGCCTCATGGAGGAATGAGTTCACCTGACAGGCCACACTGAGGAACCCGAGTAGGTGAGAGATTTCATAAATTCCGTGGGAAAAGCTTCAGCTGGGTCTGACACTTGATCACAAAACACAAATCTCTAAGAAAGCAAGATTCATAATATCCAGTGTTTACAGAGCTGCTTGTCTAATAAAAGATATTATTTCTTCCTACAAAACTACAGCAAGAGTTGCACATCCGAAAAACCTTTAGGAAGCCGGAGAGTTACTGTGTTTCTGAGGGATTACATGCTGGTTACAAGACGACAGGTCTGGAGTAAGAAGGTGTTTTAGCGTGCTTTTATAGGGACTCCCGACCTTTATGATAAACTAACACTTTTGATATCACTCTGGACATGTGAAAAACTAGGCTGGGAAAAGGAGTTGCTCTGGCTTTTCAGTTTCTCACTTCTATAAGAACTTCTCAGTAAATCACCTTTAAAATTAGACACAGGTGAATGAAAGAGTTGTAAAAGTAGATTTTTTTCACCTGTGTTGATTAGGAAGCTAACCTTCATTAAATTACAGGTCATCATTCATTCTTCTAAGATCCATTTTTAGGTTAAATGATTTCTGAGATATCATCCTGGAACAGGAAAAAACTGAAAAACATAGGAAATGCAAGGACACTTACAATAAAACAGAGCATTATTAAGTCCCCTCTCAGGCCCATTGTTTTGAGCAGTAATTCCATGCATGAATATGGCCAGATAAGGTGATGGATGCTAACAGTACTTTTTTTTTTTTTAACCCATAGATTGCCTACGTGTGGAGCAGGTGGGGAATAACACCTCCCTATGTCCTTCTTTAGGAGCAGGCAAATCAAGTTTCTTTCGATGTTGGGAACATTCTGGCCAAGTTTGATTAGTTTCGCCAGAAGACTAGATACCACAGGAACATCCATTTCACGACTCCAATAATAATATAATATTACTACAAGTTGTGGAAATTGGAGCCAAAAGGAAACCTGACAGATGACGCTCCTGTCTGAAGGCAGGATTGGCTGTACCTAAACCATTCCTGGCAGATGTTTGTTTCCCTTAGTGTCACGAGTCTGCATTGTTACCAGTTGTAAGGATTTCTATTCCTGTACATGAAACATTTAATTAGGGAAAACAAGTAGCAATAGTGTGTGACGAGGTCAGATTTACTAGACCAGCTGCAATGAGTGTGCACTAATCTGCGCTCAGGGCCCATTCAAATACATATTAAGAGATTGAGTAATGACAGCAAGAAGAGAAACAAAAAGAAACCAACAAAAAACTTTTTTCTTTCCTCTGCATATTTCTCCTTTGCAGACTCACTGTTAGCTAAAATCTGGATCTGAGCTATTAAACTTTGTGAGTGAAGAGAACAATGAAAAAAACATTTATCTACAGCACAGCAGTAAGGCTATTTGCATCCATTAGGACTATCTTGACATGCTTATAATAAGCTCGCAGTACCTTAAAAAAAAACCACAAACCAAAAAACCCTTAAAATGGGATCTACCAAGAAGCTTCATACATCAGCATAAGTGACATTTTTAGCTAAAAGAAATTTTGACATCTCTTCATACTGTCTTTTTTTGCATGTGCATTTCTGTGCTTGAAACACTACCACAAAGGATTATTGGTTGAGTCTAAACAATTCATCTTGTAAATTAAATTTCCACATATTACCCACGCTCTTACAATATCTTTACGCACTTGGAAGACCAGAGGAAAAAAAAATATTAAAACATTTATTTGAAGGGTTTTTCTTTCTCTGACAAGTTATCTTCAGAACAGGTGACATGCTGGTTCCTCTGATCTGTTTAACACATTGTTATTGCTGTCTCTACTCAGATGTCTGTAGTATCTTAGACTCCCCAAATAATGCAAATGTAATGATAAAATTTTTGATCACTACTTATGTTATTTAAAATAGACCGTAGTCAACTCAATTCTATTTATTTGAAAAGCAGTCCATGTTCTCACAGTGAGAAACACCAACAGAAGTCCTGAACACATTAAAACACATCACCAAATTTTAAATATAAATTCTTTAAATTGTGTGTGTGAGTAAGCGACAGAAGGGGTTCAAGTGCAGCTATTAACACAAACAATTAAGGACTTGCACAGTAAAGAACTGCCGATCACATTCAATGTTTCACTCAATGACATAATTCTAAAGTAGAAACACAAAACTCACCAACTCTAACATAAAATGACCAAGCCTTTCCATTCAATCCATCCAATGAAACAAAGCTGAAGATCCCCAACTGATGTAGAGCAGCTTTGTTCCACTTCAGCAAACCTTCAGTGACTTTTAGACCAGCCTTGGCTCATATAACACGCTCTTTGGTCAATAAATTGTAGCTCTGACAAACCACGGTAGAAATTAATTCCACCATCAATCTACCAACAATACACAAATGGTAGGAAATGTTGCTCTGTTTTCACTTCTCGCTATGTACAATGGCATTCCAGAAATATTTATGGGACTTTATGTAGACATGTCTCTGTAGTGCCAGTCCATGTAAAGAAAGAGGTAAATAAGATAGGGTTTTCTAAATGAGGCAATTGATCACGAAAGCTTTTCTTTCATTGGCGCTAAAAAGACACGATTCGTTGACCGAAGAACATGTTGTACTCTCTATAAAAAAAAAGTATATATCATTCCTACCAGAAATAATGAGTAATGCATTACAAAAATACATTGTTCCTATATCCTTTTATTCTTGTAACCTGCATCTTTTGAATGGTTAATTTACTATGAATTTGCTGAACAGCCATCAGCATATATTTGTACTACTACAGACTGGAATTTATTCGTCTAGCTGTACGCTGGGATTTGTTTAGTTATTGGGGGTCAGTGAACATGTAACACAATTTTATAAACTGATATTGAGCAGGAAGAAACTGCATTAGAATGAAGTCAGAATAACAATAAGCCAAAGAGTCAGGTATTTCTTGCTTCAGCTGTTATATACACATATTTTTCTTCACTGTCAGGAAGCTAATGCTTTTTATTATTATTATTATTATCATTATTATTTTTTAAATCCTTACTTTCTTTCCATTACTTTTTTTTTTTTTAGCACTTTAAACGCCTTGACAGCTGCCATGATGACAGCCTCCTGCCAGCTAAAACGGCAAGGGAAGGAACAGCACAAGTGGTCTGACAGCGTGTGGCTGAACCAAGCGTACGATGGGATTTCGTCCCAGAGACAGTGATTCCCAAACGGCAACACATGTTGCAACTTTTTAGTGTTAAAAGCTTTTAATACTACTTTTTACTCTGTTTTTCTTCAAAAATTACAGTTTGCTATCAAATCATCGATTCTTTTCTTTCCATATGTTCAGTATTATATCATCATTGGCTTCAGTAGAATTAATCCTGTGAGTGAGTAGAATTAATCCTGGTGTCACTCATCTGTGTGAGTGACAGGAGAAATGAACTCAGTAGTTTGAGGATAACAGCTGTTGAAAGTGTTTATTTGCATAAACACAAGGAAACCAATTCCATTTCTGAGTCAATGGAAACATAACCTACCCTTGGCAGTTCCCATCTGAGAAACTGCCTTTTGTGAGAGAATGACAGTCAAATAGTCTGCAAGATATTACCTGCTACCTATTATACTAACATTACGCTGTAGTCTCGAGAAACACATCAAGAAACAATGTGAAATCATACAGAATAGCGTAGGAACACAAGACTGCCATTTGAATTAGGTTGTGAATATGTTGCTGCAATGCACGTTCACCTGTTTGGTTAAAATTACAAAAAAATAACATCACGCAGATACTCGTGCAGCTGTTCAGGATTCTTTGATTATGAAAACTTTGAAGAAAAAATATTTTTCAGCTTATCAAACTCGGCCAAAATTCCTAAGTTTTGTTTTCCTAGCTGTCAAAACCCATGGACTTGTGCTGAGGATATTTGAATAGAATATATGTTGAGAAAACACTGGTGCTTTACTCATTTTAGAAGTTCACAGAAGAACAGCTGATTTTCATGTTGTGTTATTCCCAGTTTAGGCAAGCATTCAATTTGAGAAGGGAGCACAGAGGTGATTTACATTTAATATCTCGATCTCATTTCAAGAGAATGGCTTAAACGCAAACACAGTCAAGTTGAAAGTCTTAATGTTCTACTTGAATTCACATGATTTATGGGGGGCGGGGGCAGGGAAACCTACACTGTTTCAACAGGCTGAGAAATGCTAGTTTCATCTACATGGACTAAAGGAACCCAAATTCAAACAACAGACACTCAAACTAACATTTAACACTCCAGCTGATATTCGACACTGACTTTCAAATGAACATTCCAGCTAAGAATAAATCTTCTTTTGAAAAATCCTAAATATAAAATAGGGCAGATACTGCAGTCATCTATACTGGTATAATTAGACATACTGGACTGAACTCATGTTCTTACTCTGGATTTATGCAGTATAATTGAAGCCTACTCTTCAGTCTTCAGACAAATGCCAAATATGCCGCTGAGAGCGTTCAAGTGACAGTTCTTTCTCCTAAGAAACATTGTTCAAATTGGAATTAAGAGAAGATGCCCAAATACGCCAGTGCCAGCTTGCAGTATTATCATGAAAGATTCCGAGGTATTTTGAAGCCTTTTTATCCATTTTCAGAATCACTCGTTGGCTTTAGTGAGCTGTTCTTCACATTTGAACTGCACTCTCGTATTGCCAAATGGCCTATAGGGAAGTACTGCTTTTCCTTTTTGGTTAATAAATGGCTCTGTTTTTCAAGGGATGGCAGTCTCTGCTTTCCAGTTCTCTGTATATTCATCTCAGTATACGTAAGGTGACCATATAATGGCAAAAGCTGACAATCCTTACGCTCCCACCTCCATGAGACCCTTATGGTTCCTTGGATGTCTAGGTCAGACAGCAAGCCGGAGTAGTTAGTCACTGCCACGCTGGTATCAAAGTGGAAAAAAGCAAAGCTAATCGCTCACAAAACCAACCTAATGAGCATACACAGGTCGATGAGCTTGCTTTCCAGACAAAAGCTAGTATGTCAGACCATAGGCTTCCATAAAGCTCCCTAAACATGGGTGAAGGCAGAACAAATACACCACAAGCTCCAAGCAGCTCCATGAGAGTCTACCTTTTATAAGCTGCCCAGCATTTACTTGGCAGAACAGAAGCTCTTTATTTATTAAATAACTACACAAACTCTCTTATTTTCTCCACTCTAATTCTGAGGGAAACTCTTTCCTTTATACAGTGAATAGGCCAATTAAAAAAGAATTCCTACCCAACCCAAATAATAACTATTCTATAAAACTTGAGAACAATTTGTGAGGGTTGTGGGACTAGAGGTTTCTTCTCTAGATTGCTGGCACACAGGCAGTTTTCAAATTGACTAAGATAATAAACTTCCTTAATATTCACTGATAGCACAGCTGTTGCTACCAAACAGTTTTCTTCTTTAACAAACTAAAACCTCAAGTCCACTGTAAAAAGGTAGATAATATATTATAACTGGTCTAAATTTGGAGAACATTTTAATTTACCAGTGATGTCTCAGTTCTGCTTTACAGGGAATTTATCTTTTGTCTGTAATTAAAAAAAAAAAATACTGACAAATATGAACCAGAGACAATAAGTATCATAGTTTTTTGCTGCTACACTGTTTTTTCCAAGCTAGTTCAACATGTCAGGTGGTTAGGAAGGGCTATGCAAGTTCAGAAGGGAGGAGCATGGGGGGGCTCAGCTTCTGTTTATAGTATTACAAATTTGAAACTCAGTTGCTATAGCTGATTAAAAACACGTGCACCCATAAGATATTATTTTTCCTCCAACTTTATCAATTTATTTAACAAAATCTAGAATTCTTACTCAGCCTTTCAGATCTCAGCTAGGCTACTGTTGTTTTCTGTAGCCAAAGGAACACTTAGGTTTTTCAGTCAGCATTAGCGGTGAAAACTGGCTTCAAGATCTCGGAGCAATTCGTAAGAAACCAACTTTACAGAATATCAAGCTTGCTTTGCTCTCATAGCACAAATGAGTGAACCAAGGGAAAAACCTCTGTACCAAAGGGTCACAGCTGATAACATTTTCCAGGAGGTGAGAACGTATATGTCCTCTCCCATTCCACCTTCCCAACAGCAGTGGTGTCTCCTTGATTTTGAAATATGTTGGGAAGAAGAGTTAATATACTCCCATCTTTGTACAACAACTTAATTTTTAGACATCTAGGACTATTTCTATTCTTTGCCTGAAGGCGCACAAACCCACAGCTCTAACCTCTGTAGACAATGTCCAAATCACCAGGCTACAAAGCCCTTATACTTGCTGTCTTTGTACCGAAGTTTTAATGCTATGCAGAAAAACCTTTAAGATTCAGTGAAAAATCAAGAGAAAGTTTTGTTCTGAACCCAAAACCAATCAATTTCACATAATTCAGAACCTCCTTCAAATGGAGTTTTCAATAAAACACAGTCATCCTTTAGTAAAACTCAGGCTAAAGCAGATAAAAGTGCTAATGCAAGGAAATCCTAGTTCTTGAAAATCAAAGCAATCCTACCCATTCATTTATACCTCAAAAAGGAAAAAATACCAGCATTAGTTTAATGGTGTATTTCTCCAACAGTTTGCGAAACCGAGTTTAATTAAAGACAGTAATTACATATAAACCTTTATGTCTAGAGTATTATGATCCTGCATTAAACTGCTACAGGGTTTAGAAATGCTAACATATATACTTTTTCCGATCACTATGACATTAGCTCACTTTTTTTTTTTTAAATAAGGATAATCTATTCCTTCAACATAAGTAAAATACATCTGTACATGATTTCCTTTCTATCTCAAATTATAGATCATGTTTCTCAGTCTATTGACTTCCAGGTAAAAAGGAAGACAAACATATGAAATGAAACACTATAAATGGTTTCCTTTTAATGGTTTCTTTGCTCCTGGCCAACTGTGGATCACTGAACACCTTAAAAAAATAAGTTTACATCAAGAAATAACCAAGACCATATAATCCTGTTATAGTAATTTTTTTCACCTAACGCATGCATTAAATACAGTATCAAGAACAATTTTATTTTCTTTAATATCTATAGGCTATTTTACATAAAACACACAGCTAATAATTTTTTGTCTTTCTGGAAAAGTCTGGTGGCTTTTATAATGGAGTATATCAGCTGTTTATAAAAAAAACCTGGCAATTTCACATTTCAGCTTAAGGAAGGAAGTGAAGAATATATTAACGGAACAAAAATGAGGGGGATTGAGTAAAATAGTTCCAACATTAATTAGTCAGGACATTATGTTTGATATTATATACTATTGCAGGAAACACAACCAAGTTTCTAAAATATGCAAGAATCCCCACACAATTTCAAATTATATTATCAATACATTAATTTATCCTTGTATCTTTCCTCCAGATCTTTATTGTTAGTTAAATAGAATATATACATGGGTGAGGGTTGAGATTTATTATTAAACATATATGACAGATTCAGGAAAATTCTTTCATAATAAGAGAATAAAAATACAGAAACTATGCCAGACAGACTATCTGTATGTGAAATATGTGCCAAAAAATAGAGCTGTTTCAATAATATTTTTTTATGTTCAGTGGCTGCAACGAAAAATAGTCACAAGAAATTGTCTCACATTGACACCAAGTATATTTCTATTGGCCAAATTCAGTAAACTTTCACAAATAGTTTATGTTGACCTAAAACTGCATTTCTTACCGGGAAAGCATTCATATGAGAAACTTCAGACAGCTTCTTTCTAGTTCCAGGTTTTCCCAGAATAACTCAAACCCATAATTATAGAGTATGCATTTCTGTATTTAACATCCCCGATGTACATTTGTTTAGAGGGCTTGGAAGACTTTGAGTTCAGCTGTATGGATTCATTGCATCAGCTTCAGGACGGCTCCACCTCTTACCATGCAAATAAAACCACTACTCTTACCTGCCACCTACAAGCTTTACCCTTTATTATCAAGGCTATTCTCTTAGCGTTTAGATTAGCGTCTGACATCGCCAACAGAATTTAATGAGCTGTCTTATTTTTCAATGGAGAGCCCTTTTCACTGAAAATTTCTACCAATTTTTCACGGAACTGACATTTTGCTGCACCATCCTGCCATTTTTCAGCATTATGCAGTCACACACTGTAGATGCAAGTATATCTATCAAACAATTATCATCAATTACCTGAGAGTTTGAGCTTCACAGACATTTTACGAATTCCCGAGATTTTTCAGGGCACTGACATGACAAAATACATGTCAGTATGTTGTAAAATAGTGGAAACTGCATAGCCAAAAACCGAGGTGGAAAAAAGTTCAGATTAAGTACCACTTGCTGCTGCCATTATCGCTCTGCCTGTGCAGACTTCAACATAGAGTAGTCTGGGAAGGAGCCTTTCTTTTCAAGAAGGACAGTCTCACAAGAGTCTCCAGGCACAAAGTGATGGCCACAAATGATTAAACTGTGTCTCTCCTTCCCTTCAGATCATACACATGTTCCTGATAGATCCTACTTGTCTTAAAATATAATTCACTCGTGTAACAAAGGATGTAAATAGTTGCTTTAAGAAAGGGATGTTATGCTATATCTATATTGTTAAATAAGAGAATTCCACTGAATGATCTCAGCTCTTGCATTAGCTCTCTGATCCTCTTTTATTCAGAATTATAGATGTAGCTACGAGGCCAAAAGGCTTGGACTTAACTCTCTGAGGAACTGCCAGAGGAACATGGATTACCTCAATGTCCATCAGACCAAGAAACTGCAGAGCATGGAAAAGATTAAGCAGAAATAGAAATTATATTGCCTGATCAATCATAAGGAATTAGAACAACTCCGACAGGTTACAAGCACAGATGGTAATCTATCATAAGAGCCATCCTTGGGTAATCAATTTTAAAGACTGAGCAGGCTAGGCCAGAGATAAAGTATCCAAGACACAGGAGCAGATAAAGATGTTGAAGAAAAAAAAAAATCAATAGTGATAATTTAAGAAAGTATATTAAATTGTTGGTACAAACCATTGCAAAACTTCACTTAGAACAGTCACGTGTGTGAAAACAGAAGTGTGAACAGCACAAGTACAAAGAGTTTCTAGGAAGGTTGGGGAAATAGGACATTAAAGGAAGCTACAATAGCATTTTACAAATGCATTTGAGATAAGTACTTGGTAGGAAAAAATAACTACAGCTTCACATTATGGTAAGATTTTCAAAATGAAGTTTAGAATATTTGTGAACATTAAGGAAACAAAATTCTGGAATCACATTCCAAATAGCTCTTTGACATAGAGCTTAAAAGTTTCTGGAATTGACAGATTAGAAATCAGACAGGAATTAGAAATTAGATTATGGGTTATTTAGAGAATTTGATCTCATGGTTTACCAATCTTGATGGTCTTTCTTGCATTTGATTTCTATAACATTCAGCTTATAAGCAGGGTTTTTAACGCCACTTGTTAAGGCTTTTTTAGGGGGAGGGGGGGTTGGGTGAGTGGGGATGTTGACTTTACAGGCAGCCTCCTGCACCTCCATAGCAAGTATTCTGCTCTCCTGGTAACTGCAGGATCAAACACATCCTGTGAGAGGAATTTAAGAAAATTCTGCTGTAAATGCCTTCTAACACAATGAAAGGCTCTCTTAAACAGACATCAAGATGAAAAAATAATAATGATAATTATCACGTAGGTATGACAGACTTGCAGAATGCAGTAGAAACATGAAATTTAATTTGATCACAAGAACTTCTTGAAGATGATTATTTATATAATATACATATATATTCTTAACTTTGTAATAAAGTTTCTTAGAAAATGAAAGTAGAGTTTCAAATCACAATACTCTTCCTTTATTTCTCTCCTGCAAGCCTCCTACAAATCATCTCAATAAAGATTAAATAACTCCCTCTTGTAAGATTCAGATTTCCATTTCTTTATGCATAGAAATACAGATGGGCTTTTTTTTCCAAAACAATATTACAACAAAAATGCCATAATTACAGCATAGGATATGAAGAACACCACAAAAGAGCTTGTTTTTATTTATTGTATTACTGAAGAAAAAGGCAAGCAGGAAGAATGAAAACAAGTACAAAAACCTGTGCGGAAAAAGCTGTAGAGAACAGGATCAGTAAGTAAAAATATAGATTTCTGCCTCCCTACTATAATAACTGCTGTGCAAGACATCTTTATTATTTAATTGGATAAAGTTGTGTTGTCCTTTTTCTTTGAAAACACTGGGGGAAAAAAAAAAGCCATCTAGAACTAGACTTAAAAAGCATGCTCACATTCGGTAAAGGAAGACTAGTTTTACCAAGTCTATGTCATTAGATCATAGTACAATTACAGTTACATCTGTAACTACGTGTACAACATTTGTAGTTGGTATAATTGAAAAAAAATCAGACGCAAAGGCCCTTCTACAAAGCACATGATATAGTCACAGCAGCCCAAATGAAGCAAGTATTCAAATAGTTGCCACATTATCTCAATCATTCAGATTTTTTTAAAAAACAAGTATTCCATAAATATCGCACACATGTAAAGAACGTGTCAAACTTTTTAATATATGCCCATTGATTTGATTATGTCATTTTTTTGTAATATTTGAAACCCCAATCAGTGTTTGCCAAAGCGTGAGTTGATTCAAAGGCATCTGCACTTCAGCCCGACAAATGGGAGAGGAGCTGGAAGGATGGAGCTGAAATTCGTGTATAAAAAATGAATCTCGGACATGAGAAGGTGTAATAATAATCAGCTCTAAAGATAAAAAAGTGTTGACAAAGGGTAAAAATTGCTAATGAGACCTTTATCCCTCTGTCAGAAGCCAAGGTGTATGGGGCGGGTGTCCTTTTTAACTGCTTTTTAAAAACTACTGTCCTCTGATCTTCACATTGTAACAGATACATAAAATTATAGCATTTATTCTACTTGAGGGGATGGTATTCTTGAGTTTTGCAATGGTATTCTTGAATTCCTCCAGGAAGAATTCCTCCTCTCTGGCAGAAAATGAAACCTGGCCTGCTAAAGGTTTAGAGTTGGTAGCCAATGGTGTTACAATCCAGCCAAAAAGGAGGGTAAATAACAGGAGAAAAGGGGGCATCAGGAACTGCAAACAACAGAACAATGACACTGAAAAGAAAACCTTCTCAAAAGTGATAGTCTTGAGATGAAGTGTGTTGACCACTTATAATCACAATTTTTCAGTTCCCAATGTTGCAAGCCCTGTTTGTCCTCAGTCTTTTTTCAATGATACTAAAAAATAAGAGTATTACTTTGGAAACATACACTAATGAAGTCTGCATGCACTATTGCCAATGTTATTTCGGCTTTCTTGTCTTAAAGAAAAACGTAAGTTTTATAGGCATTTCATCCCTATGGTTCTCATTAAAATCAATGGAAGTATCTTTCAATCCCATGAAACCATTATGAAAACTGACCTTTTCATCTGCTGCAATTACAGGATTGCAACTGGCACTTGTTAGCTTGGTCTACAGTGTAAGAAGTTCTTGGAAGTTTATTTTATGGTAATAAAATCAGTTTAGCTATTTAAATGCTGAAAGTAGAGGTCAGCCAAGTTGCACTGTGTCCCATCTGTTGTGTTACATTTACATGCCAAGATAGCTTTCAACACACGTAAGATGGAAACAGGAGCATCTTTGACAGACACTGCAGACTAAAATAAGCTTGGAGAGCTCAAACAGGTTAAGATTCAACCGACCACAGGCAGTGGCTGTAGGATATTATTCTTTTGCTGCAGCTTAAAAGAAAATATTAGAGAAACGTATCTTCAGCCTGCATGAGGTGGGAAATGTTGATGCTCCCTTAGAGACATGTGCCACTGGTTGTCTCGCTTTCAAAGAGACTTGGTATTATAGTGTTATTACAAGGGAAGAATTCGATGCAAATGAAGCATTCTGGGCTTTCACGAGAAGGTAATTACAAGAACATAACATCCTCACTGCAAATAACTGAGGGCAGAATTAGAAGAACACCACAGGCAATAGCAGTGACTTCTGCGCTAAAAATCTTTTACCACAGTCATGACTTTTGTCATTACAGGTAGAGGTTCACCATGTGTAACTCAACGTTAGCTGTCTAAAAGGCATTTGTTGCCACCTAACTGTCTAGGATCCCTACAAAGTTGCACAAGAGAGAAAGGTATCTTCAGAGTCAACGCATCCCACGTATTTTGACTGATAGCCCTACTTTGGGATGGTAAGAAACACCTTTTAGTAGTACAGCTCTCTACAGTGATGACCCAGAGGATGTAGACAATAGCAATCTAAAAGCCTAAAAGAATAGCCTAAGGCAAAAGTTGGGCAAAATGAATTTCATCTTGTATGTTGGAAAGGTTCTGGCTATTTAAAATTAATCCTGGAAGTATACTATGTTTACTTTTACTGGCTTATATATACTAAAGTGTAGGCTGCATCTAGTGGCTTCTAAATGCTTGAAGAGTTTTTGCTCACTTGTATCTAGTTTACTATTTTAAGTGATATGTAAATAACAAGTCAACAACCAAAATTCAAAAGATAGTATGGTTGAAATCTAGAAATTGGAACAAAGAGTGTGAAAGCCTCACTGATAAACCACTGTTAGAAATCACAGCGATGAGATTCTTTTTCTAGATTTGCCACAGGTCCACTAATACACTCTGGGCAAATCATTTCACTTTCTAGGATGTCACCTACAAACTGGAGATAATATTAATGACTAAATTTAAAAGGCATTTTGAGTTCAACAACAACAACAAAAAAATCTGATGTAAGGCAGACTTTTGGTGCTCTTGAGCACTAAAAGGTGTTTGAGGCAAGAAGCATTACCCAAATTCTAAAACAACCTGAGCTGTTGTACTTCTGAATTCAGCCAATTAGAAGCCCTGGATTTACACTTGGTTGATGGAGACTGACATTGTACTTGTGAAGATGGAGGAAGACTTATCATTTTACACCAACCAAGCATCTAGTTTTACATGTTTACTTACAGCTTGCAAAATGCCAGACATTTTTGTGTTAAACATTACAAAATGAGAAGGAATAAAAGTTGCTATTCACCTGCTTTGAAGGTGTGGGAAATAATTCTTCTTCAAAAAAGAAAAGTCTTTATGAAGGTAAAAAAAAGCAGGTAAAGACAAGGAATAGGATTGTATTCAGCAAAAATATTGGGGAAGAATTTTTTGTGTTTGTAACACTAATGCATAAAAATGATGAATAATTCTAATAATTGCTACCCATTTTGGGTATATTTGGATAACACCTCATTGATTTGCAATTTAGCAAATTCAAAAATGGGGAAATAGATGCAAGTTTCTCAGCAGAATTCTGAGTTTTACTAAAAATAAAACTGAACTCAAACACGATATGGATGAGAAAGAAGGTAACTTCTGCAAAAAATGGCAAAGACAGAAAGATATAAGGTAAGACTTAAGGTAAAACTGTACTTGCACATTGCATGCCAGAGCTCCTACTGCTTTCTGGCTTTTTGCCATCTCATTCTCTGTACATCATTTCAGATGGGAAAACTGCTATCAGCGACTTTCAGAAATGAAAATATATGGTGTGACTCAGAAGTTCCTCTCTAATCCAAAAAGGAATGGAGAGGAGAAAAGAGATAGATTTTTTACCTGGGGTGGAGGGGGTGAAATAATGAATACTAGAATATTATAGTACATTTGAAAGATTCATTAACCTCAGTTTTTAATTGAGCAGACAGTAAATAAAAGACTGACTGAAAATAATCAGATTAAATGATTGATTTATGGTCTTAATGTTTTTCTCTTTTAGGCTTTTGAAAATCATGTGTCACAAATTAGTATAATTAATATTTTGCACTGATGTAGAACCTTTTGTATAAGGTTGCGAGTGATCTATTAATCCTATCTATTTACCATTATTCAATGAAATGGGCAAAGATTACAGTAATATTCAGATATTTGTGTGCAACCCAAGGTACAAAATTTCATCTTTTTACTTTCTCTTATACAGACTGAATGTGAAATGTTACAGCTTCCTACTTGTGTTATTTAAGCACTTACTTTCTTTAAACCAATGGACATCACGGTAACTCAGTGATTAGTTCCAACACTACGTATAATTAGAGGTTTAATATTACACATTATTGTAAGAACAGTGGTCAGCAGCAGCTATTCCTACCGTTTCTTGTGTACGCTTCATTTTTTTTTAACTTAAACCAACAAAATTACCAAACATTCTTTTGTTAAAAGGGACATCCTTTGATATCGTTATTATCTGAGAGGGATAACACAAAGCCTCAGCTCTTCCCCTCTCCTAAACTCAGTTATACTGGCATCCCAGCAAGGACAAATACCCGCTGAAGAAGTGACACTGAGTGAAATAAGGTATCATTATTCCTTCTTTCTCATTTTCCCCTCACCTACCCAAAAACTTCTGTATGTTAATTTCCTTGTTCTTTCGTTAATATCCATTGCTGAGCGCCTTCATCTTCCTTCTGACATTACGGCAATAGCAATTTTTGCAACAAAAACATATCCATGGGACTTCTCAGTCACGTCACAAGCAGTGGTTTAAGACCTTATGGCTGCTCTTAGCTGTTTCCTTGGGCACGGTAAAATTTACAAATCCCTTTAAACTACAGAACAGTACGCATTGTGTGTTGGAAAGGTAACAGCTGATCTGCTACACTGCATATCTACGGGTAAGAATTGTACTTACTTTCATCACAAGTAAAAGAAAAACTTGAGTCATTTAATTGGTACTTCAAAGGGTACAACTATGGAATTAGGCACTACAAGGAGACACGTACCACCACCATTTTTGGCTTTATGATAAAAGGTTCTTATTATAAAGCAATGACTTGATTTTCTCACCTGGGTATAATGAGCCAGACATTAGGGTGATATCACTAGCCTGTAAGTCACTCATCTTTTAGAAGCAGGACCGCTATCCTACAATCCTTTTGACTGCAAGAAGTATGGGTATTGATAAAATCTTGACTTTTCCTCCCTTCTCTATCTTATGCTTTTCAAGTATAACATATTGCAAAGAGATGAAGCCTTACAGAAGCTCTTTTCCTGAACTTTTGAAGTCTTGGAAACACTTCAGGATCATGAAAACACAAGTTTTATAACCTGTATACTGTGAAACTAAACTTACTGATGAGATTACACTTTCATGCTAAAATCCTTTTCTCGGCTACTTATAAGTTTCTTAAGAAGTTGTCCTCAGGCTGAAGTTCCTCATCCTTGCTCTGAGGCCATAGGAAGAACTTTCTGGAACTTTGAAGAAAATCCACTTAATTATTTTATTTGATTTTCAGAAATCCAAGCTTGGAAATAAAGCAATAAAACTAATGACTTTTCATGCTAAGCCATGAAGTCAATCTTCCTCTATTATCATCAATATCTCAGAAAGGATTTTCTACTGAAACGTGATCCACACATTTGTTATAATGTTATTCTAACAGACTAGTGAGGTTTTTTCTTTGGAAATTTATCTCCACATTAAGGTATCAAATACATTTTCAAACACTGAGGAAACTTGTTATTAGTTTTATAGTATTTTACTTAGCAATATCTGGGTATTTTCTGAATGAGCTTACTATTGTATTTATCTAATGAGGTATACTAGGGTTGAAGAACTATCGGTTTTTCAATGTCTCTTCTCCTTCATAACTGAGCTCAAGTTTTACCTCGGAAAATTATGACTGAGAATATTTACTTTCTGGATCCATATTCTACATGAAATGTTGAATCTTCTTGCTGAATCTATGGGTTGTTGGTAAGGAAAAAAAAAACATAACTAAACTAAAAAAAAAAATAAAAATCTACTCCCATATGTACTTGACATTCAGCAGGAGCATTACAAGCACAGATAAATAACTTGCCTGAAAATTCACCCTAAAGCATCCCCTTCCCCCAATAGCCCTCCCAGACTCTTGTTTCTCACAGCCTGCCCTGTGTCCATTCATAACATCACCCTGATTTCTCTTACCATTTCCCTCATGCGATGCTGTAGCAAAAGCTTCCAGCAAGAGATGTAAATTTTGTCCAAATAACAACTATCCTGGGGGAAACAGAGACATGCTCTATCTGACTCTGCTGGTTTTCTTGAGGATCTATTTTGACAGAAAAATATTTTAAAGCCACACAGGCCATCCAAGACTTAGACTATAGATGGGAAAACACAACAGTTATTGAACTTATCCAAAATGGCAAAAGGTGCATTTCATTACTGAAAACACCTGGAATTCCAGGAAAAGACACAAAACATATTGATGTGACAAGATTTTTGCATTCAAGTAAAGCCACAAAACACTATGCCTACAGGTATTACTTCCATTTAGTAAATGCTAAGAAAAAGTAGGACATTTTATGTTTGTACATAGACATACTAGTCAAATTACTGGAAAAGCAGGTGGTATAGAGAAGAGTCACAAAGATAATTGAACTTTTTGGGAAAAAAAAAAAACCAAAAAAAACACTTATAGGAAGAGACCAAAAGACCTCATTTAACAGCCTAAAGTTTGGGAGTTGTTGGATCAAAATTTGCAAGTATCTACGTGGAGAACAGATTTATTATAAGAAAGGTCAAGGTGCAGATAAGATATGAAACAAATTATAAGGGCTAAAAATTATGAAATACCCATCTTTAGATTACAGATAGAGTAATAAACCTTAGTATTGAGGGGAATTCACTGTTGGCAAGTTACTTGGCATAAGTGATTATGGATTTGGTATCAGTGAAAGGTTTCTAATCAAAACTTGGGATGGAGGAGTTTTGGTCTTTCTAAATAATAAATACACCAGGGTATTGTAAATATACAAAGGGACATGAATGCAGCTGCCACTAAACACAGTTTGTTGCAAAGTTCCCAGAGTACACCTCTGCCACAGGAACTTTGAAAAGCTAACACAGACAGCATCCCTGACCAGGAGCATCTAGGCAATAAGGATTATTTTGACATTCATGCACTACCAATGAAACTTCTACAGTCTTGACACTGTAGTAGAAGCAGTAGTATATACCTATGATGGGTACATCATCATAACCACTATGCTTGTTAGAATATACCTAATGGGATACAGGAAAAAAAAAACAGGATAAGACACACTATAACCCACACCTGACATAAGCTAAAGCAACACAGACACCCCTGTACAAGTGTAGTGTATCTACAATACTAGTATTTGGAGATGATGCTTTTTGCATACTTTCTTCTGGATTAATAAACTTTATTACTCAAGGGTCTGTATTTGAAATTTTGCCACATAAATCTCAACTGCAATCTTTTTTAAAATCAAAGCTGCTATGACTTGTTCAAAATCATGAGATTTCTTGGTTACAATTTCTTCTTTTACGTCAGTTCAAAATTCCATCATTAAACATGCCATTCTGTCCTGAAATCTTTGACATAGCTTTTCCTTGGACATCTGCTGATTTTTTGAGCATGTCTGAATGCTCTCCTTTATTTCTGACTCACTGTTTTCTTGTAAATGCTCTTTTCAGTTTCCTCAGAAGTACTTGCTGCTTGTACTGAACTTTTTGGCTTCTTAAATAGTTCTAGCCCCTCTATCTCTGTCCTGCATGCTGGAAATGGCTCAATGGTGGATGACAAATTCCCTTTCTCTATAGTAATAAAAGCTGTTTGTTTTATTGCCTACTTTGTCTTGAGTTTGGAATACCAGCATAGCTTCTTGTATTTCATCCTTTCTTTTATTCCCCAGCATTCCCCTTATTTTTCTTAAATTTCATGCTCTAAGACAGGTTATTTGATTAAACTCTTCTTTCTTACGGTGAAACCTAAGATGCATATGTAAAAGCACAGTTTTTAATATTCACGGATTGAAATATAACCATGCTAATACATCACAGAACAAAGGCCGAGAGGCTAAACATTTTACATCATAGTAAAATGTTAAACTGTCTTGAGTAGCAAAAAATTAATCCAAACATACAGCTTCTAGAGTATAGGCTGAAGTACCCTTTTTAAAGAAACACTGGGAAAAGCATCAGCTATGGTTAGGGATTGTTACTAGAGACACAAATAAAACACTTTATAAAATAGGATCTGAGAGTAAAAAATAAAGAATGAGGGTAGCTAGTTGGGGATGTCTAGAAAATACCACTTTTGAAGAACTAACATGCCAAGTATCTCATTCTCCCTGTCTTCAAAAGCAGATATTCCCTTCAGATCCCCACCACTGGCAACTGGAAGTAGGAAAGATGTTTGCATTACACAACGCATTGAGGATAGTCAAATGAAGTGAAGAGAATGGATAAAAGCCACTCTGAGTATTAAAACCACAAGTCTTGAAGTCAGCACTAATAAAAGAGCCTTGCTCTGCGTTCATCTTGAAAACGTATCCAGTGCCCTTACTACATCTGAAACAGGTTGAAAGACAAGGAAGCTAGTAGAAGTCAGCGTGGCACTAGTTGTATGTCTACCTGATATATGCTAACCATGTTAGCCCAACGAGATAGGTTTGGTTCAATTAATCTTTGGCCCTTTTAGCTCCAAAAGTGTAGCTTATTACAGACTGCCCTACCTTCTTCTGGTTGCTAGAAAGAACAGTCAATGGGAGAGGAAAAGGTAGTCTCATAAGTGATGCCCTGCTGACACATGACTAAAGCAAGGCACATCATATGACTATCAGAAGGGCAGGTAGTTACCATCTTCTTTTATTAATCTCTCTCGAAGGTTAATACCGCTTGATGAACTTCCCACTTCCAATCACGATCCATTTTGGGGGGTAAGAGATCATTGTCTTCCATGTTGCCAAAAAACTAATAAATTGGTCAGTGCAAAATGCTGGTAATAAATTTCATCTGCTAAGTCAAGAGGCTTTCATACTTGCTGCCTAGTGAAAAGAAATATAAAAAAACCCCATCAAACCTAAAAGAAACTGAAGGTGGGTAAACCACACCTGCCAGTATCGCTTTCTAGCTGCTAAACAGAGTGGGCTGAGCAGTCATACAGCTGGGAATTTTACACCGTGTCATCACAGAGATGCCACGGATTCATCCTGACAATTTGAGAGCAACACCTTTCATAACAACTAATTTTACTTCTCTCATTGATGAGAGAGTAATTAAGGAAGGCTTGTATCTGACTCAGGAGCTTCCACTCTCACCTGTTCCCTGATAGAAGAGATGCCCTGTCTGTAAATAAAAATCAAATCTATCAGACATGTTTAAGTTCAAAGCAAAAGGACATTTAGGTTCCAGAGGGCCCCTTCCACTAACAGGTTCACATACTCACTCCCTTCAAAGTAGTCCTTCCCCAGGAAGAGTTAGGGGATGATTTCCAGCCTAGATTTACATGGCATCTGCGTGTACTAAGGTTACAAGTTAAACAACTGGTTTGGAGGAGCTAAATCCATAATTTATGCAACCAATTAATTAAAATGCTAGCAAGAGCTCTTGGTTGTATTATTAACAAGTTTTAAATCACATCGACTGCGATGTGATCAGTTTGTATGAGATAGTAGACATAAATGGATACTAGCGTTTGTAGGAGTCTTTTTATTTTGGGAGAATGTACCACATGAATCACATAGCACAGTAGCGTGATCAGACTGGAGAAGTGAGTCCCTAGCTAAGCAGGTGTTATTCACTAGAAAAATATTTTAAAAAAATACTCAGTGATTATTAAAAAGGGAGTAATTGGATTTCATCTTTTTTACAAAGGCCGTAAATAAGCATGGTTAAAAGTTAATTATCTTAAAAAAAAAAATTAATCAGCCAACTGGAAAATATTGGGAAATTACTAGGAATAATTTTTTCTGCAAGGAGAAAATCAGGTATTTCTCATGAAAATAATTAATGGAATATAGAAAGAAAAGATATGCTAAAGAATTACAGCAAAAAAAGTGAAGAAGTGGCTAAAGTGCATTTTCATTTGTAGAAAATCCTCCAGCTTTTCTTTTCCAATGTGTAAAAACACATAATACAGTCATTTGCTAATGAATGATGACCTATAGGAAATCAGATAAGAGAACCAGAACAGCACTAGCTTTGTGTCTACAGTTCCAAAGCTAGAGATGTATTCAAGTTGACATCGAGATTTTGCAGCAATTAACCACTCACTCTTTTTTTTTTTTTTTTTTTTTTTTTTTTTTTAAATTTTTGTATCTTGTACTCTCCTTCTGGGAAGGAGAAAAAAAAAAAAAGAACTATCATTACCCACAGGTTGCTAACTTTATGTAGCATTTGCTCATTATGTACATTACAGAAATATGTGTGAACAAATAAAATTATCCTTCAACCCTTTTGGTGTTGTTGTGAGATGTAGAAGCTTAACAGTCAAAGAATAAAGGAAAGGGACAAACTAATAGAAAATACTAATATTCTCACAGATTCTGGTGTGCTTGTTTACCTGGGTGTTTATTAGTGGGAAGAAAATTTGGAGACAGAACTACATGGCCAAAGAAGCCGGGAGATAAGGAAACTCCTCCCCTTTCCTCCATCCTGGGTTTCTGGGTTTCACCAGAAACCTGCTAAGGGCAGATGTTGAGGGATCAGCAGCCAGGGCCTTCAGCATCTGCTGTAGCCAAGTTCTTCATTGCCAAATTGTTTAATTTCACCCATGTTTCCGTGTTAACGATACAGCCTGCAGATCACAGGCAGGTTCTGCAACTGCTCCCTCCTACAGCGGATTTTGTAAGCCTCAGAGATGGACCCATATTGCCTGAAGGCAGAGATTGCTTTTGGACAAAAAACATCTTGTAAATATAGCCGTTGATTATTTAACTCCTTTAATAACCTATCTTCTTCAGGGACGGGTACACAAAAGGCTCAAAAAGTCACAAAGCAGCAGTTATTTCTGTGCCTCAGCTTTTCTATAAGGCAATTCGATTTCATTTCAGTGTTAATCTAGAAACCAGAAGATGAAACTGGCATAGATCCCGGAGCACTACCAATATCCAGTGGCTAATGTAAGTAAAAAAGAGCCAGTGTAAAGAGTTCACTAATGACATAGCATTACCAGAAAGTTTTACCCTAACAGACTTCGAGTTGGCTTTGCCTCAAAGACACATACACCTCCAAGGTGAAGAGATGTACTAACTAGTTGTGGCTGCAGCAGGGACTCGGAAGAAATAAATGCAAAGAGTTCAAGCTTTTCATGCTCTCATTGCAGATAATTGGACTCATGGTTTTAGCTATCGTCAATATACTCACGATGTTTAGTAGGAATTAAGAACATCTGTTGCCCACACAGGGAAGAAAGGCCTGAGATGGAAATTAAAACTAAAATGAGCAGCTGAAACACTAGGACACAGAGGTAGCCCACAGCTTTAATTTCAAATAAAATCTCTCAACTTGAAGGGTTTGAACTAAACTAATCTATGACCATCCTAACGCTCCTTGATTAGAACCAAGGATTGCTATCTTCTAAATATTATTTCTTATCTAGCTTAATGTCAACTAAAAGAAAAATACAAGAATAAAAGCTGATCAGTCTGTAAGAGGAAATCCAGGGATGTATACATTTTTCACGATGGAAGTTGGATACAGAAGCTATGAAAGAATATTGACACTTTTTCTTCATTACCAGAAGCAAACAGCTAGTTGTATACTCAGATAATGCAGTGAGGTGCATTTAGATAAAAAAGAACAGAACATTTCAAGTATGGACAGTATTTGTGAAATATATATCAGTAGGAACACTCTTTGTTCCTTGAACTAAAGTTGCAGAAATAAATGAACCAACTTTTTTCCTCCTAGGCTTGCTACTCTGGGTTTTGTCTGTCTTAAATGAAAATCCAACTCAGTTCATGAACTTATACAATATTTACAAAAGAACAAACAAAACATTGTTCTATATTCCTTATGAAGATCACTAGTACCTCCTGAAAATGAGCTAGAGTGCCACACTGTAAACTGTCAGAGCTCCATCGATCTCAAGCGCATTGCAGATTTGCACAGAAGATCTCAATTCCCTAGGAGAAAGTCTAGCTTTGCATTTCTTATGAACCAAATGCTCTGTGTGCTTTTCTGAGAGGTATTTGTGGAATGAAAAAAGTACTAGGTTGGGTATTAGTTCTGTTACTGTTGATGTAAATCTAGATTAAATTCACTGTTGAACACCATAGTAAAATTTTCTTTCACACATTTTCCCCTCTTCTTTCATTACCAAATAAAGTAAGCAGGGGTCACTGAGCAGGACCAATTGCTTGTTCTGTCTGCTGTGCACACTAGCAGTGTTTTTTTCCTTCCCGTCTTCAGTGTGCAAGCCTGTTTCACATTTACGATGGGAAAACATACAATCAGTCTGAATTAGGGAGCTACAAATAATACAGTTCTTGGAAAATGAAGGGTAGCCTGCATCGTGCGTTAAAGTACTTCAAACACTAACTTGGTTTCTTTTTTCCCCTTGACAGTGTAAAAGAAAAAAAACAAACCACCCTAAAGTCCCCAGAATAATGCCCGTACCCTCTTCAAAGTGGCACTTACATGGTCAGGAGGAAGTTAATAAAGACTCCTGCAAACCTAATGGGCAAAGAGACTATAAAACAGAAATGCTGCTGTTAGGTTTCTTCTGCTACAAATTACTATCCGCCCTTGTGATACTATTGATATACTATTGATTTGCTTGCACTATATCAAATTTTAATCACCATAAACCATCACCTAACACAGTTCTTCCACTAGCCAAGTGTTCTTAGATGGTAACTTTGATTATTTTGGGTGTCTCCAGAAATTATAGAACCATAGAATCATAGAATGGTTTGGGTTGGAAGGGACCTTAAAGATCACCTAGTCCCAACCCCCCTGCCAAGGGCAGGGACACCTTCCACCAGACCAGGTTGCTCCAAGCCCCATCCAACCTGGCCTTGAACGCTGCCAGGGATGGGGCAGCCACAACTTCTCTGGGCAACCTGGTCCAGTGCCTCATCATCCTCATGGGGAATAATTTCTTCCTTATATCTAATCTAAATCTGCCCTCTTGCAGTTTAAAACCATTACTCCTTGTCCTATCAACACATGCGTGAGAGACTGAGTTAATGTCTCAAACATTGTGGTGGGGCAAGTTCTACACAGGGACGAACTCTGCAAATGAACCCTGCATAGCAAGGAACCCCAGGTGAAAAGAAGCTGATCAGCAGAGGACGCCAGCAACAGCATGGGGAGGGTCTGCCGGAGGGTGCCCAGCTCCATCTTCTGATGTGCTGTTCTGATGTACTGGGCAGGGCAGCTCACCCTGCATGGTCAAAGATCAAACAATGGTCACGTCTGCAGGGAAGGGGAAGTTACTCCCCAAATGACCCCCAAGCCCACTGACCCATTTCCTGGAGGTTCTGAAAGCACAAACTATGCATGACACCTAATTAGCCTAATGAGTTTGAGTGCCTGCCCAAAGGAGGGGCAAGGAGGTGATAAAAGGACACAAACAGAAGCCCCTGGTGCCTATGCCCACTGAAACTGGACCTTTAGAACAATGCTGGACCCAGGACTGGTGAAATCTTTCTCTTTTACTTTTTCTGTCTCTGTTGTTCTGTCTCTTTCTCTTTCTTTTTCCATAATCCTTACACCTCATCCCTTTAGACATAAAACCATTGACCAAGTCTGGGATTAGGAGTGGATCCAGCTGCCCCTGGGCTTTTCTCTGAGTTTTCTCTGAGGAGTCTAGAAAGCAAGGGGCTCTGCTCTGAACCTCATGACTCAGTGGGAGGGATCTCCTTCTTCCCTGAACTGATGTATATGGTTACATGGGTCACTGAGGTAGTTCCGTGCCAATTCCTGGTGAGAGAAACCCTGCCACCTGCTGTTAACACCTTCCAAGTTTGGTTTGCTTCTGACATAAAATGTTTAACTGATGGTTTTGTGTCACTTCACCTTAGTTTAGCCTGAGGGAATTCTGAACTCAGCATGACTCTCTGGTCTGTCCAGCCTGGGTTGTGACACCAGCATGAAGTGAATATGTGGCTCAGCCCAACATAAAGTATAAAAACTGAACAACTAACAAAAGGATTTCAAAGAGAGCACTGGGCTCCAGGTGACTTCAACCCACATATTCCTTCCCACCAATTTAGGGATGCCCAGTGTTGTGGTTGAGAGCATATTCTAGAGATCAGTAATAGGAACCATCCTGGTATCATGATTAAACTGTGTGTTACGCTTAGCAATATATAGCAGTTGCAACTTGCATTTCTGTTGTGGTTTTGGTATATATTGTATCGATGTGCTAAATCGGAAATCTCCTGTAACATCAACTGTTTTCGAATAAGTAAATTTTATATTAAATACTACATCCTCCACGTGTGGGATATCTAGAAGAACCTGGTCAGAGTACTGGATTCTTGACACTCACTGTTAGCAAGGTTATCAGGAGAGTCAAGTTTGTTTCCACAAAATGCATGTTCTTATTTAACCATGGATGATATAGCTTTATGTAAGGATTGTATTGTTGAATTCCTGTGGCTTGTGTTTGGAGGTCATAGATTAAATAAGAAAGGACATTTAAAAAAAGAAAAAAAATCAGTCACCAATGGTCTTTGTGAATAGGTCCTCTTTAAAAAGAAAGGTTATATAGTCTATGTATGCTTATGTCCCCACTGCTACTTGCTGAATACCTTAGAGTTCTTTTTTTGCTTGTCCTTGCAGTATCATTAATCTAACAAAACAAAACAGATTAGCATGTTAGGCAGAGTACCTATGTCCACATGTGTGGGATATGCCTGAGCCTGTTCAGGTGTTACAAGCAGTATAACCTCATCAACAAGGTACTCCAATCTGTCACTACTTGGCTATGATATACAGGGTCTGGATTGTCAGTGTACAGCATTTAGTTTTATTATATTTGAGTTAGTGCAATATTTTTGCAAAATGCTGCAGAGGACCGTGTTGACATTCATCGTATGACTTGCCAGAGATACCAGTGGATACCTGTAGTGCAGGAGAAATCTGAATGCAGGTCCCTCCCAGCCCTAAGCTCTCCTTCCCGTTCTACCACACATTCTTCTGTCATTTAATAGACAGTAATTTGAGGTGCAAATACTTTTTCTTTTCAGAGCATTTTCATGAAAGAACCAGCTTTCTGATGGGAATAACTAATGATGGCAATTTGGAGACAGTTATGTAATTGCTTTTTTTTGAAATATTTTCGCATTGCTTTTTGTGAGCATAGAATTACTATTGGCATATTTTCTGCTTAATAAGTAATTCTTCAAGACATTGCTTAACCAATTAGACAACCAGTTATGCATCTCCTGAGAGCAATAACAGTATAAGTAATGGAAACCACCAGGTATGATGCTGAAAATGGACTGCTAACTATTCCTTACTGCTCCTTCAAAATTGCTCAAGGTGGTGGAATCAATGTCTTTTTTCCTTGCTAACAGAAGGACAAAATTATTTGTTTTATTATTACTCTTTTCTAAGCATAGCTAGTGAGCATTCTTGTGCAGAAACATAATAGTTTAGAGACACTATTGTGGTACTGTAACCACCTACTGTGTGCCTCTCCACCTGTTTTATACAGCTCTAACTATTTCTTCCTGGTTTGTGTGCAAAATTTTCTTATTCTTAAGTTTCAGTCTAATGCAAAAGGTAAATTGGATATAGCATTTCTTTCCATAATATAAAATAAAGACAGAATGTTTGCCTGGTGATGTCAAATTCAAATTTTGACCTTAAATATTGGCAAAAAGGGGTACCTGCTTGCCTAGTTCCAGTCTGTGCTCCCACATGTGGGGATGTTATATAAATGGATAAAGGAAGGTCAGAGAATTAATTGTGGTCTAGGGCAGGTAAAAGGAACATTTGATGTGTTTCTGGAATACCATAGAGTCTGGAAAGGATTCATCTGTGCAACTGCTGAATCAGTGGTTTACATACGCTAGCAGGAATTATTGTAGATGCTAACACCACTTTTCTAGAAGAGTGACTACTGGCTGGAGAGATTCAGAGCCCTAAATTCATGGCATTGTAAAGGGGTTCTGTTAGTCTGTGGGAGCTCTTTCTTATGAATGATTACCTCTTAAACCCTCTCTAATTATGACCCTTCAAAACTGGCCTTTACTGGAATGAAGGGTTGTACTAGATGTCTTCCAGAGGTGCCTTTCAGCTGACACTTTTTTAAGCTTTTATGATTTCTAAGCACGTGTGTATGCATAAAATACTTGGAGATTTTACAAGTAAAGAGTAAGTGGATTTTTGGGCTGAAAGAGTTTACAGAAGGAGATAACACCTGTAGTACCTTATGTGAGACAATGTGGAGGGAGTTTACTGGTAAGGAGCAAGTTCCATAGTGGTTTCTGTCAGAAAGGCACTTGGCAAAATAACTACAGATGAGGAGCAGGAAAACACTTGAAGACATGGAGGATATGAATAAAAAATGCATGGGTACAAGACAACTTTCTCATCTAAGCACAGAAGTAATCTCACCACATATTAGAGTAGCTATCTAAAGGCCAGAAGACTAAGTTCTGGACTCCCTTTTCCATCAATGGATGGATAATGTAGTCATATGTTTAAGTCACAGCCCAGCCATGGTGCAATTCAGGGTTAAACATGATACCTTCTACTTGATAAGCAAGTCTAAGATTTCTTAGGTTTTTTTTCTTTTTTGGGTAATATTGGGGAGAAGTGAGAAATTCAAGTAGTACATTATGTAAAATGAATCACAGAGTGGTTGAGGCTGGAAAGGACCTTTGGAGGTCATCTGATGCACCCCCCCCTGCTCAAGCAGGACCACCTAAAAACAGTTGCCCAGGTCTGTGTCCAGATGGCTTTTGAATATCTCCAAGGACTGGAGAGTCCACAGCCTCCCTGGGCAACCTGTGCCAGTGCTCGGTCACCCTCACAGTCAAAACATGTTTCCTCATGTTCGGAGGGGCCCTCCTGTGGTTCAGTTTGTGCCCATTGCCTTTGGTCCTGTCACTGGGCACCAGTGAAAAGAGCCTGGCTCTATCCTCTCTGCATTGTCTCTTCAGGTATTTATATACATTAATAACATCGCACCTGAGCCTTGTCTTCTCTAGGCTGAATAGTCCCAGCTCTCTCAGCCTTTCCTTACCGGAGCATCCCTCCTCTCCCTTCATCACCATTGTGGCCCTTCACTGGACTCTTTTTAGTATGTCCATACTTCTTGTGTACTGGGGAGCCCAGAACTGGACAGAGTACTCTAGGCATGGCCTCACCAGTGCTGAGCAGAGAGGGAGACATGACCTCCCTCAGCCTGCTGACAAATGTGATGGAAGCTTTTGGTCTTGCTAGAGACATTCTAACCTTTGTCAAAGGTTGTCTTCTGTGGGCAATACATTTAGGCATTCACCAGCAGCACATGTGCAAATACATTTTTGTTTACACATAAGTAATCAACTTCAGGGGAGCAATTGGTTTTATCTGGTCACTTTTTGTGTATAGTCCCTCTCTTCTGTCAAAGAAAAGAAAATGCACTAGCAATATTCAGGGTGAAAGTAATATTTTAGTTCTATGAAAAATGTGTTAAGGTTCAAAACTTCTGCATTTCAGTGCAACCATTAATTTTTGTGTTTTCATGGTCAGATGGTGACTAAGGGAGCAGCCTTGCTTGTGTGAGAACCAGTGTCAGTTCTTTGTGATGGTTGATTTCAGAGAAGAGGCTTTTACCTGCCTCCTTAGCATAGCACCTGAATTTGTTAACATGGGGTTAAAGACTATCCTATTCCCACCCATTTCTGTCTTAGAGCAGAAATTTTGTTTTAGGCTCAAAATATTCTCCAGCTAAAAAGGTGGGTTTTTTTTATAGCTCTTGTTGTATGAACTAGATCTCAATGGAAGCTTTAACCTTTTTTTTCCAATGACCTCAAGAATGGTAAGAAAAGAACTGAATCTAAATGTTAACCATCAAGCACTGATTCCTCTTCCTTCTACAAATGGCTCTCGTTTACTTTATGAGCATGTAAGCTCTGTTGAAGTGTGAGAAGCTGATCAAAGTTATAGACAGAGCCATGAGAAACAGACTAATCTCGTAGTCAATTAACGGAGACTTTTGAGATAAACAGCCAAAGTTTGGACAACTAAATGGGAATTATAAGGGACTGGTACCAAGATAACCATATCTGTAATACAAGTTAATGTCAAGAATACCTAGGTAAATACATCAGAAATTTGGGTATGAATGTAGCAAAACTAGGACCAATGGGAGAGAAGTGATTATGGCAGGGTTGCTAATTTGGGAGGACAGAGGGGCAGAGAAGGCTGGGTAGAAGTATGGGCATGGGAAAATGGAGAGTGGGCAGGATAAAAGGGGTTGGTTGCATGTAAGCAAGCTGCTGGTCACTATGCTTTTCTGGCTGAGACCTATGCCTGATCACCACAGTCTGCCCCGTGCTTATTAAAGTAATAATTATTCCTAAGTACTTTTGGTGTGAGTATGCTTTTTATTTGTGTGTGTGTGTTTTATGAGCCTGGTGTGCTAAGTCAACTTCAGGTTGGACTAACCAGGGAGTAGGATATGAGATCTTGATGCACCATGTTCTCAGTGCTACTGTACAGATCACACCTGAGACTGGCTGCTGGAGAGACCTGGAGGGGTGTGTGTTTATGTTCTGGTACCAAACTTCAGGCTGGTCTAGCCAGTGAGGAGACCTCACTGGAAAGACCTGAGCTCTGAAATAGTAACTGGGAAATGGGCCTGGGTCCATGCCTCCCTGGTCCGTGGGATTGTGGATAGACTTAAAGTCCATGCTGGCATTCTAGGCATCTGTGAATGTGAGGGTGTATGCTCTGTTAGCAGGCTGCAGTCTTGATGAGCTGGAAAGGAGGAACAGGGTCAGGCTTTGTTGCTTACCTGTGTGTGACAGTGCCTTGTGGTAATGTGACTGCCAGTGAAAGCACTGTTCCTGGTCTGTGTTAATCTGTGTCACGGGCCATGTGTATTTTATGCATGTGTGCATCTTTGGAGCATGTGGTCAGCTTTGCCTGAAAATGCAAATCACAAGAGCCTCATCCACCAGACAAGGATGGGAGGAATCCCCTGGCTCTCAGCGTCCACCAGCCTGGCATTAGCAGCCTGGGATGGAGACCTCTCCGGAGTCCCAAAGCCTATCAAATTTGTCCACCTGCAACAAAGACCGATAGGTTTGTGGGTAGGCATTTTGCTTATACATGAAAAACTCTTCAATGGCACTTATCTTCTCCCTTGGAAGCCAGACATAAAAACAACAGGGCAGTGAATAGAAACTGAATGAAAACAAATCTATTAATTACAAACAAGACAATTAGTCTGAAAGTTAGTTATGTGAATTTCAACTTGACAGTATTTCTTAAATTCAAGTTTTATAGTTTCTAAATGTGCTTGTATTCTACTCTGGATGCAAGTGTGCAATAATGTACTTTTGTTAATGGATTAGAAAAGCTAAATGTGTTAGCTTTGCTGAATACGTAATGTAGCTGTATTATTTACATGTAAAAAAAGAATTTTCCTTTTTCAGTATGAATTGAATGCCACTTGAAGAAAATTGTACTCTTATAAAATATTATCTAAAAGGCTAAAATATTCAAATTTCATTCATTTGTTAAGTAATACGTGTAATTTGTTTTCATTCAAAATTAAATCATTTTGACTTGCACAGCTTTTGTTAAAACACATCTGATGATTATCTTGCGGCTAAAAAGACTAATAATGGACAAACTATTAAATCCACAAAGTAATGAGTGCTGAACATTAAAACAGGTGCATTATGGATATTACCATATGTTTTGAACTGAACTTTGTTCAGAATTCCTATAAATTTCTTCTGGTATTAAAAAGTAAACTGTCTCTCATCTGTAACAATCTGACATGTTCAGATAACAGATGGCGTGGAAGACCTTACAGGTTCTTTTTTCTCCATAAAGAAGTGTTAAAAATGAAGCATATCATCTATTATTTTCCTGTGCCCTTTTTATCACTTTCTGACTAAACAGAAAAGTGATGTATTACAGGGCAGTTGCCCACACTGTGACATTTCAGATGTGATTATCAAAATGCAGCACACTGGTTGTTGAGGTTTTTTAAATGAATGTGACAGGAGTTAGCATTTCACAAGTGCACACTCTGTAATCTCAACACTGCAGTAATTCATTGGGTTGTCTGCATGCCACAGTGGGAGTTCCCACAACTCCATGGCACAGATTTCTTAATCTATACAAATCTACAGGCTGCTATTGGGGATATTTGACACTGTCATGCGTGACATCCTTGTCTCTAAATTGGAGAGACATGGATTTGACAGGTGGACCACTCAGTAGATAAGGAATTGGCTGGATGGCCACACTCAAAGAGTTGTGGTCAACGGCTCAATGTCCAAGTGGAATGCAGTGACAATTGGTGTTCCTCAGGGGTTGCTATTGGGACTGGTGTTGTTTAACATCTTTGGCAGCGACATGGACAGTGGGATTGAGCGCACCCTCAGCAAGTTTCCCAGTGACACCAAGCTGTGCGGTGCAGTTGATGTGCTGGAGGGAAGGGATGCCATCCAGAGGAACCTGCACAGGCTTGAGAGGTGGGCCTGTGCGAACCTCATGATGTTCAGCAAGGCCAAGTGCAAGGTCCTGCACTGGGGTTGGGGCAATCCCAAGCACAAATATGGGCTGGGCAATTAGTTGATTGAAAGCAGCCCTGCAGAGAGGGACTTGTGGATGTTGGTTGATGAGAAGCTCTACATGACCCAGCAATGTGTGCTTGCAGCCCACAAAGCCAACTGTATCCTGGACTGCATCAAAAGAAGGATGACCAGCAGGTCGAGGGAGGTGATTCTCCCCCTCTACTCTGCTCTCATGAGATCCCACCTGGAGTACTGCATCCAGCTCTGGGGCCCCC
>JANXJC010000055.1:43781892-43807968 GCA_027564655.1 Leptodon cayanensis
GTTGAGTTTTGTGAGTTAAAGGATCCCCGGTGTTGTTTCACCTTAATCCTGACCTGGGAATCAGCAAACCTGAGTCATCGTCCTGAGAAACTCAGACATGACACAAGCCCTTGTAAAAAGTCCCTCTCCAGCTTTCTTGTAGGCCCCCTTTAGGTACTGGAAGGATGCTATAATAATCTTTACATTTGCATGAGACGAAAGTGATAGATACATGTAGGCTCCGCAAAACTCTTCATAAAAATTAATTCATGCAAAATTGGTAAGGCCCTGTCTTTTCAAAAGATTATTTTTAGCTGTTTCAAATGTGGTGCCGCATCAGTTCATGCCAAAGAACAAAAGTCCCCTTTGTTCCAATTCTGCGAGAAATAAGTTTCAAGGAAGAATAAATGCAACTGGATTTAACTCTCGTAAATGTTCACTGATGACCAAATGGTGAAGTCCTTCCATAAAAATATTAAAAACCCCAAAACTTACTAGAACTCTCTTGGACTTTTCCCCATCCTTGTGAGGAGGGAAAGACTGATCCAATCCACTAGTTTAACTAGAAGGCCCTATAATCTGAATTTTCACAGTTCTTTAATTAAACTTCAAACATGTTGACGTTTCCTATTGAAAGCAACTAAACAGCTTGCTATTGTGGCTCTTAAGAGTTTACTGGATGCTGAATTTCATTTCCCAGGAAAACTAGTCGGATTTAATAATTTAATTTTGCAAGAAACACTCCAGAGGACTAACAGTTAAAACCAAGGCAGCTTTACTAAACAGAATAATAAAAATTAATTAATTAGCTGCCATATAGTGCTTTGATAGATGCATTGAATAAGTCTGAGCTGATTTATCAGTCAAGTGCCTTTGTGTGGTAGGTATTAGAATTATCTGTCATTAACCTTATGCTACAAATGAAGGTGCCTGGATACAGAAGCTAAATGACTTCCCAAGGTCACATTTGAAGCTGGCAATATAACTCAGGCATTTACTGACTTTCAATCATTAGAGATAAATTTTTCAAAAACATTAAAGGGATTCATGAGGTAAAGATCACGACCTGGAAAGGCACTATCACATCTCTAACTTCAGTTTCAGAAAGCAGAAAAGTTGAGAGATGACTGCTGAAATATGATCTGAAGAAAAGGAGTTAGCCACCCAAGCCTGGAGTGGTACCATCTAAATTCTGGATTATTTTATTTTTATTTTTTACCCCAAGTATCTGTATGACAATCTGAGTCATTCTGGATGATTTACTTCATAGTTAAGCTAGGTTTCATTCCTGAGATGCTCTGCCTTCTCGGACTCTGGAAGGAGTCTGAGACAAGAAGGCTTCTAAACGTAGGTATCACAGATAAAGGGCCTCAAATTTCACAGGATGACACCTTACTCTGTGTTTCTGACATAATCCATAGACAAAACTATTTGTCAGTGAATGTCTAGAAAAATGAGAATTCACCTTTGTGGGTTTTATCCTCAAACGAGGTATATTATAGCAAGTCAAGTGAAAAGCAAAATACAAAATGTTATGATAAGAGGTGGGGAAGGGAAAATACATAAATAATGAAAACAGCTCTTAAGAGAAGATTTAAGTATTCCACAATATGGACTATAAAAGAAAGTTAACTTCCATAAGCCTTATTCTTACAGGATATATTTCTGAAAATGCATTAGCTATGCAAAGAAAACTTTGGCATTTGTATTCATCAAATACCAAGAAATGCATATTTTTTTTTTTCTCAGAATGGTAAAATGGAGCTTTTACATAAAGAAGTATTAAAGCACAGGTTATTTTTCCCTGACCTCTAATAGACTTTCTATTGAGCTTGGTAAGACATCCAAGAAATTCAGATTCTGATTTTGAAATTAATGATTAATACTTTAGAGTTTTCACAGTATTGGATTTGTAGTGCCAAATTCCTCTAGCATAAGCAAGTGCAACTCCACATACTTCAGTGGAACTGTGTTTGCATATATTAGCAAGCAATTCTGGCCCTGTGCCTGGGAAAGGATCTTACATTTCATAGTCACTTGATTATGTCTCATCTTTAAACTGCATTTTACTATTTGCAAAATACTTGACCCACAAAACCATAGAAGGCCATCTGCTAAGATACCATTGTGCATCATTAAGTACAAATGATGAAACTATTTTAAGTGCAAAAATCTAGTGTACAAGGGACATAAATCTATTCCAAATATTTATTTTCTTGTGTAGTTTGATGAACCTGAAACTTGGGTTTCAAAAGTCCACTTGCACTAGAAATTAATTTCTTCAAGATACTTTATTACCCAAAAGAGAAAGATTCCTTACAAATAAAAGGCTAAGATCCATCTAAAAGAATGCAGCCTTGGAAAAGAGTAAGGATGGACCCACAGGCTAATACCAGATGTCAGAGACATACAAGAAGCAATTAAGGATCAGCTTCTAGGAGTCTGGAACAACCTAAATGCAATAAAAATACTAGGTATTAGGGCCAAAGCATCTCTTGTAACTGCTGTCATTATTTTATTGGTGGGGTACCTAAAGATGACCAAATAGTGTTCAAAATCAGTAACCAAACTCTAGTTTGGTCTAAAGTACAAGTCTAATGTAATGTTAGTCTTGTAAAGCCACAGCTAGATAACTATAACCACTCTCTGTCGGGTATCTTCCAGTTAAAGGTGGTTTGTTTTTTTTTTGTTTTTTTGTTTTTTTTTGGGGGAGGGAGTGGGATTGTTTGGGTTTTTTTAACTATAGCCTTTAAAAGGTATTTTTCCTCCTTTTATGTCACTCCCTCTTATTATCTTTTTAAAAAGATCTACTTAGTTATTTTAAACTTCTAAATAATGCTATTAGACCTGTAATTGCAACACTTAGCTGCAAATCTGTGGAGGAGGGGACTGCTATAATACTAACCACATATGCTCATTGCATATTATGTATAAGGCTACAGCTCTGACTCCCACTACAGTGTAACTATGAATATTGCGAGGGGTTTTCTGTTTGTTTGGTTTTTTTCCTCCCTTTAGATACCTCCTGGCTATTTCCTTTTGCATTGCCACAACTCCAGTCGCGAGGCGGCAGTAACAAATCTTTGCATAATACAGAGGGGTCAGGACTGAAAGCTGCCGGCGGTCCTGTGCTCCTCCTGCAGATAACAGTAATAAACCTGACTGTATTCAGCATTGTACAGAATCCACCCAGGGCTTTTAAACCCTGGGACCTACCTTTAGGTGTCTACAAGTTAAGTACTACAGCAAACAGCTGACTCCCAGACCCTGAATGAGCTACTGTGACTCCCCGTCTTGTACGTGGGAAAAGCGAGCTGCTCCAGAACTCCAGCACCTTACTCCCACTAAAAACACTCCCCCACACACATACTTTGTCAGGGAACTGCGTAGCTTTAGTCAATAGTAACCAAGAAACCCTTACTGCTTGCTTCAGCTCAGGTACCAGAGGATTAGGACAATGCCTGTTTTAAGAACAGAAGCCATTCAAAGGTATAGTTCAATACTTGTCAAATCAGTAGTTCCCTAATAGAATTTTCCTCTGCTAAAGAACCCATGGCATGACTAGACAGAAAGGATGCTGCAAAGGGGCTACATATTCTTCAAAATAATGCTAGTACAGAGAAGTCAATAATGCCACATAATAATATCAAGGAAATCACTGAGTTATACTTGTCTTCAAGAAATACAAGCGTTTTTCATAGTTCTTTTGTCTGTTAAAGGGCAGACTGCGATGAATGTTACCATTATTTTATTAAAAGCCCACTCGATGAACATCCAGGTTTCAATCATTATGTTTTACACGCCTCATGGTAGAAGAGAGTTATTTCAACATCATCCCTGAAAACTTGAAATTATCATTTGACGACTTTACACAGTACGTCTTCAGAAAGAGAAGATACTGTATCTCTCTCTATATATGTAATAGAGATCTTTCAAGAACAAATATAGTCTTAAGTCTATGCTTTCTCTATATGTCCTTTTCCTTATTTTAGTTCAGACTGCCCAGCTCTTATGTCTAGAGTAGCCTGTGGCCAGTACGAGATACAGTATTGTGAAGCACCTATTTGGCTTTTTACTGAATAGAAATTAAGATCTATCATTCTGTTGGTAAAGCTGAACTGAAATTTACTTCTTGTTGCTCATGCCTTTTGACAAAAGACTGGAAATATCGTTTTTAACATGCCCAATTGCTTTAATGAACTATTAAAACACAGCACACGCTCCCCTCTGCTAGTCCATCCAGACGTTTGCTGTGCAGTCACGGGGATAAAGTTGACCAAAACTTCTGAAACCTGTATTACAGAAATGCTACCTCTAACATTTCAGCCAGCATATAATTTTTCTTGCCTCTCCTTGAGAGGCAAGATGGAAATCTAGCTGCGTCAATAAGGTCACTTACCTCGACTAACTTGTTGGCGTGTTCACGGAAGACCTGAGCATACTCCTTCACTTCTTTCTCATTACCGCTTTTTGCAGCCTCAATGAGAACCAGTAATGGGACATTGGTCTCCAGGAATGAATCTGATATATGATCCATTACTGCCTTCCGTAGCTGTGACAAAAGAAAGCAGACCAGTAAATAAAAGGAGAATTATCAGGATACATTCCCACTGAATTCATTGGCTACTTATATTTAAGCATTGATGTGTCGCATCTCACAGCGCTGTATAGAGTTTGGGCTTTTTTCTTGCTTTCTTTCCTTCAGGCAAGCATACAAATATCACTTAAGGGCCTAGGCTCTGCAAACCCCTCCTGAGATTCATGCTGACATGCATCTAATCCTACTGGACTGAACAGATCTATATAGGACGATGGTGATTACCCACATAATACATTGCAAATTGATGAGAATTGAAAGCTGCACACTACTTGAGAAAACAGTTCAGCTCACTTAAAAGCCAAATATGGATTAAGGAGCTTAACTTCAAGCAACCATTAAAAATATTAGCCTGAATATTTCTAAGCTTTCTCTAATTCCTGCCCTGAATAGTATTCTACGCAATAATGAGTATTTCATTTAGCACATGCCTTGGGCTTTGTATTGTTTCAAACACCTCTAACAGGTACAGACAGAAAACCTTTCTAAGCATTTTCCAGGTGGATTAGAGAACATACCATGATTTATTCCAAAGGGAAAAAAACCACCCTACAAGTTACTGAAATTTAAACACCTGTTATTTCATAAAAACTTCTGTTTGAAACAATATTACTGTAAGAATGATGTCACTAACTTCTCTACCTTGCTAATAACCACTAATTAACATCAAACTTCACTAAAATTTGAAAGACAGCCAGAAAGATGACTGAAATCTTAAGTAATTCTTCCTGGGAACTTCATTGCCGTATAGGAGTATGGATCAGAAACATTTTTAGCATGTTTTCTCCAGCTTTTTGGTTGTTAAAAGTGAAAAAAACTGTGGATCCAAACACAACACGCTGAGAGCTATTCAGCCTGGAGGTCTGGCTAGCCATTAGTCTCCTTAAATGATGCATTTTTTGTTAGATGAAACATCAGGAAAGGTAATTTTCTCTATTTTGCAGTCCAGACAAGAAAGCTCTAGCTAGACAAGGTGTCATCAAAACACCCAATCGTACTGAAAACTGGTATATTGTTAGGCACTGCAAATACATGATCCAAGATGCATTTGCTGTTTAACAGCAGCAATTGTCAGCTCTATTTGAACGAGGAGGATGCTAACTTTGAATATTTCCATTCAATCCCTGAGCGGTGCAGTAAAAACAAGCAAAGAAAAATAGCCTATATGTGTTTCCATGAGGTATTCCTTTTATTTCTGTTACAACTAAAGCAGTCAATGTATTAAGAACAGCAACTCTTAATTCCCCTTAAAAATTAATTCTATTCAGATTCTACCTGGCAAGTATTTTTCCACTTCCAAAATTATTAAAGGCACTCAGGATAGCTGACAGAGTGATACATACAAATGGGGCAGGGGGGAAAGGTAAAGTAAGAGAAGAATATATGAAAGAGACCTGCCAACAGTTAGGAAGCTGGTGTGTGTTGCTACTACCTATCACATTTTCACCTCGTGCTCTTTGTTTTTTTTTTTTCTCTCATCAATCTACTGATATCCACTTGCTGACTCTTGTTTTATTCTCATATTGAAAGCTCTTTCAGACCATCCTTTGGGTCTGCTTCCACAGCATCTAACACAATGAGATCCTGATCCATTAATAGTTTTCGTAAGTATTGTACCAATACAAAGATAATACTAATATTACTCTAACTATATCAAAGCATTGCAAAAAAAAAGAACAAAATACACTGATGTTAAGTTTCAGCAAATAGTGCACCACTATAATAGAGGCTATCACTCTGCATTACACAGCTGATAGATTTCCAATCATTATGTTTATCAATCCTTCCCTACTAAATGAAGGGTTTCATCTAGAGCCAGAATTAAGGGAGAGATACTGCCAGAGAGGGTTCATCTCATGTTTGCTTAATCACCCTCTGCAGATGTCTGTCTCCCACCACTTGCTGAGAAACTCTGCTCCCAAGTCAGATGCCTCATTTCGGTACCTCCAGTTCGACTTTTTGAAGCCCGCTGTACCGAAATAGGCCAAATGGCAGCATTTCCAAAGGAACACACAAAGGGTCAAAAGATCCCATGTGCTTTCCACCTCATTCTCGGGGAAAAACCCTTAAAAAAACCCCACTTGCTCAAGTTCAAAACATGGCAATAAAACCTACTGCCCACTGCACTGAAAAAACTTACTTTAAGGGTTAAATGAACACTGATGTTTTTCTGTTTATATCATTCCATAAGGAGGTATCTGTTTCAAAGGGTTGTGTTCAATGAAAAAGCAATTCGATTTTTAATCAAGGTTAATGTCATATTATAGATCTGATTATAACAATACGCCCCACGGAACTGTAAGAAAAGTCTCAGGATGTTTAAGTACCCAGCTCATTTTCATCAACATTAAATATCTTCAGTCTACAACCACATACCAGAAATCAATAAAAAGGACAGTAAGAGCATGAACTAAGCAGCAATTTGGGGTTTACCATGTAATTACCATATTTACCATTTGTAAATATACAGTACAGTTATATCTGAATCAAAATGAATGAATAAAATGGATATCTTGTTTCTAATGATAACCGTATATTACTGTCTGAGGTTCATAGTTGCAGCAGCTGAAAAGAAGTTTGAATTCTGACTGTCACAGGTTTGATAAATATAAAATTAACAAATTCTGTTTTCCTATGCTGTGTTAATCATAGATGTCAGTAGCTTATTTCTGACCCCTCTTGTAAACACGCATTATAATTCCTTTAGAAATTGGTCATCTGAGTTTTAGGACACCCTTGCATTGAAGTCGAAAGGTATAGTTAATGGTTTTTATATACGCAGGAGACCACAAATTTTGCTATCCATCACCACAGGCTATAAAGAATGACTTGACAAAATCATTTGTTACATGTGACAGGAGTACGAACATAAGACATTCATCCAATAGCTGAAATGGATACATGACAAGGTAATATTAATCGCATAAGACAAGACATTTAAAAGTATTAGCTCAGCATTACCAGTCTATTTGATCCAATTAGGGCTATTCATCAAGGTAAATAACTACAGGAAAACTAATCTTGTATGTTCCTCTGCATACTGCAACAAAGTCCAGCCAAAGTGATGGCTTACGCATCCAGAGATTTTACTGTTTCATACAACTAACATCAGTTAATTGGAAAAGTCTGTGACTTGAATTTAAATGGTCATAAAACATGCGGCAAAACCACGGCAAGTTTTATTCTAAAACCAGCATGAGATCTTGCGCTCGTATGTACGTTAACAAATGTCTTTGCAATGCATTTACCCTGCATTCTGATGTAAATATTACGACACAAACTGTTACTCATAAGACAATGCTTTAGTTTTTTTTTTCCCCCCACTGAATTTTTAAGTTAGAGGTGAGTTCAAAGTGTGGGTAGTTTCCACTACATGAAACAACATTTGTTAGAGGAGAAAGCACATTAAACAAACATCTTGCTTAATTAATTTTGTCATTTATTAATTAACATATAAATTTGCCACAGTGCAAAGGTATAAAAGGAAAACACTAAGACCTGCAAATATTGTTAGAAGTATGAATGGTGTACCACAAAGCAGATTTTACGTTTCCAGTTCAGTCGATTTAGTCAGTTTATGGTGCACAGAGTCAGTTGCTGTTTTTGATAGCATCATGTTCTACTGTTCTAAGCACTATTTAGTGCTGTTTTATCATTGTCGGTTCACAGCTAGAGTTGAGCTCAAAGAGGTTAAACTGCCCACCAAAATGATGTTTTCCATGGCTATATAACAATTTTAGAAGCAAAATGTCTCAGTGCCGCTTACAGTCTAGTACAGAATTAAATGTCTAATCCTGACACTGGAAGGTAAAGTCACAGCAGGAGATTAATGACTCTAACAGATTGTTAAACTTTATAAAGACTGGCAGTATAAAGCTACCTGTAACAAAAGTTTACCAAGGAGCACCTTATTCACCATTTTCTATTTAACGTGCATTACAGGCTGAACCCAACTCCAGTTTGCAGCTGCAGAGCACTCCCAAAGAGGTATTAATTTAATTGATAGAGATGAAAATAAAGCCGTCTCCACTGCAGTTAAAGTGTGTCTCCTCCAATATGTTGTGAAATTGAGTTCTGGAGAATAGGACAGTAACCATTAGAAGCTACTGCAGTAGAGTGCTAAAGAGAAAGTCTCAGTCGATTCTGCACACTAACAGCCCATGAAGATGTGACCAAAAAATGGTAGATTGGAGGTTGTGGATGCTGATGCCATCAATTACGTCTTGATCGATTAAACAGCAAAAAGATTAACATTTAAAGAATGTATCACACTTGGACGCCCGAACTACAGATTTCTGGAATATGCTACATAAAGATAATTAAGATTTGAGCCTAAGATAAAAAGCCTGGAAAAAATGCTGTTACAAAGACTGATCATACTTCTTCATATATTTCTCTCTCTGTGAGCTTTCCTCTCTCTAATGAGAAACTTCCCTAGTTAGGAAAAGACTGGACATGAATTTACTAATGGAAAGCAACTTGAAGTGACAATTTTTGACCACAAATTTGAAAGAGCATAAGACACACACCGAAAAACACTCCTCCTAGTCATAGATCACTACAAAGGATTCCGCAAAATGGTATATGGCCAAAAGCACAGAAGAACCCAGTTACCAATTACTTAGGTCTTAATCCTCACTGATTTAACTTTCCTGGGGGGTGGGGGATGGGGGGTGTGTGTGTTATCAATTTTTGTGACTTAGAAATTTTATAGTGCCTTTTCAAAAAAATATTTTTTGCCAAGAGCAAGCCTTTGGCTTGCTAACAACATTAGTGCAGTCATATAAAAGTAGAGAGAAATTTATAAGCTTGGGGGACAGACATCCACATAGCCCCAAACATATGAGTATTATCAGGGTGAGAAATCTGTCTTGCTTCGTGTCTGGATAGACCAATAAAATCCCAATGCTGACTGCAGTGCTGGGATAGTACAAATATTTATTATTTCTAACAATAAAGAATGATACAGGGCATTAAAAGGTATAGGACAGTACAGAGATTACCATCCAAAAAAGTTGGAAAACCAGGAGGATAGAAATACATGTAGGGACTGAACAGTCAGTGGAAAGCATTAGTGAAGTCAAAATAATCCAGAAGTGAAAGACAGTGATTAACTTTCACATTCTGTATGACCTGGGAGGGTAAAGTTGTGACAAGGAGAGTATGGAAGGATGAAGTTGCAGAACAGGACATTACATGTAGGAACAAAGAAGGGAAAGATTGTAGGAGGTAACCCCGGCAGAGAAGAAAAGGGATAGGACTTTGAAAAATATCCTTGTGAAAACCAAGGAGGACTGTAAAGTGTCAAAAACGTCACTGAGACTACAAGCCTAGAGGATCTGATGCAAAAGAAGTGTGCCAAAGAGGAGGGTAATGAGGAAGAATAAAAATCATGGATTAAACCGAGAACCACAACACCATGTGTATCTTCACGTATCATCTCAGGTTCTGTTGAAATGGTATTTAAATCAAGTACGGTGGCTTTGGAGCTTTATGGGTTTTTTTTGTAAGTAGAGTCAATAAAAACATAATTGGGGACAAAACTGTTTCGGGGAGGTTAAATAGCTATTTGGACACAAATGGGAAGGAAGTTGTCTATGAAAACCTTCCATGAAGTTATCCTTACTAGGATAAGCACGCATAGTAACTTCACTTAAAAGCAGGTAGATCCGCATGGACAGAGATGATTGATATCTGATATTATCAATTATCATCCATACCTTTCAAAAAGGCCCTTCCTGCAGTGAGATCACAGCCTGTTTTTTTTTTTCTTGGGTTTGTTTTGGTTTTGTTGGTTTAATTATTGTTTTGGGTTTGTTTTGTTTTCTTCTCCTTTGCAGTAATTTCTACAAAGCAAAAACTGAAAACAAACCTTTTTATATTTCTGGTTGCTTAATAACAAGTAACAATTCACATTAAAGACATTTTATAAGACTTTAGAAATAGTGTTACTGAACAAAATTAATGTCAATTAAGAAACAAATGCAATGTTGAAACCCTATTTGGAAATTAAATTCTACGTATTTTGCCATTGCTCATAAAGCCATTAGGAGGACAGAATTATAAAATTCTTTGGAAAAGGACTATGTTTTCCTCTATATTTATAGTGCTCCATACCTCATGCTACTGCATTATTGATAAAGAACATCAAAATTTGAAGCTACCTTTGTGAATCCAAGCTTTTATAAGTTACTTTAGCTGGTGTGACTACAGGTCTTTCTCTAGCTGACACTACAGAACAATGAAAGCTTCTTTATGTAACACAATCATCAATAGAAATTTCTTGGAACAGGTTTCGGGTTTTTTTGGTTGGTTGGTTGTGTTTGGTTTGGCAGGGGGGTTGAGTAGCAACTTTATACACTTCTGTTGAGCTTCTCCCACATTTACAGTGTCTCTCATTAGAAGAGTTTTAAAAACTCCATACTTGTTTCTCTGCAGTGATTACCAAGCCAGGCATCTTCTAAAGTTCCTGGAGTGAGTACAAAGATTTGTTGAAATATGTGAGCTTTTAAGACAACTCATTACTTCAGGAATAAGAGACAAACTATATGCAGTAATCTACTCTAATGCAATACAGCTGTCACTAAGTTTTGCCTCATAATTCCTCAGAAGCCACTTTGAAAGTCCAACCCTCTGTGCTCACAACTTCATTCAGTTTAAAAAAAAAAAAAAAAAAATCAAGTCCCTATTTCAAAAAGCAAAAGCAGCTATAGCTGCTATACTGTTTAGATTTTGCCAGACAAAAATAATCCATCATGAGGATTATGTCGCACATCAAAGTTTCCTTCATTTGATGAAAATGTTACACACCGTAACCTTACACAGAACTACCTGATATGGGTATAGTTTCCTGAAATATGGCACCATATGTGCATCAGTAAACATTATGTGTAGAGTAAATTAAACCGAGCCTTATAATTAGGCAGTAAGGAAATTACTGCAGACCTGAAAGAGTAAATCAGCAGTATTAAAACACTCTCCATTTCCTCTGAAGCACTTCAGAGCACCATAAAAACCTCAATGTCACAGTGATAAACATCTAGAAGAAATAGATTTTGAGGGAGACAAAGACACGTGCATTCAAATAAGTTCAAGTCAAAATCATAATTAAGTGCAATTTAAATAACAGTTCATTGCCTCTAATTTTTTAGATCAGATTTTTAGACATTTTTTTCCTAAAAATCCTTTCCTAAAGTAAATACACCAGTTAGTCTACCAAATGGGAGCAGACAAAAAGTAGATGCAGTATTGAACAGCATGCCAGGGGCTTACAGTTCTTTTAGTGCAAGCTGGTGAAATTCAGAGTATGCCTACTTCTGTTGCTTTAAGGAGTGGCTCTAAATTCAGGGGAAGCTGAAAGAGTAGAGGACTTGATGATAAAGTGGAGTATTACTACCTCTGCTTTATAAGCCGGTATTACACAAGACACCTGTTTAATAACTGGTACAAACTGCTAGAGTTCTTTACATCAGTAAAGAACTACTGATGTACACACAGTGTGGCACACCCATATCAAAGGAATACAAGAAATAAGCATGTAGCGCTGGCACAGAAATAAATCTATATTAGCGTTTGATAGACTGCTTTCAGAAAGCCAGTTTCCAGGTTTCCATATCAAGAGCAGCAGAGTCACTGCAGGTGAAAACGTAACCTATTAAGCAACAAGGAAAAGGTGATGAGTTTCTAATGAGCAAGGGCTGATGCCACAGATGGCCTTAGGTTCAAAGACATTTAGATTGATTTATGGCTGGCTCCCTTTAAAAAATGCCAATATTTTGTCAAGAAGCATTTCCATGCAACAGAATGGGGCAATATCACCAATCACACTGCGTTTTCCCTTGGGAACAACCGATACCTCATCTTTGGTAATACAGCACAACCTTAGCAAGACTCCTGCGGATCATCTATTTAAGACCTTGCTTCAACTTTGCCTTCGCAAAATAAATATTTACTAAACATTCACGCAAGACTAAATTTTGAAGTTACAACCTTCTCGGTTATTCTGCTACTACTTAACACTTGCGTGAAGTTCTGCATCTTCAAAATGTTGTATCAACTCTCTTACAAATTCTCCCAGCGTTATGTGAGCTAGGCAAGGTCCATGACCCTCTCTCTGTGTTTTTAGCCCTCCTTAAATTATACAGAACTTTAATTAAAAACAGCCACCTTCAGGATTTATAATCTTAACCAGTCTTTAACAAAGGGCACATCAGAACCTACTTTTATGGTAACAAGAGGCAGAACTTGCTTCCCCAGCCCTCCTAGCAACACACCTATTGCCGCAGCGTTGACTGGCTCTAAAGCTTGAAAGTAAAAGAACTATTCGAACAAACCTACCTTTTAGGCTCCTGTCTTTTGGCAGGCTAAATTAGGAAGTAGCTTGTTCCTGACTGCCTATATATGAAGAAAGATAAGCTTTTGCAAAATACATCCTCAAAACCCCAAACCACCCTCTGAAGGGGAACTCTCTACTGACTGTATAGGAGATTGAAGGAAAACCAGCTTCCTTATATTATCACCTAATTTCTATACTTGACATCAGCTGGTGTGAATACTCAGGGTTCTCTTTTTTTCTTTTCTCCCTGCCCCTCAATAAGAGTTTTTATTTCTTTGGGTGTGCTGTTCAGCTTCTTTGAGAAGCTGAAAGGAGTTGATTATCTAATATCTATGAAGTTTGATTAGAATTGGGTTGATGGTTTTCTTCTGAAGATCTTGGTTTTGTTTTGTTTTCTGAGCAGTCATACTTCCCTCGGGCTTATATCTTAATGCTGTGCACTTCTTAAAGCTGGTACCACACAGAATACCTATGCTGAGGCAACTTCGCCTTCAGAAGCAACTTTACTTTTCTGTGTTTCAGATTATTCTTCTAAAACTGGACAGTAACTCTTGCTTGTCTTCATAGAGCATTGTAGAAGGGAGAGAGGATAAACAAGAAAATAAGTCAGTAAATCACGATTCAGGGCAGCAAGACTTAATTTCTAGGTGCTGCTGGCCCTTCCTACAGCATTTGACAAGTCATCTGCTGTGTATATGAGACAGTAGCTTGGCTGCAAAATGATGATGATAACATTTCCTCTTTTGGAGGGGGTCCTGTGTCTTCTTCAAAGTGTTTACAGACTGGAAAGAAGCAAGCTATGCATGTACTTGAAGAGAGATTTAAGGCCACCGACTGAAAACATTATATAAATGTCTATCCATAATATAATTTGCATCGTATGGGTTAGCTGTGATAAAATCTGTTCCAATGAAACACATTTCTTCAGTTTTAGGTGTCCCTTTAGTCTAATTGCATGAGCTAATATTAATGTTTTTTATTCTGAGAGACTCTCTAGAGTCTACGTCAATTTTTGGCATGTTTTAAAGTGCTAAACGTTTTTGTTTTTTTTTTTTTTTTTTTTTTACCCACAAATAGCATTCACAAACAGTAGTGATACAACTTAATCTAAGTGGAAGTGACTGACATAAAGAGCAAATGGAGATATGCTGCCTCTCAAGAGCTAGGGAAAAAAGTTATGACAAATAAGCCTAAGAACATTATGAAGCCTGTTATCTAATTCAAACTGTTGTAACCCATATGAAAGAAAGTGCACTGAATTGCAAGTACTTTGAGACCTATGGAGTAGGTAAAAACTGAGTATGATCAAGAAGTTCTCCCCGAGATCTTTGTTTTACCAAATTTGCATGAATAAATTACAGGAGGTATTTGTCTCATCAACCTTTAACCTTTTGAAAGTTTGACTTGTAGCCTAATATAGCTACCAAAACAGTACCACCAAGGATTAAAAGATAAGGAGTATAATAATTGTAGCTGTGCAACTGAAGGCAGTATGCTAGAGAATATGGCTGATAACAGATTAATGAATACCCCCATGCCTTACAAAGGTATTTGCGAGAGCACAGCTTAGCACGAGGATAATGTAAATGACCAATCAAAAATACATAAGGGTCATGTGGAAGGATGTACTAACTACATGCTACATAAAGAATTGATTAGAGGTATAGAAAGGGCAAATATGACTTGGATATATATTTTTCTTTTTTTTTAATTTGGCTGCTGCAAAGCAGGTGACTGAACAAGTCTGAGTGTGTGGCTGGTAGAAAGACACCACAGCACAGTCATTATTAATATTAGTTTATGCCTAAATGGTGAAACCTGATCCTGAGTACCCAAAAGTGCGTCACCATTCCTAGGGTGCTAACAGTGGCTATTGGGAAAAAGCAGACACTGGGAAGAAGCAATCAATCTCCTAACCTCCATCAATATTCATAAGAAAGAGGGACACAACTCACCCAAACCAATAGAGAAATCATGGAAGTGCCCATCTTTCGGCTTTCAGCCTACAAAGTAGCTGAGATTAAATAACCAATAACAAAGACAAATTACAGCCACATGCGAAACCCATTCTTGGAAAATCATGTGGGAAAACAAGCCGCACGTCACTGTAGAAATCACACCGAAGGGTTTATTTATGGATAATAACGTGCTATAGTTGAACGATCCCCATATTACTAGCAGTTGCAGCTAACATAGTAAAACAGAAGAGGACCATAGTCTTGACCATAAAGGCTTTTGTTTCTACACTGGTTTTCTGAGGCAATGAGGCTCATTACAGTAACTCTGTCCCTTTTTTCAAATACATTTTAATCTGTTGGCCAATTTTAAAACCATCTGACAGACAGAAAAGGTCTTGAGGATGCTAGATAGCTGGAGTTTGATGAAAAATTGTCTGGGTGGGAGAACAGTGACCCGAATTAGAGTCCTATGGAGGGAAATTTGTTATGTGAAGGCAGTAGCTGGCTGGCCAGCATACCAGCATCGGTACCAGCTGGCCGACCACCACGCAGGTACCAGCTGGCCAGTTGGCAGAGCAGGTGCCAAAACCAGTCTCACATCTTCCCACATTTCACTGCCCAGCCTGGCGTAACAAGTGAGCTACAGCAGATGAGGGAGCAGCAGAGAGGAGAAGGATGGATGTGGGAAAACGAGAAAAAAGACGAACATCAGAGACCCTAAGGGAGGACCTGAGATTATGGCTCTAGGAAGCCCTATACAGACAGTAAAATGCTATGGAAAGCAAGACTTCATCAGTTCAGCTGTTGGCAATTTTGTTTTTCAGTCCTGTGTCTACACAACAGGTATTCCTCAGAGGTTTGTAGGATGTTGTCTGGAAAAGACAATCTGAGAAGAGGACATTTTTGACGAAAAGAAATGCTAAATCAGAATGTTTTGCCTCAGAGACTGGTGTGAAGAATTCATCTCGCCAGGTATTTCAAGTCCAGGAATGATGACAGCTTTCCGTATTCAAAATCACCATCCTAGCTACTAACTGTATGTAGCTACTAAGAGGATGTTGATGTTATTTTGCTTTTTGTGGTACCTGCCCAATAGGTTGAACTGGATTGCATCTAACAACGCATAGTCTAAGGCCACTAAACAATAATCAGATGGCAAAAAAACCCTTTCGATACTGCACACATAGACTTAGATATCTAACAATAGCATTAATTTCTAGTAGACGCCCATTCCATTAAAAAAAAAAGCCCAGGACATCAGTCTAAACATTCAAAGTATTTATCAAAATGCAACTGGTAATGCAGTTATTTCTGGACTTTCTTCTTCACAGTTCCTATTAATATATTTTATAATAAAGTTTTGTTGCCTAAAACTGCAAGGAGAACCAGAAATCCAACTTTAACAAAAATACAGTACTTTTTAATTTTTGCTTTATTCTACTTTGGAATGAATCCTGAAAATTTCAAAATGATCAAACCACCTTAAAACAATGGAAAACTTTCTTAACAATTCTGAAAATGTGTTTTTAATTTTCAATATTTATTTATATGTATATATTTATAATTGCAAGGCTAAGGTGAAATAAACTACCAACTTTCAAAATGAAAATTTGAAACTACTGAAAAAAATCTAAATGTGACTTTTCAACACCGTCAGGCTTTTAAAAATTATTTTTAAATTTAAATTTCTGGATAATTTCTGATGTTTTTCAGTTTTAAATAAAGTGAAAGTTTTCTGTTGAGTATTTATTTCATACAGTATTTCTAACTAGCTGTAGTAATGACATAAACCTAAGTCTGCAGGAGGTGGATGACTTGTCCTTAACAGCTATATGAGAGCATCATTTCCAGGATAAACTGAGAATTGCTGGTAAAAAATCTTCCTATTTCTTTACAATTCCTTCCACTTGGAGGCCTACAAAGTATTAGTCTGGCTTGGCTGGACAAAAAATGAGGAATTATTTGATTTCAATCTACTGTACAGAATACTGTAGACAAGCTGCTCTGTTAAAATTAATAACAGTACAGGTATCTGCTCTTTAAGAGAAAACTAATGGTTTGGGTTATTACACCTTGCGGGGAAAGCGACTGGCTAATACAGACAGAACAAGCTCAGCCGATCAACTGGAAGGGGACACGAGGCAAAGGGACGATGGCGGCACTAACAGGTGGGGACCCCAGTGGTGGTGACAGCGGAACAGCTGGTGCCCTGCTCATACAACTCCAAATGATCTATCGACCGTGTTGGTCCTCGCTAGGCAGCCACTTCGTGCGTTAGCCAAACTCTTTGGCGTGTCCTTCCTGCTTATCTGTTTCAATGTCACAGCAGAGTCGCAAGGCTTGAAATGCTGCGTGCGCGTGCCGCTTTATGGTTAGCTGGAGTATTTAAACTATAGGGTGCATTTTTTTCTTTTTTTTCCCCCCCTATGGAGGTAAAACAAACCAACCAAATAACTGGCATCAACCAGCACCCTGCTGCTGGTCTAGCTTGCTATACCACGCAGTGAAAGATGCTTTTGTTTAGCTTTTAGGTTTTGGTTCTTTTTTCTTGTTTTTTTTTTTTTTTTTTTTTTTTTTTTTTTTCTTACAACGGACTTGCGTACTGGGGGGAGAAAAGAGCCCAAATCCTGCCAGTTGGCACAACTTGTTACCGGGTACAGAACCCTGTGCTTTTTCCAAATTGTTCAAAATCAAGTAAGAAATGGCAGCAGTAAGCTATGGGCTGGTGAGACTCGTCTGCTTCCAAGAACTTGTTCAGTCTGACTTAGGTTGATGTTCTTACTGGCAGTTTATATTAAGACACATAATTAGATCTCCATAATAGTTTTCCAGTGCCCAGGAGAGTTTAAATAGTGAGTATAAAAGATGTAATTCCATTGGAATAGGAAATATTGATGTGACTGTAAATTGTGAGATGGAATTTTAGCACCGTGTATCCCATCCACAATCATTTCACATGTCCGCACGTTCTATAGATAATCAACCAAAATCTCAGAAATAAAGAGATAAGTAACCCAGGGAGAGCAAGAAGAATCAGTCTTAGACGGTTGACTACTGAAGCCTTGCGAGGGAGCCTGACTACCAAATTAAATATATATACCTTCTTCATTACCAAAACATATTTTGTAGCTTGTCTGGTTTTATGGTGGTAACATTAAGCTTCATAAATCTGTCAAGCAAGCTTTAAAAGGGATTCATTAAAAACAAAAGGCATTATGGTATTCAAAGTTGGTTGTCTCTCTCATGATTTAGCCCAAAATAGAAAGACTGAAATAATATAACACTGCAATCTCAACTGTGGCTCATTCCTTCTTAATCTTCAAGCCTCTCTCCCCTGCCATTAAACTAAGCCCTCAGTGACATCCTCATATTCTGAAATGTAGCAGGGGGCGTACGGGCAGGTCTGGGTAGACAAGCACGTGTATACTGTTGATTATGCATGTGATGAAGCAGAACATTGATTATGATTCTAAAGGATAATGATTTATAGCCAGAATACGCATTGTTGAAAGCAGAGACTCCATCTTCCTCTACGCTTGTGCAAAACCTAGCACAATTATGATCTAATCTTGATTAGTTTACTAGCAACTGCTGCGATTTAATAAACATTATACCTATGTGATTAACTTTCATAAATATCCAAAACTATATTAAAAGCTTCATCTCCAAGCAGGAAAATATTATATATGTGCTTCACTTTACCCACATACAGAGTTCCAACCTTTCTGAAATTGAATTCAACACCCATGGGGCTGAATATACACGAGAAGCAGACAGTTTATTAAGAAAGGTGCCATTTTTATATCACGTTTCGGAGTAAATTTGGTTTTAGAGATGAGTAATTCAGGCAACTGCTGAGAGCCTCACACAGAAAACCAACTCATGTGTTAGTCTGCTACTTCCTTCAAGCAATAAGAACAGAGGTGGGAGGCAACACATGGTACAAGCTCCACTGCAGAACCTAGGTTCCCACAAATTTGGAGGTCAGAACAGAGGAGATCTTTCTTCTGTCATTAGCTAAGCAACAGATGTGATGCTAGGCTTTACACAGGACAGTCAATGATTCATATTGTCTGTAAGTCCATGGCGATACTGTTATTATTTGGAGAAATAAGCTCTGAGAATATGATCCTCAAACATGTTTGCTGCGAGTTAAGGAAGAGATGAAATGAGCTGAGTTTTAGCAGTGCAGAGCACTGATTTCAGAATGCCTATAGGGGCCACTCTTTCTGAAATGATCATGTTGCAAATAGGTATCTGAAGATATATTTAAGTCCTCACTTGGTCTTGCAGATTTGTGGACTTTGGATCATTTTCACAGAGGCAGCCTTTGATTGGCCAGGTAGAATTTCTTTTTTTATTATTATTTTTACAAAAAATGGAGAATTGGGATAATCTCAAAAGGAGAAAAAATAGGTAAAAAGAGGCAATCCCTCCTGCCTTAACTTTAAAAGTGTAAAGAGAAACCTATAGAGGGTTTCTCCCTTTTGTTTGCCAGTCTCCCTTCTTTTCCATCTCAAGCTTTTTGAATGAATCTTTCAGTCTCATTACCGAACACAAAGATAAACATAATATAAGAAAGTCAACCTTTATGGTTTAAACTATGCTTTACAGTTATTCATAGAATCATAGAATGGTTTGGGTCAGAGAGGACCCTTAAAGGTCACCTAGTCCAACCCCCCTGCCATGAGCAGGGACACCTTCAACTCGATCAGGTTGCTCTGAGCCCCGTCCAGCCTGACCTGGAATGTTTCCAGGGAGGGGGCATCCACCATCTCCCTGGGCAACCTGTTATTTATTAGTCTTTTCTGTATCTTCATAGGATCTTTATTTAATATGGTACCCTAGAAGTTTTCTTTGAAAATATTCCGCTCTTACAAACTTTTTCATGTTCTGCTCATCGTTCCTGTTATTTCAACAAGAGTATTCAAATAAATACAAATAAGCACATATGCCAGTGTTTTTATGACTGGGGTTGCTGGGCTGCAAAGGCAGTGAAGGTCTGGCCAATCTGCCTACCCTCCCACATATTAAGAGCATTGGGGGTTACACTTGGAATATGTTTCAGTCTCTCTTTTTTTGGCTCAGGAAATACTACTCCTTTGCTTAATGCCATGTGTAATGTAGTGCCATATCTAAATAAGGACACAAATTCTTTATTACCTCTAGAGGTGGCAAAACCGATCTGAAGTTGAAAAGCAATGACTTCCATGGAAAATCAAGAAGCATTACAAAAAGCATAGATTACCTGTCTTCGAAGGTCTCGTGTTTTCTTGGTCATCTTGTCAATAGCAATGTTGAGTGGGTCCCCCTTCTCCTTCCTTCCAGTCTGTTAAAAATGACATTTTGCAGTTAGAGAAAAATACTCCATAAAAGACACACTTTTTACAAAAATAGTACAGATTTATCAAAGGAAATCTGTGCATCTCTTTTTGTTTGCTTCCATCAAGTTGTTATTTCCAATGTAGTGTTTTTAACATGTTTCCGTGTGGGGGGCATAGCAGATTATTTTAAAACAATCTTAAAATGATAAGAAGAAAGATTAAGGTGACTCACTGGAGAGTTCAGAACTTTTCCACCAATAAATTATGTGCATATATTATAGCCTATACTCCAAAAATCTGGCAAGACCTTTCACTATAAAACGAATATTAAGAGTTTCTAATCTCCATCCTGCCAGGCACTGGGAATGTTAAACATGATAATAAGCGGCAACACAGCTTGAGGACAGAAGGAAAATGGTCCCTACGCCTGTAACAGGAATCATATTGGCAGACATTAGGCGCAGTATAAAGAAGACTTCCACTTAAAACACTTTCCTGCAGGAAATCTCAAAGCAAAAATCCTCATAAAGATTAAAAAGAGGGAAAAAAGGTTTTTGTGGCTCATAACGAATGAAAAGATATTTTTTTTTGTTCAGTGGTACAAAAAGCATTATGTGTCTTTGTCAGCCATATTACCTTTCTCTTAAGAGAAAACTGCTTCTCTAAAGATTGTCACATCTCTTATCACATTGAACTTTTTTTGATAGCTTTTCATCAAGAATCAAAATGATCTTCCATTCTTTCTGGCAGCACTCTTTCCTTCCCAACGCTGTTTTCAAATACTCCTATTTAGAATTGTTCCTTGCATATGATTAAGAGTGATTTTCTATTTCCAGCTGAGCCTAATAGCATATGTTTCTGGGAACTATTGAGAAGTCACTTTTGGGGTGGAATGGGGATTAAACATACCCTTTCAATAATAACCTCTCAAATGTACAGCACTGTTATCAGCTCTACATGACCATGTTAGCAAGTGGCCTGTGTTCCAGTCTTCCGATTTAAGCATTCATTCGAGAAAATGCCTGCTTTCTATTATTGTCTGTAAGTCTAACTATGATACGTGGCCAATACATTTATAATCATTCAGAAATCTGTAAAACCCATCCCCTATTTTTATTTAGAAATTCAAACATAAAAAAATCAAGTGCCACTAGAATTTAATACAACACCTAAATTTACCTCTTAGGTTTTTAAAAAGAATCCATTACAAATTCTGGAGTTAATTGTACAAATTGACACCAGAAAACAGAGAGAGAAAGCATTTGTTATGATACAAGCAAAAGGAGGCATCTGTGTAACCCGTTGATATTTTTAGCTCACTTTTCTTGTGTTCTTGCTTTGACTGAGTTCTTCTGGTCCCCAGGTAAAGAACTACAGCTCTTTAGCCTAAGTAATGTCACTACATGCTTTTAGTTTTAGATGTCCTGAATTCAGTCCTTGGTATTTTGTCCAAGACAGCAGCTGTCATATGTGCACACAACCTATAGTTTTTCAAGCTGAAATTTCACAATAAAAATGAGGCAGGTAAATTTGGTATAGGGAGGCTCTCCTAACTGTTGAAATGGTACAACAGGGACTGCCAGACGAGCTACTCGCAGCCAGGTTCCTAGTTTGTTAGACTACAAAGCTATATTCTAAGACAACTTCCAATTACTCCAGCTGTGTGCTGTGTACTACCTGAACAGAGCATCCTTGGTGACATTAGCGTTCTGGGATGCTTTATTTTCCAAGTCAAATAATTCAGTTTCTTTAATATTGTTTAAATTCTTCTCTTCCTTCTCATCGTTTAAGCTTTAATGCATTGGCTTAGAAAGATACAAACCACACAAAATGTTTTAAGATATTTTTTGCTAGGGAAAGATAACCTTTTTTTTTTTTTAAATAAAATTGGGGAATAATTTGCTAAACTGTGCAAATTACAGTGAATATTAACACAGTGCAAAAAAACCAAAAAGCAAACACCGTGACACTTAAAGCTACAGCGGGATCATCGGGATGCTATTTTACAGCTTTCAAACAAAACAACTGGTTAACAATTCTTCTTCACTGATCCCATGGAAGGTAGATGTATTTTGTGTTCACCAGCGACACGCAAGGTCAAGCACTTAATGCTTGGCACCCGTTTAGGGCGTCAGAAAATTGTCCTGAATAGGAACTTGGGACTTCTTCCAGGGTACTCAGCTACAGGATAAAATGACACTGAACAAATTAGGCATCTGATTAACTGAACCGTTTAGGAGCGAAAGCTCCTGATATTCCCTAAATGGTCATTGGAAAAAAGTAGAAATTTTGAGGTTGACTTCAAAGTTTGTAATTTAGATTCCTAATCTGGATGTTTTGTGCTGCTCATAGGAGGAAACTATCACTGAGATTAGGCCCATGGTAGAGTCCACCCAGCACCTTTCCTGAGCCACTCTTCAAATTTATCCTGTAACTTTTTTAGTCTAGTTTTAAATTACATAAACAGTGGCCCTTAAGGTGCATCCTATTGTGAAACGCCAGACAACTGGGAACCCTTCTGTGACCCTTAGGCCACACAACACAAACTGTCAATATCCATCTGGCCAGCCCCTTCTCCCTCTAAAATAGAGAAAAACCTGTTGTATACTGCTTACCCCAAACCTCCCTGCTCTGTGCAATTGCCCGAATCATGCCTACATGCTGTCTGAGATACTAAATGGCATGAACCAGCCTGTGCTGGAAAGCTAGCAGACCAAGTGGACAGAGGTCCAGTTGAGATCTCTCAATGGCAATATTTATTAACATATATGAATACGGATGAAGTCATGGAGACACTTCTCATGTTCTGCACAGTTTTGATTTATCCAGGAATTTTGAGTGTCCTTCACCTGTTATAAAACGGCTACTGCCTTTTAATCTGGGTACAAACCCCCTTCTTCGCTCTATGATTTCAAAGAAGGAGAAATTTGTTTAGTAAATCACATTATTGAAAAATAAATAGCTTGGCATGTGATGTTACATAGCTTCAGGCAGGTCTGTCAAACACCATCTGCTCTGTGCTGAAAATATAAGTTTATAAAAGTTTATTTATTTAAGTCCTTAAATACTCTTACATTAATGTTGCTCTGTGATAAATTTTTGGCCTTCATTCCTAGAAGGGATGGAAAGGATTTTAGTGGTTTCCTGTGTTTCTGAAAAAAACCCATAAAGCTTAGTATTGAGCCTTATAGCACTTCTCTGTTAATCTTGTTCTACAAAGAGAAGAAAGATACTTTGGAGATGGGATAAAAAGGAAGTAAAAATTGCTGCTGGCATTGGTAAAAGGAGGAAGAGAAATGCACAGAATTCCTTGAATGCCAAAATCTTGGTATTCAGAGTTCCTGTGGACAGAATTACATCTATTCATGGTGTAATAAGGAGAACTTTGTTACAGTAGAATATATTAATCAGGTTGCTGATTTCCAGTGACCATTAACAGCATTTGCATACTGTTTTTACTCAAGATACTTTCAAATGTTTCTCTCAACCTGTGTTACTCCCATCCTAATTTCCTGAGAGCTTTTCCCTGCCTGTTTGATTCATTCACAGTTAATCAGGACGAGCTAATTTCCACGGGCTCCTGACCCGGGGCTGTGCTGTCTGCAGAGTCCCCCAGGTCGGGAATGGGTCTTCCATTGTGCTTCTACCCTAAGGCTGCCGTCTCCCGTCTCCCTCCCACATCACGCAACATAAGATCCAGCTCCCCGAATATATTTTTCAAGCTTTTTTTTAAGCCTGATTTGCCACCTGGCATGAGAACTTGAGTAGTTTTTCAACACATCCATGTCCAGTTAGTGGAAGAAATTTAGGTACTGTTCTGTTTCTCTAGAAAATGCCTACGGTCGCAACCACTGTCGACAATATTACTTGAACAATAAACCATATACAGAATACAATCATGCCTTCCTTATATTAAGCAAAGTCTAAAAACTTTCACTGTTAAACCTGCATAATATTAAGGTAAGCACTTAGGGAACTTCAATTTCAGTTAGTTAGGAAGAGAAATAAAATAATAACAAAAAGCACTTCAGGTTGGTAAGAAATTTCAACATCTGCTAGAATGACCTCTGCTAAGATATAGCACTGTTTTTCCTTTTGAAAAAAGACCTTTTCCCTCTACCTCATTTTCTTCTTTTCATGAGCTGTTCACTGTTTATACTGTTGGAGTAAAATAAAATATTCCAAAATATTTTTTACAACTATTAAGTACATTTATATCCCAAGACTTGCTCATTACAGAACCCTTTTGATCAGCATGAGGTACTGAACAGGACACTCTTTTTCTAACCCCAGAGAATATCACAGACAGTCAGGCCAATAAGCCTCGAGACATAACACATTTTGGATGAGACACAGTCAGCCTTGGAAGAAGATGCTCCAGACTGGAACTGTGGTGTTAGTTGTGAATAATTCCAAACACCACTGATATGGAAATCAGAGAGCTTGAATTTCAGCACATGAAACAGATAAAATTGCTACTACCAAAATTATTACTATAAAGAGGACTTAGATATTATGGTAATGAATATCCTTTTATTGAAAAGTTATGATTACTTACAGTTGTATGAAATGCAAACCCAATCTTTTGAGCATATTATTTTAAAAAAATTATAATCGATGCCCGACGAACAGGGCTGACAACAGTAAGCTATTAAAGAAGGGGTTGGAGTGCCAAGAAATACACAAAAAGTGCAGCAACTGCAGGCCTACAACATAATGTCACAGACAAAACCCCAATGTGTATGACAACTAAATGAGTGATGCTAGAGAGCGCTATTATCCTTTTCCTTTAAAGTGCATAATTTAGAAGCTCAGTGTTTCAATTTACCAATAATAAAAATAATAGCTTAAAACTGTGTAACGAGTTTTGGGACCACTGTTTTCACGCATTGCTCTGTCTTCTCTGCTACTTCAGATACAAGCCAAAATACCTGGGAGAGCTCAGGCTCCTAACATATTACGTGTTGCATGTCCAAGACATCCTCACTGCCATTAATCGAGTAATTTAGCCTCCAGGAGACAGGTGGAAAGATTATCTATTGATCCAAAAGCTACCAAACCTTGATATACTTTTATATTTTCATCATCCCCTAGGTAGATGGTTCCATTATTTACAGTTTATTCAGAACTTCAATATCACAATGTTTTATTAAGGCGTAAATTGCTGCTCGAAAATATATCTGTCCTAATATTTTATTTTAAATGTTGAACAACATCACTCTTTAAAAACTATGCTCATGTTCAATAGCCCTTTTAAAAGTGATAAAGAGAAGCTTAGTACTAAGAGGAAAAACATTTTGAACAACAGACATAAGCTGCATCAGTGCTTTTAAGCAGAAAACTAGGTTTAAATGTACCAATACATAGTCTCCCTCTGACAGGCTGAGAAGACTAATTTTGGGTCAGGAAAAGGCTAAACTATATATCCTAGCAGAAGAGAGTAGAGACTAAATTTCATTGGAAGTTGAAAAACCTAGCTGTTCACTAGGGAGATGGGTCACGAAAACATTTTAGAACATCTGTGTGGTTCTTCTATGGATGAGCTGAAGAAGACATCTTAGAATAAATAAATATTAAAAAAAAAATTGAATGGTGAGAAGTCTCTTAGGAGCACAGTGTGAACGTGAATTACTGTTCTACTCAGCTCAGTGATTCATCCATACTTTATGTTTATTCCTATAAATTATTTTGAGTTTTAGCATTTATTCTAGGTAACTACACTGGAGGTTCTGCAATCACCTTTCTTCCATCTTCAATTTTGATGGAGAATTGCCTCAAGTGGAATGAAAATTTGTATGTTCCCTTTTCCTCTTTGTAGTGGTTTTGGTTCTAGGACTTCCTTGGCAACCAGGGTACAACCAAGGAAGTGGTCATGTTCCCAGT
>JANXJC010000055.1:43808068-43819942 GCA_027564655.1 Leptodon cayanensis
GAAAAGGGGCTCGGTCGCGTAGTCTCTGGGTCCGGATCCTCAATGCTGTGAGGGTAAGGTACCCGTATAAAGACGATCTCGTGAGTTCTCCGAGAAGGTGGAATACAGCAGAAGAAGGTGTCCAGTACCTACGCGAATTGGCCATACTAGAAATAATTTATTGTAACCCAGAACACTCTTAATCATTCATTTTTTTTCTTGAGGAAAAAAAAGAGAATTTTGCATAAATGGGAGAAAAAAGCTTGCTTAGATATCCTTTTTCTGCTCAGGTCTTTTGCCCTTTGTTTATGCAGTTACAAAGGAGAATTCTAGGTTCAGCCACCACAGAGAAAGGACAAGACAGAAAGGTCCCAGTATGTATATTATCTTGCCGCTTCACAATAAAACATTGAATTACAGGCTTTTTTCACGGCGCTTCCACAATCCTACTCAGTTCTAGAATGCCATTCACTAAATAACCTGCTCTTAAATGTTCGTTACGGACAAGAAGTTCTCCTAAAATAAAACAATTGCTTTCGGTAGATTTTAATTACCTTAAAAAATTGTGACCAGATCAGTTAGTGTAATTGGTTCCAGTGTAGCATAAATAATCACAACAATGCAGAAAACTGGGTAAGCCACCTCCTTGCAATGCCAGATAGTAAATAAAGTCAATAAAATATAAGTGAACCATGAGCTGGACATGATATCAGTACCTGAGGTGCACAAATCTTGTCCTTGGCCTGGATCCAAGCAAGTTTTATCTAGATCTGTACATAATTAAAACTAAGTATGTAACTAAGTAAAGAAATTATGAAAACTGAATATGTAAATGGTTGAAGAATATTCTCTTTTTCTATTTTACGCATGTTTTTTATGCAGTCCACATCACCACAATATCTGAATGTCTTCAAGTGGTGAATTGATGAATTAAGTGGTGTGTTTAATAGCAGCCTTGTGTGGTTTCTTCTTTTATCTTCTTACAAGAGGGAGAACTTCTGTGTAGGGGACTATTTTACTTTGGTTGGTTTGTGCCTATTGCTTTTCTTGTTTTGCATAATTTACTCTTGTAACTACTTCTTGTCTTTTGGCAATAACCAGGGATTTTCAGAAACATTATCAAATGACAGCCATTTGATTTGAAAGACCAGTTCGGATTAGGGCTTGATTTTATTAGTTCCCAAGTGGCAGCTGCTGGTATTAATTGATATTTACCCATAATCCCATACTGGCATCTGAGCTTCCCTAAAAAAGGACTGCCTGAAGAATTTATATTTATAATGATATTAGAGAGTGCCTAAAACGGAGAACTTTTTCATTCTCGAGAATGAAGGCAGCAATTTGTTGGTTTTGGTGGGCTTTTTTTTCATTGTAGATATACATTGAATATTTCTGTAGTTCTGTGTATTTTTGAACACAAGTTTTGAAGATGACTGTGGTGAGGATACAGTCCTTCTCTTGTAGCTACCAGACAAGACTGGATTTTATAGCACACTGAGGTACCAAAAATGCACAAAAGGCAACTGGTGGGACTTGCCTAAGTTACCAGGCAAGCCTAACATTCAAATCTCATCGATATTCATTAGGTAAAACATGCATTGGTTTTTTTTTTTTTTTTGGAAGTGTGTGGGGGGAAGCCATGCATCTATTAAAAGTTCTTCCCCCAGGCAAGAATATCCTGCCATCATTTAAGATTTGTGTCATTTAATTAAATTCAGATCATAATGTAGCGCACACTGCCCTTTGAGAAAGCAGTGATAGTTTTCAGGGTAGGACCATCTCACTTAATTTTACCAGCCAGAAATACTTAATAAAATCTAGTTATTTTACCTCCTTCCATATTCAGTATATAGTCACAGGCATTTTTAGAGCACCCATCTGTCTTACATATTTATTTTAACACGGGATACATATCATCACATGGGGTTGCTTCTCTCCATTGATAATGCAGGGTGTCTTGTGGTACTAGATGATCAATTCTTAAACAACTAAGTTTCGTGAGATAAAACTCCTTCCTAATAACTACAAAGATTGTCCAGCCTTCGAAGGACCAGGCTAGAGACTGCATCTTGGACAAATTATGTGTGTTTTGGATGATTTTCTTCCAGAGAATTTAAAAATATTAGCATTCTAAGGGCATCTTTTTTACGAGCTTTCCCAAAAGACATTCCTGTACTTCCAGGCTCTGATATTTTGAGGTCCTGTAAATAATTCACTTTCTTCCTACTGTCTAAAAGAAACACACTTCATAAATTTTAGAGTTGGCATTGGATCTTAACAGTCTTGCTTGTTTCTCCATGCTCATTTTCCCCCTTCAAAACCCCTGAACATACAAATACCTACAGACACACTTTAATACTTTGGTCATCACTACCAACAGCCTTAGGACAACACTATGAAAAAACTGTTTCTTATCTTTGTAATTACAGGTGTGATTGCAAGAGACAGACTGTTGCTGGTCATAAGAAACATTGCAACCTAATGAAGAAAACAAAACAAAAAAAAAACAGTTATAGCTGGATTTCTCTAATCAGAGCTTTCTCAGATAAAGACCTATGCCAACATTACCCTAATTTGGAACTGCGGTTTGTTGATAATAGGGGAAAACACGGAAATGCAGTTGGAGGAGCCAAAGGCTGATAACCTGAGATGGGTGTTCTGGTATGTCCTCAAGAAATCTCTGCGATACGTGTGTAATGAGACCTATATCACTGCAAATGCAAGGGATACGAGTGTTAGCATGCAAACGTACTTCTGATCCAGGTTTCTGTCCTAATGTCCTTGAGAACTGATGTCTCTGAGGCTTCCCCTCATTCCTTTCTTTTTGAGGGGGCTGACTTTGTAACAATATGTATTAGTATATTCATCTGCAGAATATTTCTCGTAGTTAAAGAGCATCTTTTCCTTTGCAGTGCTTACTCAGAGGACTCAAAGAGGAAAACATAAGGGTTTTCATAGAATAAACTGCATATTTCTGTTCAGAAGATGTCAGGACACAAAATTGATGCTGTTACACTTAAATGCATATAAGAAAAAATAGAATTTCTGAGGAAAGAACTGTGGATGGTGTAAACTGCTACAAAACCATCAGCTTCACTGAAGTCACGCTAATTTACACCAGCCGAGAATCTCCCCACTCATCAGTTAAATGAAATCTTGCAGATGCTTCCATTTAGAAGGTCAGAAATGTTTACTCCAGAATTCGAAATTATTCTAATTTCTTCACAGACATCTACTTGCAAAGGGTCCACTACAAATTCCTCATTTAACCACCAACTGCTTTCCAGCTGTAAATTGCAATCTGCTTTTAAATTGCTTCTGGATGCCTTCTCTTAATCTAAAATAACTGGAGGAAAAGGAGATAGTACACGTTTTTTCCTTCCCTTCAGATATGGAAGCCCATAGTGAAGGACTATGTAAATAAAAAGTGTTAAAATTTACCCACTTTAATACAAGCTCTTGAGAAAAGTCTATTCTATTATTATAAGCATAATAATTAATGTTACTAAGTAATGAAAGAGTTATGAATAAAACCTTCTATCATATTTTCTATTAAAATTTTATCTGTTAAAAAGTTGAAGCAATACCAGGACACTAAGAAAAGAGAAGTGGTAGAGAAGTTCAGGACTTCTAAGAGAAGTCTTACAACATGTAATAAATGATACCATATGCATCTAAACTCAGTAAATTAATTGAGTAAAACTTTGTTACATCTCTGTTATAGATTAGTGGAAATACTTGCTAGAACTCTTAATGGAAGTGATATTGATGTCTGGTATGACCACTGGCCTCGGTCTTATGTCTCATTCACTAGAAGGCACTTGTAGCCAATCTCTTCCTACTTGGTTTAGATTAAAGGTAATATTATGAGTCACAGCGATGACTGTTATTCACTGAATTAAATGCATCCTCAGCATCCCTTGAAAACACCCTTTTAGTGTTTTTCAGGTCTCTGTCTTGGAGGAATAAGAGAACCACATAATGTTATTTGGTTGCAAGCAAAGAATTTTTGTTTGTTTATGTATTTAACGTTAGGTTCTGTAGTGTGGACCTTTATGCATTTTTTTTCAGCAAAGGAGCTTTTTAAACAAATAAACATCTCTGACCAACGAAGTGACCATTGGAAGTACATCGAAGAATTCACGACATTTACAGGTATTAAATGAACATTTCTAATTAACATACTGAAGTTCCAAATATGCCCTTCTATTTAGATGCAGAATTGTTGTTAATGGCTGTGGCGGTGTGCTCCCCACCCCACTTAAGCCATAACCACCAGTGGGGGTTGTGATGGCTGCATCCAGCTTACTCTGGACTTTGGGGGACAGATGGCAACAACGTGGAACGGTGACCCAGGCGTCTTGCTGATAGAAGTCAACCATCTTACTCCACAAATAGTGGACAGCCCCAGGCCCACTGAGCTCTCCTGTGGGGCAGTGGGCTGCACGCCAGGATCTCCCATTGAGTTGGGAAACCTCAACCTAGAGGTTGAGAGAGTCCTTGCCACAACAGATTCTCAGTAAGGGATTAATAGCATGCTAAACTCTGAAATCCTAAGTGATGTAAAGGATTGATTGTGCACATATAGTCCTTTAGACATAAACCATTGACCAAGTCTGGGACTAAGTCTGGATCCAGCTGCACCCAGCTCCCCTCTGGGAAGGAGTTCAGAACACGAGGGGGTCCTTTCTGAACCTCCTGACTCAATGGGAGGGTCTCCCTGACAGTTTTGTTTGACCCTGTAATTAATCAAGTGTACCTTGCCATCGAGTGAAGTACATGACTCCATCTGCGACAATGGCATAATGACAGGTATTATATAGTCTTATTAGAGTTCAAACCCTCCAAGTGTCCCCTGTCTGTGGGAGGCACAGAATTGGCTTGACTGCACTTACAGTGCTTTGATTACCAAATATCACTGAAAAATAGAATTTCAACTAGTTGGTTTCATCTGTCACTATCTAACAGATCTCTTTATGAGACATATAATGAGTATTACATCTGCATTTCTTTCTTTTTAATTGCATTGCACTTGTATTCCTTAGATGATCCACAAGGAACTGAGGTCTTGTTTATTCCCTATCAAAAATGTGTTCATCAATGTATACAGCTGAAAGTCGATGCTAACTCAATATTTGTACTTATAACAGAGAATTAAATGCTTTTTCAAATTCGCTGTTACTTTCCTTTCCCTTATCTTGCCAGTTCCCTCCAGACCACCCAGGTAGTTCTTTTGTTTGGCTTTTTTTTTTTTTATTTTCTCTTTATCCTCCAACCTGTTCTGCACATTTCTCAATTACAGTCTGCACTGAAATAATGTTGGAAATTATTTCGGTTGATGTTTCCTGCAGCCAGTGAAACCACTGCTACTTTCCAGCGCTGACGCTCTATTTGGCAGCTTACTGTGCAGCCTACACGATATCAGGTTAGTGCATGTGTCAAACTTTCTGAGGGCAGTGACATGTGTCTGGCAACAAGGCTTTTTAGTCTGGCACATCTCCAGTGAAAACCCCACCTGCAAGCAAACAATGCGCGTGAGGTTTAATTGGACACATACTGTAACTTTAGCTACAGTTTTGAATGAATGGAGATAGAGGAAAGCCTGGGAAAGAAAATAACTCAATCCTCATTACAGTAATTAATCATTCACTTTGAGTACTGGCTGCTTTGTGTCTACATGTTCCTTTGTAGGACATCACAACCATGAGACTTTAGTGATGAAATAAAACAAAACAAAAATAAAAGAACTATTGAAACTCCAACCAGACTTTCAAAAGAATGTAAGAGCAAAGGACCACCTCCTTCTATTTTTACAGAGCAAAGCTGCAGTCTATTCCTGTCACCACCTTAGATCAATGTGCTAGGTGATATCCATTCAAATTACTTGTCAGTTTAATCAGAGGAAGTGAAACACAATTACAGGGCATTAGTGTAAAAGCCAGCACAAAATAACAGAAAGTCCATGTGGGATACCTGAAGCAAAAGCCCGTTGAAAATAACTCTCTGACATTTTCATCAACAGTCTTTTTACAGAAAAAAAGCCTTTGTAAATGCTATTACAAACTAATTAGGTGTAAAATAATGCTTTAAGTCTATAAACTGATTAGAGTCCTTATTCTCCTTGTAGATAGCAGAATTTTGGGGGGCTTTTGTTCTGTTCTTAGAATAAAACTAAATGCATAAAGATAAAGACCTTTACTGAAACGATAACTGGCACATTTACAAAGCCTCTCTGTGCTCCCTCTCAAGTCGGCAGGGGTTTTATCATTATTTCCATTGAATGATTGGAACATTCACTTTTCATGGACACTCCAAATTTGCACTGAATATAAGCTGTATTTTTGGAATCATCAAACAGATGACTTGGATTGAGTGGATGAAATGGGAGCAGGGAAGGGAAGGGACTCCTCCTTCTCCCCCTGAAGGCAAGGATGCGAGACTGGTGGATTCAAAAGGACGAATAAATGCAACCCTGTCCCCGAAGCCTTGCCTGGAGTCCCCAGGTGGGATATGCTGGCACGGGCTCCGGTGCCTTGAGTCCCTGTGACCCTTTCATCCCAAGTTGTACCACAGCTCAGTTTCAGCAGGATAGGAAAAAAAAAAATACACCCAGTCTGGAGGCATAAAGGAAATAAAGATTTGTGAATCCTCACAACAGGAAATCAGACCGAGGCCTCTCATTTCCTGGGTGATACTTAACTATTAAAAAAAAATAATATAGGAGGCAGAATACCCTCTATGTGATTTAGAACCTCACTTAGACTTTTCAAAAAAGTAACTATCAATACATGTCTTTAGGATAGAGCATAAGCTGGAAAAAAACCTTCTCCTTCCTCCCTAACTTGCTTTTTAAGATCCAGTAGGCATGGCAGCTCAGTCTGTACTCAGCAGAGTTAATCTCCCGGATTGAGGTGACTTCACTTTTTTCTGTAGTCACAATGCATAGCCCAGGTCCTTGTACCCCTGTGGTAAAAAAGTCACTTAAAATGTTCATGTTGTAATTCCGAGCTCATAGACTCCGAGGTCTTTAATTGCATTTGGCCCTTTATCTTCTATATTCATGAGACGGTAATTAATTTGACCATCCCTGTCTGGTCCACAGGGTTATTGAATGAATAGCTCTGCACATCCACATAAATGCCTCCAAAAAGAGTTATTACTATGATTGTGCAATATGACAAGTTAACTCTGCTACGTTGATAATGATGGCATTGAAACTGTTAAGGTAAATGCCGTTGGAGCCCATCTCATAGGTAATGGAAATGGAAGAAAGCATATGAATATGCAACACACAAAACCACTGCACAGTTTACACTCTGCCTAGCCTTTTAAAATAAAAAAAAAAGTTAATCCTATCTTTCAAATTTCCTTGATACACCGTCTTCTGGAAAACACAAAAACCCAAAATATTGCAAAAGGGGTTAAAAGCAAGGTAGTTCTTTTGGTAGATTGGCACAAAGACTTCTTGTAGGAAATGAAGTGTAAAAAATCTTAAAGAATGTTAAATGAAATCACAGCAGACTGAAACATGTGGTTCCAGTGCAAGACCTGAAAAAAATTTGAAACAGATGCTAATTGGCACCACCTTCATTCTGATGTTCATAAATGAAACTGAGTGAGCCTTCAAAGGTGCCAAAGGAAGACTAGCCGTCCAAAGAACATTAAAATGTGCTTGGATTTGGTTTGTCAGCTCCAAAGTTATTTATATCCTGCAAAGTTATTTAGATGCTTTTGAAAATTCATCCAATGAGACAAGTGTGTGCATTTTCAACAGGATTGAAGTCCGTGGAATTTAAATTCTTAAATTAGCCTGGATATGCCTTCTGTTATCAATTAGCATTGGCTTTGGAGGTGAACTACTGATCTGGAGTTGTACCGAGTTATTTACTGCAGGAGACTTTTTACTGCGGAATAGTCCATGGTTTGTACCGAGACAAATGCGGTAGTTTGCAAGTCTCGGTACAAATCACGCACTATTAAAAGTAATCCACAGACATCTGCAGCTGTTTCGAGTGCCTTTTAATGACAGATGCATATAGAAACTAATTGCAAGTGGTAAAAGTGCCAACTGACCTCTACATATGGTTTTCTTCCTTCCCTCCTAAATAACTTAAACTTAGATGTTCCAGATTAAACCTCTTTTTAACATATAAGGATATCAACTATTTTAAAAAGTACTGTTCTAATAATTAACTAATTTGGCTCTGCAGTGACTTCAATAGCAATTTCAGTAGTAGTACAATGTAGCATTCCACATTTCCTATTTATTACTCTATTCTTATATGCCATTCCCTATGATTTCATTGGTATCATGTACAAAATCATGATTGAATAAATGTTTCCTATAAAAATCAATGATTTCAATAAAACAGGAACAAGTGTAGAGATTTTGCATGTTATACATGGCCATGATGTACACCAACGAGATAGCAACTGAATCCACAGTCTATGGGAACTAGACTCTACTTCCAATTCCCAGTCCAGTTCTGTTTCTAACAGACTATATTTTAGCGAAGTTTTCTTTAGTATGGCAATTAGCATTAACAGTGAGTCAATTCCATGATGATCAAACGCCTAAAGACATTTTAAAAAATAAACTAAAGCCCGGCAGGAGAAGCTCTGTGGCTTTCCACACCGCATGATGCTTTTCACTTCAAAACTACTAAGTAAATTACTGAGAAAAAGTTACTGTGAATAAAATGGGCTGCACTGTGTTAAGTAATTATTTCTAAAGTGTGAAATGGGTAGGAAGTATCTCATCTTAAAGTAGTGCCATGATGCATATTACCTCCCTAGTATAAAGTGAACACTCTTTTTGTTTTTTTCTTTATCTTGCAGGAGCAAGCACAGGAATGAAAACTTTATTTTTCTAATGATTTTTTATGTGGGAGAGAAGTGTAAAGACTCAACCTGTGAAACTATGCTGTGCTCCACTATCTGTACCGCACTACTGTTTCTGGAAGAATCTTCTAGAGTTTCATGAGCTCTCAGGAAATGCCCAGTAAATTATAAATATATTTGGTTAATGCTCCCCATTTAAGGCATGCATGAGGGAGACGTGATCTCCTGTGTTAAAGACCAGCACTTCTGGGAGCGTTAAGGAGCACCCCAGTTAAGATTTAATTTGTGAAACAATGCAGAACACAGCTTGCCTTTAAGTATGTCTTGCAAATATGTTGTGCCGCACACCCGTTCTGTTCCTCACTATTGAAACCAGCAGTAAAAGAAGGTCATTTTAATTGAAAAGTTATGATCACAGCATGGGTTAGGAAAATACCCTTACGATGGCTTCTGGGAGAACAGAGGGGATTCTTGCGATTAATTAATACCTAGATGCAAAACAACAGGCTGTTTCAATAAGAAGAAAAGGTTATTTTTTTCTCCTGGTGGTTTTTTTTTTTGTTTGTTTGGGTTGTTTTTTTTTTTTTTTTTGACAACTGTTATTAAAAGTTGCAGGGAGGGAGGGGAAGAAAGAGGAAAACCATGCAAGAATCAAAAAAGCTTTGTCCAAGAAAAAAAGTGACACAAATTGGTAGTAATGAACTATGTATACTAGTTACCTAAAATACTCCTGTCCATTTAAAGGATAATTACACATAGATTAAAATATTTATGCAGAGTACATGTGAAATTCAGTCCCAGATCAAAACTGAGAGGTAGTAGAGATTAAACAAGCGAGTACTAGTCTGGGTTTAGTGGCTGACAAGCACAATTAAGAGAAAACATCTTTTCTTAATAATCCATTTCAGCAACATGCAATACAGGCTATTGTTTCGTTTTGTTCATATACATAAGGGATTCATTCCACAAAGATCAAAAAGGGTTATTTTCTCAGATTATATATCATATGGATATCCGAATTATACTTTTCAAGGGCATGACTTCTAGGTACCCAGAGAGCCATTTAGTGACCCGCTCAGGAGAAAGAGCAGAAGTGTATCTACAAAGCGTAAACTCATTTTGCCCTTGGTCCTAAAACCATCTTTGAGGTTTGACCTTCAGAAGAACTTTACATAACACAGATCGGTTGACTAAGGTTGGCCACAGGAAAGCATTTAACAAGTCAGTGTTGCAAAGCACTCTGTAACGATGCAGAACAAGCCTCTAAATGTATCGAGTGAGCTCTCCTCTCCTTAAATATCTCTATGTTAATAGCTTGTTCTCCGGGGTCAGGAAGTGTTACCTCCAGGAGGGGGAGGGATAGAAGACAAGAATTTCATTGCGGGGCTTTGAAATGATATTTTATTATTTCAAATGTTAAATACTTTAATTAATGTAATAATTTAATTTAATATTGTAAATAATTTTATAAATTTGTATACTTTCAAATACAGTAATTGTAAGGTGGGGTTAGTCTGTATTTAGAGGTAAGCAGTGACCAATGCCAAGTGATTTTGGAAGCTTCCCCATAATGTAGGAAAAAGTCAACAATACTACAGCAAGACAGTTGTTCTGGCCATCATGTTATACCCACTGATAGTTGTAGCCCTGATGTGTGTGGACAAGATGGGGAGCGGACAACCTCAAATCCATAAGCACATCAGGTGAGGTACTTAGAAATGTTTCTGGTGAGCCTGTTTTACTAATATCACGTGCTCATGAAAAACAAAAGGAACTGTGTTTACAAAATTAGTATTTCATGGGCTTCTCTTTAGACAGGTCTATTTCTTAAAAAAATCATTGCCTTAATGCACAACTGTGTGCACACATTTACAGATACTTGTATACTCAAGGATGAAATTTCATTTTTTAGATAACTTCCTGAATCGAGATAAGAATGTCCATCAATCATCTAATATAGCTAACGAGCAAAAATTTTGGGTAAGAGGGCATTTTTTTAAAAAAAATGAGGCTAGAACAATGACTGCCTATGCCAGCATTCATTTTGACTGATGAATTCCAGAGCAGTTAATACAACAAATAGCATCTCCTAGTAAAATTCTCTAATTCTAATACCATTTTGCTCTCCAAAACATACATGTTGACATCAGAAACAAATTGCAACAACACGCAGAAGAATAAGCTGTTGCCTCTGAAAGCTTTTTCCAATATTCCACATAACTTCAAATTTTATCAGGACAAAAAGAAAGCTGTATGACACATGTTTATGCATTTGTGTGTATATGTAATGCTTTTATCACTCAAATCCACTATGTTTTACCTTTATACAATAAAAATAAATCAAAATTCAAAACAGCCATGATTAGTTGAATAACATATTTAATATTTTCAGTGCTAAGAAGGGCAATGCCCAATATAAGACATTATGTTAAATATCTTATTTCAACTGCCACTTTTATTTTATGCCAAAATTTGTTCAAATTGCAGAACCACACACTTGAAAATAAAATACTTGTTTTGGTGGGTTGAACTTGGCTGGATGACAGGTGCCTACCAAGCTGCTCCATCACTCCCCACCTCAGCTAGATACGGGAGAAAAAATATAGCAAACGGTTCGTGGGTCAAGATTAAGGACAGGGCGAGATCACTCAACCAATTACTGTCACAGGCAAAACAGACTCAACTAGGGAAAAATTAATTTAATTCACTGCCAATCAAACCAGAGTAGGGTAATGAGAAATAAAACCAAATCTTAAAATCACCTTCCCTCAACCCTCCCTCTTCCCGTGCACAGCTTCACTCCTGGATACTCTACCTAACCCCTCCAGTGGCGTGGGGGGACGGGGAATGGGGTCAGTTCATCACACGTTGTCTCTGCCGCTTCATCCTCTTCAGGGGTAGGACTCATCACACTCTTCCCCTGCTCCAGTGTGGGTCCTTCCCACAGGAGACAGTCCTCCACCAAGTTCTCCAGCGTGGGTCCCTTCCCCGGGCTGCAGTCCTTCAGGCACAGACTGCTCCAGTGTGGGTCCCCCACGGGGTCACAAGTCCTGC
>JANXJC010000055.1:43820120-43831875 GCA_027564655.1 Leptodon cayanensis
GCTGCAGGGGGACAGCCTGCCTCACCAGGGGCTTCCCCATGGGCTGCAGGGGAATCTCTGCTCCGGCGCCTGGAGCATCTCCTCCCCTCCTTCTGCACTGACTTGGGGGGCTGCAGGGCTGCTCCTCTCACATCTTCTCACTCCTCTCTCTGGCTGCTCTTGCACAGAATTTTTTCCTTCTTAACTCTGTTCTCCCAGAGGCACTACCACCATCGCTGAGGGGCTCAGCCCTGGCCGGCGGCAGGTCCATCTTGGAGCTGGCTGGTATTGGCTTTTTCGGACATGGGGGAAGCTTCTAGCAGCTTCTCACAGAAGCCACCCCTGTAGCCCCCACGCTACAAAAACCTTGCCACGCAAACCCAACACACCAGTATTACAGCTGCCTGCTCAGCTAGAATTTCCCGTTTTCATTCACACATGTTATTGTACAGTCCTCAATTATATGACCAGATCTTAATTTTTCTACAGGAACTCTGCTAATGCGCACAGGATAGATGAGCCTCATTTGTTGCTCAGTTGTTTATATAGTTAAAACATGTTGTTTGCAAAATTAAGATAGATTTATATAGTAGTCTATAAATGTTGCTGGATATTTCAACAGTTCCTTATAAAACCAAAATCACAATTCAGCTGCAAGAAAACAGTATTTAAGATTGTAGGCATGGCAGGGCAGAGCAGAACAACTTTTTCTTTTGAAATATCAGAGAGAATGCTTCTATCAGCAAAATGGTATTGTTCAAGTTGGCATCAATATGGGATTTACAAAGTAATGCAAAGTGTCGTGGGGATGTTCACTTATCAGTTCTGCTCAGACCTGTTTGCACTTTCGAACAAAAGAAAGCTCCCCAGGATTGATGGGCAGGGAGTTGAGCTGTAGTGATGCTGGAGTGAATGGTAACAGGGAAGTATTTAAAAGTCATGCAATTATGAAATTAATTCTCTATTTAAAAGTCACAAAATAATGACAGTAATTCACTATTGAGTAAGAATCTGCAGAGAAATTTTGTAGAACAGCAAAAAGTGGCATGGAAAAATATTTTCTTCTGAATACAGAATATCACAAAAGGTTTTGGCTTCATATCCTCATGACTTGTGATTTAAATTGACTTTTGAAATTATATTGACTTAACTGGTTTTGCTATCACTTCTGATATTTTTTCTTAGAAGAAAAGACAAACATTATCATAATTGGTTATTTTAGTAAACCTCGAATCTAGCGCATTAAATGTGACCATGATTCTTCCCTTCGGAAAGAAATCTTAATAACCCAACTGGATTTCTATCAGTCTATTGTATAGTACGTTCACCAATATAGACCAATGTTCAGTTTCTTGGACTAGAAGTTATGATCATGTCTAATCTCCTGTGCCTGACAATAAGTTTATGATAGCGAGTGGAAAAGCTCACTGACTTCGGAGGTCGTTGAATGAAATCACAAACTTTTATATAGCATAGTTATTAGTAAAAAAATAAATAAGTAAAAATACAGTAGTAAGAATGACAGACAAATACTCCTATTGCTTTTTGTGTTGCTCTACACTACACGGATTTTATAGGCTATATTATTCGCCAGATGACACGCTGAATATAGAAACAAATACAGAAACTCAGAGGAAATTCTTTTTTTTTTTTCTTTTTCACAAGTATTTTAGGAATTTCAAAGTTCAAATTTGGAAGTTGGATGCCCCATCCCTGGAAATGTTCAAGGCCATGTTGGATGGAGCTTTGAGAAACCTAATCTAGTGAAAGATGTCCCTGCCCAAGGCAGGGGGGTTAGACCAGATGATCTTTAAAGGTCCCTCCTGACCCAAACTGTTCTATGATTCATTGGGATTTTGTTATGTATTTTTGATTCAATTTTTTTTTCCTAATCATAATAATTTAAAGTAATCAAATTCTGCCCTCTGTATTACCGGAATGAGAATTAATCCACTAGTCTAAGGAACAAAATTTATATTTCTGAGAATGTCCCAAGTGTCTTTTCTGCATTCTCCCATACTATATGGAGTATTTGTGTAGTAGCTGTGAGATCCCAGTTGTGCTCTGCTGGGAAATGATGCACAACAGTGGTAAGATCAACTGGGTAATTCAGTGAATTGGAATGAGAATTTGGGCACTTATTATATCTCTCACCAGTAAACAAGAGGTATGTCTCCACCTAAACTGTAAGTAATAAGAACAGCCACTTTGTGATTTCCTGCGCAGATACACATCGTAAAAATTATTAATTTTGAAAGTAATGCATTGTATTTAATTGAACACTGTAAAATCAGTATTTAGATACAATAATCTTTTTAAAAGAATGCACTGAAAACGATCAGACCTGTTTACTGCTTCATAAACAGAGAGTAAAATACTCTGTTTTGTAAATATGATCTGCAAATATTTCTTTAAAAATGCCAATAACTTAAACATTCTTCTACCCGAGTCTTTATTTAAATGTCAATTACTATAGCATCAGAGAGCAATCACACAGCTAAATGATGCTTTAACCAGCTTGCTATGAAGTTCTATGACTGCAACAGAGTATCTATAAAATATTTTCCATTTGATCCAGTTGTAGGATTTGCATTGAACTAGCAAACCAGGGCAAGGGGAATAAGCTCCTGTACTGATTCCTAGAACACACATTAAAAACATAGGAGGAAAATTTCAACAGATTTTGATATTTAGTATCTTTCCAAAATTCTTTTCTGAGAACCCTTGTGGGGTGACTCCCCTCTTTATATCTCTTGGAGATAGCATTAGCGTACTGCACCAAACATAATAAAGATGTGATTCCTAGACACAATAATGGCAGTCTGAAGATTTTAAAATCATAACACAGACTATGAAAAGAAAAGAGTGCTGCTTAAAATACACAAGCTTTTATAAAAATAGTACTTTTTTGTGTTATGCTTATTTTTGGCTTTATGTCTTAAGGAACTGTGTTTCAAATATTTCTATGCATGCCCATTGGTTAGAAGTTTCCTCTATTAAAACAAAATGAAGAACATTTTGCATTAAACAAATATATGAGAATTTAGAAAAAGAAGTATATATTTGGAGATACAGAAACAGAAGAGTTAGCTACAGTAACTACAAAACATAAATAATTGCAATCTTAATTATCCTCCTACTCTCTCACATCATCAAACCCCTTCTATGTTCTAGGGCAGTAACCACCTACACCCTCTAAATCACTTCAGTGAAGCCTGCAAATGCTATCTAACATTTATTTTCTGTTACACAAACATATGCAAATGCTTATCTATATGTATAAGCACACAGACACACCTCCAGAATAAAACTCAAAGCCCTCCATCAAGGTCAGCGTCCTTAGACTCGTAGCTCCCTATCCCAAAGAGTCTAATAGAAATGTGCATTACAGTCAGTGGGAAAGGGCAGGGTGAAGGCAGATTAGTAATAATAATATTGTCATAGAGGCTCGTTACAGGCATGATAGCTTGACGGTTTAGTCATTTGTCTCTTCAGGTCCTAGATTCTTATGTCTCTTCTACTTTTTCTTGCCCACATCAAAAGTATGAGTCAAGGTTTGCTTCTATTAGTGGCATTTCTATTGTTTAATTTCTTTCCACAGAAACAATCTTAAACTGACTGCCTAGCTAGCGTTATGGGTCATTTTTACAACAGAATCAAAACTATCTTCATGGTCCTTTTCATAAGTTCATTTCCCCCTCTCCATACATCCACTAAATAAGCTGGGTTTTGTCTGTTGGACACTCAATATTTTGCAGAACACCTACGTGTGCTCAAGAATTTGCCATAGTTCCACAACAGTGTGTTTTTGTTCCCTGAGTTGAGATGCTACCATGGTTCAGTATGCTTTCTTATGCCTCCTCGCTCATCCAAGTCATTCTCTTTCACCCATGGAATAGTTTCTGGACTTGTGACCTGCCAAGACCTCAAGAGCTCACGAGGCTTCAATGGAGACATCTCCTGGTTTGTTAAGCCACCCTGCTGAAAATGAAGTCCCTCAAAATATCTCAGTTAAAACCTCTCCTCTGCCTTGTTGCTTCTATTTCTTTACATTAGTGCTGCCCCCAATTTTTGGATGAATTGACTAGTCAGCCTTCAGCCTCCCCTGCTGCACAGGGTAAAGAGAAAGGCTTATTTTGAATGGTGCGCTTGAATGTTGTTCAATGACTAGTACGACTGCCCTCATAGATAGACATGAATATCAATTAAATCTGGGAAGGAATCAAAAAATTTATGGGAACATTTCACAAGCCTAGGACAATATATTTAAAAAATGGAAATTCTATATATTCTTTTTTCAGTGATTTAGTACAGTGATTAGTATTACAGCTATTTGTATTCATGTAAACTGAAGAACTGAAACACAAAATGTTGCGAACTAAACAAAATAATAGCCTCAGTCATCTCCGAAATCATTATCGCACTTAAGAAACATAGTAAAATTCAAGCGTATGAGACTTTCCTGGAAATTTCCCACACACTTTTTGAAGACATCTGTTCAAAGCAGAAATGTAGGGTAAATTTCTGGAGGGGAAAAAAACAAAAAAACCCTGTATCTCCCTTATTCCCTCTACAGATTACACCATTTAGAGCAATTTCTTTGGAGCATTATATGACCTTTTCCACTAGTATGAATTTCCCCTAGGTTCTGGGGCGCTGACAGAGAAGCCCTGAACCAGCTCTAGGAAGCTTTTCCATAAGGAACAGAAATGGACTTTTAGCTTGGTTTTCTGTGTCTACAGACGACGGACCAATATTTAGCTCATTTGTCCCACTTAAATCAAGTGCTTGTTGTAAAGGGACAGCCCCCACCACCCACCAGAACCTGATGCTGACTGCACTGTGAACAAATTTCGTTTCTATGCTGATATAAGGATAGCATATTGCACTGATCAAAACCGCATTAAACACTGCCACATTTACAAACAGAGGCAAGAATTTAATTTAAATGTCACTTTAAATTTCCGCTATTAGACTTCCTCGCTAGTACTACCCTCTTTTTTTTTCCTTATTCCAAAGTTACTGAGTACCTTTATGTTCACAGATTTGAATTTTAATTGCATACTCAACTATCCCAAATTATTAGGCAACACACAAGGTAGCAGCAAATTGGCATTATACCATTTTCTCCATATGCTAGGCAGGTCAAACTATATCACCCATATGCTATACTCCTTTCTGCTGTGAGTAAACCCAATGAATATGGTCTTTGTATCTCTATAACAGACTGCAGAATTGCTTCAGCAGATCTTGAGGTACCAGCACCCATTCATAAATCAATGGTATTAGACACATTTTTCTCCTAAGATTACAAACCCTAGATCACCAGACACATATATTTGTATAATTTTTGTCTGCAAAATTAAGCTGTTTCTACCAGTCCTATCAAAGTCCTGCAACTTTCTCACATTATCAGTACCTGTAAATTTACGTTTTTTTTCCCTTGCCTTTTTCCACTATTGTATTTCTCCATATCAACAACTTTCTGCTTTAAATCCTTCTGAATCAATTCTGCCTCTATTTTCTCTCTTCTCTCCTTACTCACAATCTCAGCCTCACAAATTCGCAGCCCCTGCTTCCCTGCCTTTCAAAGCCGGCTGTAATTTCTGACTCTCCATTTGTAAGCCGTGCTTTAACCTAGCTCCTCACAAAGAGCCAAGGAGCCTTGACCAGCTTGGGCTTATTCTGGCCGTATGAAATGTCTGAGATTCACAGGAGAGGAGAAAGGGTTACAAGTCCTGTCAGTAGTTCCTGCCTTAAAATTGCCGATTTACAGATGTTTCGTCCAGTTCCAGCTCTGAGATCCCATTTTGGGCAGAAACAGGAGTGTCTCTGCTTTGGGAACAAAAATACAGGACACAGAAAAGGGGGCTTAGAGAAAGTACCGAGGGGGGGACATGTAACCCATAAGGGAGGAAGCTCATGTGCAAAACACATTAATCTGCAGGGTAAAATGGCCCTTTGGTGGCAAAACTCCTCTCAGCCAAGCTTGCCCCATGTCTGTGACACAGGGTAAGTCCAGGCAAGCAAAATACAGGGCAGAGATTTGCTCCTTTTTCTGTAATTTATGACAGCGAGTGAGTACAAGACGTGATGTATCTGCAAATATTCAACTGCCATCTAAAAACTGGTCTACCTCTCTTTCCTAGGCCAGTCAAGCAAGACGTGGTGCAACACGGGACGCACTCTGCGTTACTTGTTTCAAGGGATATGTAGATCCCAGGGGCATTGGGATTACCTTTGGGATCTGCCTTCGGGATTGCTCCCGCAAATGCTTCTGCATAGGTGATGCTCGAGTGCAGAAAAACCTGTGTGACCGTTGGTACGTGGCCATCTCCCACTGCAACCCCCCCCAAAACAAAGCAGTAGGATTGGCTCATGCCCTCCGGGAAGGAGCAGCAGCAAGATTAAATGAGAAGAAAATCATAATTAGTGATAGAGATGATAGATTTTACCACTTCGGGAAAAAAAATCCCCTAAGCATTTAATAAGGGACATGAGATTTGAAGCTGCGCTGGGGGAAATTTCATATTATACAGAGCATTTAAAAACTGTAACATGATTCAGCAAAATACTGCTATAGAGATTTTAAGCCTCTGATGTCAAAAGGATTGAGCAGAATAGCTCTGAGTCCACCTGCTGCCAGCCCTTTACAGACCTCATGCTGGAAAAGGATGCCTAGAAGACAGCGGGATTTATCTGGTCTTCCCAGGACTGACGGGATGGGGTGTGCGGGTGCCTGCGTGGTAGGACAGTCAGCGAAATAGCCCATGCGTGACAGTCAACCTCTTCTGAGAAGCAGGTCACAAAAAACCAAAACCTGAGCTAAAAACAAAGAATGAGAAATAGAAAAGAATAAGCCAGGTGTGGACAAGCTGTTCTTTTTTTCTTTACATGCCTCATTAAGGTATTACGACCTCATAGGCATGAAAACCAAATCGCTATGTGGGGATGAGCTGAGCACGATGCGTTTTATGCAAAAAACTACAGAAGAAAAGGGTTGGATGCCCGGGGTGCCAGTTTATGACTTCTGAAGCACAAAATCTCTGCTTCAGCATAGGATTCCTGTGTGCTGTTTGTTATGTTGGTTTAGTCTCTGTCTACCTTCTCTTTCTATTTATGAGCAGGGATATTTCACACAGGTATTTTGAAGATAAACGACATAAAGAAAAATATTGGAAGTGCAAAAATACTATTGTACTGGAAGCTAGGGATGTACTTTAGATAGCTAGAAGTGTCTAGAGTATTGGACAGGTGTCAAATAAATTGAAAGTAATAACATAATAGATTATTCCACATGAGCCAAAGTTTCATGGAAATGCTGTTTAAATAACAAAAAATCATATCAGCTTGTCATTTATTGCGGGCGGGGGGAGGGGGGGGCTTGTAAATAACCATCCCAACAAACCAAACCAAAACTCTTTTAGTATATTCCCAGGAGAATAATACTACTACTGAAAAAATAACAGAAGCTTTATTTCAACTCAGCAAACCGAAACTATAAAGAGTCACTTAGTCGAATATATTCTGCATATATAATTGTCACTGACTAACTGGGATGACATTGAGGTGTTACAGTTTAAGACAGGCAAATAGACATGCAACTGAATGGATATAATATATTCCAGGACTTCACTGAAATAGTTACTGCCTTTGAGAGTCCTCAGGGGCATAGCTGTCCAGCTCCATGAATTTTTACACATAATGCAGGTAATCAGAAATTCAAATGTTATGTCGAGCTCATAGAGACAGGATATATGAATGTAGTATGTCTTCTCACAGCAACTTTACAGCTAGAAATGAGGAGATGTATCTATTTCCATAGCAGAACACTGAAAGTATTTTTTAGAATCATATTACATATTAAAATAATAGTTAAGAAAATACATAATTCAGCACAAAGCGATTTGTGCATTTAAAGGAATGCTTAGCATCATCGAGCTCTATGGGAAAGGCTGTTACACAATTGAAATGGCAAAGATGGGGGCTGCAGTTGTGTAACCATCCATGGGACTGGAGCAAATGGGAAGAAAATCCCTTTTATTGTAAGCCCTTGCAGGTTTCCTTATTCAAATTACAGAGTTTATTTCTACTCTACAGACTTTCTGGGCAGCAAGAGGAATGAAGCATGTCTTACATTGTTTATGAATGTCACCTAAACTTTCTTTCTCATTACGGGACTCTAAACGCCAAGCTCAGCCCTAGAGTGAGGAGAAAATCCATTTTGTTCTTCCTGTGTCCTGCCTTCGTTACTTTAGATGGTAACGAAGCAAAGACACATAACTTCAGCTCAGGCGAAAATTGAGAGGAGAAAAGGAAATCTTGGTATAGGTGAGTTCTTCCCTCATCACTGTTAGATGTGGATATTTCCTTCTTTTACACACTTTCATTAATATAATATAATTATCCATGCCATATAATGAGCTTGCTACCTAAAAGCAATTCTTTGACTCACTTAGAAATGACACAGAAAGGTCTTTTCGGGGTCCATCAATGTTTCATATTGTCATTAATGACCTAGGTGATAGAACACGGAATACGCTTATTAAATTTGGAGGTGACACCAAGCTCAGAAGCACTGAAAGTACTCTGGAGGGCAGAATAAAAATTCAAAATTATTCTGACAAATTGCACTTATGTCCTCAAAAAGGAAAAGAAAAAAAAAGAGATGCTATCCAACAGGGTCACATGCAAGACATTCACTCAGTCAGGAATAACCAGCTATAAAACACGGGACGAGCAGTAGTTATCTCGAAGATCCGCAGAAAAGGTTCCAGGGGCTTTTGTGCATCACCGACTGAACGTAAGTCATCTGTGTCACCCAGCTGTGGGAAAGGCAAACACCATTCTCAGGCAGAAAAACCCAACCGCAGCCAGGGAGATGCTGTTCTCCGAACTAGCAAGGTCTCCGCTCGAATACCATGGGATTTGTTTTGGCACTGTGTATCAAGAAAACATGGACCACTTAGAATGGATCCCCAAAAAATCAAAAGGAGTTACCAAAGATCAGCAAAAAACTCCACCAACAGTAAAAGCTTGGATGCCCTGGGCTTGTTAAACTCTCAGAATTTGAAAAGTGAAGCATGGGAATAGATTTCCTTGAGAAGTCTTCAGTTCTGGAGTTTGCAGGAGGAGCTGATGTGTCAAGAGTGACAGAACTAATATTGCCTTAGCGCAAAAAGATGGATCAGGTGATTTCTTAAATCCACTGCACTTCTATGAACTAAGAAGGTTTATGTCGCAATGGCTTGCCCAGCTATAACCAATAGAAAGAATCACGTTAAGAGAGCACAGGGACTTTAAAACTCTAATACATAGTGGTTTATATTTCTTTAAGAAGACTGGGTTAGATGGGAACCTCCAAGTAAAAGATTATTTATAAGGAGGCTCCAAAGTACTGTCAGGGCTGAGACTCAGAGTTTTAAAGGTACTTCAGACATCCATATGATCAGAACGCTTGTTCTTAAATTCTGTCTATTCTCCATATTCTATAAAAACAACACTGAAGTCCAACTTATTTTAGATTTAAAGGAAAAAGATTTTAAAAAGATAAAAATAAAAGAAGCACCTAAAACAAGCTCCGCTATTGCATTGGACCGCTACTGTTTAAAGCTAAATGGAGAAAGTTCATGCAAAAGGTGATGCCTCATATCTTGACTAAAACTTTGCTTTTTTTCCTAGGGATTAAATGCAACATAAGAGAAATGGATCCCAGGGACAGGGTTCAGTGGTGGGCTTGGCAGTGTTAGGTTAATGGTTGGACTTGATGATCTTAAAGGTCTTTTCCAACCTAAATTATTCTATCATTCTATATATATTGTGTCTATACATATTTTTTCTCTTTCTTGATATTTTGATTAAACTGACTGGATTACAAATTTCATATGAAGGTATTTTTTAATTCCTACTATGTGAAATGTTGTTTCAGCCTTACAAACAGTCAAGAAAAACTCACCTATATACAGAATTTACTCAATTAGCCTTGCCATGATGTTGTCTAAAATCGTATTCTTTAAAATTCCAATACAGAATAAACACATTGCAACAAAGCAAATATGTTTTTACAGTCTGCTGTAGTTGCTAAACTGGTCTATTCTGTTTTGTGGAGAAACATCTGGAAAATCTACTTTGGAATGAAAAGTAAGGAGGGTGGTGTATGGTATATAACAAAAGGAGAAGGAATTTCTTCAATTCCTGCAGTTGTTAGGCTAGAAATAAACCCTGGAAATGGTTATAGGGAAAAATTCACTGTGTATATAAAAATAATTATTTATATTTAACATTGGGCTAGAGACATAGCAGTTAAAGTGCAATATCCATCCTAACATTCACCATCTCATTCAGATTTTAATGGCACTTCTTAGGTAATGTTGGATTTGAAATCTCTGAACATAGGACTCAGGGAAAATCCAGTCAGCAAGAAAAAATAAGATCAGAATGTGAATGTGCTTGTGAGCTATCCAAGTAATGTGCTGGAAGACTTTGTCCTTGACAAGCACAAAGAAAAGCCAAACACCTGTCTGCTTATTATCCATTACCAATCTCTTTTTAATATCAAACACCTCTGCATTTTAACAGATACTTCAGTCTGTAAAAACACTGAAAGAGAACAAACGCTTCTGTACTACTACGTTTTGTAAACTTCACATGATCATTTTTAAAAAACAGACCAGTAATGGGAAAGCTAGCAATTTGTTTTTGGGATCATAAATCCACAGTCTTTTCTAAGTCAATATTTTATCTTACCACCAACATGAGCAGATTTTCCAAACTAGAAAAAATGACCGTTGTTTATTTGTCTCTTATTGAGAAGCTGCATGTTTCAGAAATACTTGCTCATATGAGTAGGATGGAAATTTTAAGGAAGAATTTTTTTGTGATGAGGGTGTGTGCCGGTTTTGGCTGGGATACAGTTAATTTTCTTCCTAGTAGTTGGTATAGCGTTATGTTTTGGATTTAGTATGAGAAGAATGTTGATAACACACGGATGTTTTTAATTGTTGCTAAGTCGTGTTTATACTAAGTCAAGGATTTTTCAGCTTCTCATGCGCTGCCAATGAGGAGGCTGGAGGGGCACAAAAAGTTGGGAGGGGACACAGCCAGGGCAGCTGCCCCAAACTGGCCAACGGGGTATTCCATACCATACGACATCACGCTCAGTATAGAAACTGGGGGGGAGTTGGCTGGGGGGCGGCGATTGTTGCCTGGGGACAAGCTGAGTATCAGTCAGCAGGTGGTGAGCAATTGCATTGTGCATTACTTATTTTGTATCTTCTTTTATCATCATTATTATTATTATCATTATCATTATCCTTTCCTTTGCTGTCCTATTAAACTGTCTTTTTCTCAACCCGTGAGGTTTACTTTTTTTTTTTTCCCCAATTTTCTTCTCCATCCCACAGCTGGGGGTGGGAGGAGAGGAGTGAGCGAACGGCTGTGTGGTGCCTAGTTACCGGCTGGGGTTAAACCATGACAGTCATGGTGACTGTTTTTCCTTGCAACTTCCATACCAGTGCCTCTAGGGTCGAGGTAGATTTTCCATCCCACGTCCTCATGTCCTCTCCATGGTCATGTGGGTAAAACCACAGAGTGGCCCGTGGTGTGTACCCACTACATCTTCTCTCTCGAGCAGAGGAACGTTTACTCCTAGTAGCTGAGATACTGGTCTGTACAGGTGGGGAGTAAGCTGAAACCAGGACAGGGTGGTGAGGCACTGGCCCAGGTTGCCCAGAGAGGTGGTGGATGCCCCATCCCTGGAAACATTCCAGGTCAGGCT
>JANXJC010000055.1:43849424-43887945 GCA_027564655.1 Leptodon cayanensis
AAGGAAAAGCCAGCGGTCACAAGCCCTTAGCAAGAGCATACCTTGCAGCACACAACACAGTTCCTGCCTACTACCACTGAATTAACTTTATTTCTGTAGTGACCCCCTGTTGCTATAAGTAAATGTATTAGTGCAGTCATGGTTTTGCCCCTGTAAATCTGATGCAAGACTGATACTGACAAACAATCATCCCGTGGTTGTATTTCTATGTATTTTTAGCATATTTGTGGGTTGTATTTTAAACACACTAGTGATTGCACCCCCCTGGAATTATCCCTGCTGTTTATTGGTGTTAGCAACCCCAAGCTACGTTTGCAAAGACGTGAGCAATTCCGCCTTTGGAATTTATTCACCTCTGTGCTTCATGCATCTTGCATTGCCAGCTCAAGTAAACTGAACAGAATCTTTTTTTTCTTTAAAGGTGCAGTGATTTCCTAACTGAGAGCTGATTTCAGTATTGCCCATTGCCTTTCCTCCTGAAGAGAGGTAATGACCACCAATGACTTGCCACCCTTAGCAGGATGATGGATGGATGCTCCATATAGAGCACAGCACTTATTAAACTTCAGAAAATTATATGTTTTCAAATCTTCATGCAGAAATTTTTTCTAAGGGTAATATCTTCTAGTGACAACCTCCTAATGATCTCCAGAGGCTATCTGGAGATCTCGACACCCTCTGAATATTTACTGGTGGAAAAAGGGGTGTCATTGCTACTACATGGTATGAAGGTACCCCACAGGGTGCCCACATCTAGTCTGAAAGTTTACATGAAAAAGATGGGCTTATTAAAGAAATAAAAGAGCAAGTATTTAATTTCAATCCAGCTATTGCAAATGCAGTTATTCATCCTGCTCCAGGCTGCTTGCATTGGTATATATGAGAGTTATTATATTTGTACTGCATTTATAGCAACTGCAGGGACAAATTTTCCTAAGTCTTTCTTCCAAATTTCATGTTCACCAACTGTCCAGAGATATGTCATTCCCTCTCTTTTTATGCCCTTATTCTGGCTTACTAAATGGCTCCAAAATCAAAAGGAAGAAGAAGATAAAAAAAAAAAAAAAAAAAAAAAAGATGCTTTTGGGGTTAGTTGTGACAGTTTTTTGTTCAGGAGATGCTTGGGGAATATCCAAGGAAGGAAAATATTTTAAATATTCCCCTTTTACTGTTCCACTTAATAGGACTAATCTCCCTTTTATAATTAGGTAATTAACATTATTTTCTTTCTATTTAAGTGTCTTTCAACATACAAAACAGGGTGAAAGGTGAGCAAAAGGACTACCTTTTTTGAGGATGGTTAACAATACCAGTGTTACAGATCTCTAATATGCAATCTCTTGCTGCTAACATTAGTACATACTCACAGTGCACCCAGTGATGAAGGAACTGTTGCTGTATATGCTTTGAATGTATATAAGGGATGATTTCTTTTCCTTTCTGTCTTTTTTCCTTCCTTTCTGTACTACTTTAACCAAAAAAAAAAAAAAAAAAGTGATATGAAACCACAGAATCAATGCTAATGTACCGCATTCTGTTTCTGGCCTGAATATATAAAATACAAAGAAATTCTGTGTTAAAGCTGCAAATTCCCTCCTTTACCATGCTGTTTGAGTACTGCAGGGGTGACACCGAGGGGGTGACCCGTTCCTCCACGTGCACAGCAATAGCTAGATGCTCCGTACCAGTCCAAAGATGCAGTCCCACACCCGGTTCATCACTGCCTTGCATATGTGTGCCAGAGAAAGATCATTAACGATACCTAAGGATATTTTTGTATGCTTTAATATATTCTGTATGTTTTTATGGCTAAGGCATTGAAGGGCACTTGAAAGAGCCCGTTTGATCATTTTCTTTGGTTCTGATAAAAAGCCCCTCATTTGCTTTTGAGATGGACTAAAGTCATTTCTTGTATGGGTCTCATTCGGTATTAATAGCAAAAGGATGTTCTGAATACCCCTCCCCTTCCCCCCAGCTTCTCCAATGGTATTCCAAATGGCAAATAAGGAGGAGTATTTAATTAGGAAGCTTATTTCTAGTGCTATAATAATCATAAGAGTACTACTAATAAAAGAAATTAAGAGGAGACAAAAGATGAGAGAAAAGACCGGAGTAACAGCAACTAAATCAGGTTGTTACTGGATTCCTTTGCCTTTTCTTTTCTAAAGATGGTAAATCTAAAGGACTAGCACAGATGAAAACCCAAGACTGAAGGTGGGTGGAGAAAGCAGTTTTAAAAACTGTGCAAGCAGGGATGAAACAGCTTCTGGAGAGGAGGGTACAACACTAAATAGCTTCACTGAGCAAGAAAGAGAAAAGGAGAGGGTGAGGGGACAGGATGAAAGGGAAGATGAAAACCAGCGCCAAGGCAAGGGGACCACTGGGCACACAAGGAAAAGGAGATTTTTTCAGTGCCTTCACCTCCCATGTTGAAACTGTGGCAAGGACAACAGCAGAGATTTAAGGAAGATACCCAGCATCGCTCGCTCTCTCTTTTTCTCTCCCTGTCTTTTCAAACTCCCAGTCACAGACACACATTCTCTCTTTTACAGAGGTGGAGACGGACATGCCTTCCCAAACACGCACGCACGCAACCCCGCCGTTTCCTCCGCCACCCCCCTGTTCCCTGGGAGCACAATGTCCCCCTCATCCATCATTTTGCTTGCTGAACTCCAGCGCCGTGCCTCTTCCACTAATTTTTTTGGTTGGACTTCTTAGCTATCCTACTCACGGTTCACCATAGACTTTCTAGAAAATCAGACTTTTCTACCCCAAATACCTCTTTTTTTCCCCCCTCCAGCCCTTAAGAAACCCTCATTTAGAGAGATGGCTGATCTTGAGCTACAGCAGATTCTCCTGCTAAATATATCCACACTCACTCTCCCTCATATTCAGCTTTCGTGTTCACAGCTATTACGACAAACAGATCTGAGATATTTTTGCTGTGTTCAGTTTATCATTATGCACCAAGGTTATACTTTTCCTTGACCTGCTCAACCCAGTCTAATATTAACTAATTGAGCATTTATACGAGTTCCTTTCCAAGCATGAAGTTGATTAGGAATTTAGGAAATGCTGGTGATTTAAAGATTAACCTTTCATATAATTACTGACATAAACCAGAGCTATTAAGGTATTAGAAACAACTATTCAGACTATATTCTACGTTAAAAAAAAATATCACATTTAGAGCCATGCGAAAGACTTTCCATACCAGGCCTTTTTTTTTTTTTTTTTTTTCCAGCAGAAAAACCTGGTGAAAGGAAAGGAGTAAGCGCAGTCTACTTCTAAAGTTATGTAGAGGAAAGCAAGGCTACAAAAATATTACAGAAACCAAGCAACAAGCTTCTGCTGGCAAGACACAGCCTGTAATTGGGTGGGTGGCTGTGAAGATCCGAGATGAATGCTGCAGAGCACTGTAATTTTATTGCAGTGCGTCTGCTTTAAAGTGAACATATTTGCAATGAAATCTGTATTTCCGTGAGAACAGGGCAATTGTTTTTGTTATAAAGATAACGTCACTTGTTGGCATTCAGACACAATTATTCAGCCTTTAAAGCAATTACTGTTCTTATTCGCCTTTGCTGGTGTGATAGTTGGGTGAGAGAGTCAAATGTAACAGGCTGCATTGAAAGGAGTTTGAGTTCAAAGTACCCAGATTTGCATTACAAGAGAAGAAATTCAGTTTAAAATAAACACCAGCTTTTCACCTTTTCCTCCATCCCTCCTCTTCCCCAAAACCCAAATACGTACACCAATTATAGAAATTAGAGATAATTGGCGGTGGCTAGAGGACAATTTTCTGTGCGCCTGTGCTTGGCCAACAGCACCTACTATTCTGCTAAGGCACTTTTTATTTTAAACCGTTTCGCTGCTCTCATGTTCTTCACATCCTCACCAGACACGGTGACTACTGCCAGAAAGATGTCTTTCAACATGGGTGCTATGGGAACATGAGCAATTCGGTTCCCTTTCTGAGCTAACAAAGACTAAATCCAAGATTTCAAAGGTAATAGGTAAGTATAAAAATCTACTTCACCACTGAATTACCATCTTTAGCACAGCAGATTTCTCTGACTGACAAGGTTAGATGCTAAGCCCGGCCGTACATTTACGACAAACTTTGTTCTGGCCTTTTTTGAGACGTACCTTTCTCCTAATAGCAAACCAGAGCACAACACCGGAGAGAGAACTAAAAATTGCATTTTCAGTAAAATCCGAGTTTAAAAATATATGCATGGGCATATCAAATTGATTTAAGGGTTTATCCAATGAAGGTGATACAGCTTATATATCCCAAATCTCCCTGAAGTAGCACACCTCTGTACCCTAGTGGTTACCGTAAGGTATGAGCAAACATCCTCCTAATAGCTGGGGGACTCAAACTGAAAACAAGTTTCGGAATATGCTTTAAAATATATACTTTCCCACTAAGTTTTTTCCTTTTTAGCCACTCTCCCACTTTTCACTGCCAGAACCTCACAGGCAGAGTGAATCAAAAAGGGGGGAGGGGGGGACACGACACCCTGAAAATCCCAACTAAACTGCAAGACCAGTCCACAGCTATTGAATTCCAGAGGGTTTGATTCTTTTAACAACCGCCAGCCCTTTGAAACACATCTGCTATCAACCCTTTTCGCAAGACGAGAGGTAAAGTGAGCTCCCGGGAGTAAACCTGAATCTGTCTCTGTAGTTCAGTGCCTCTACTGACGGTCTGGCTTGCTAATAGAGCCTGGTAAATATTCAAGCATGTTAATAATAATGAGATAAACCACCTAGGGATTTTTTTTTCCCCTCTCTTTTTTTAAATCTTGGCTTCGTACTAAAGTTTATCTTGACAGAAAACTTACTTCTCTCATCCAGATTATTTCCCTAAGCAATTTTTCGACAGCAAACAAATTTGTGGTGGCTGCTGCTAAAAGGTTTGCAATCCCCACGCTAAAGAGGCCACCGCCTGTCAAATGTTTACCTGAATTTCATGTAAATGTCACTGCATATTGGACAGTCTGTATTTCTTTACTGGCTTATGCAGCTGCCTCCATCTTCACAAACCTTCCCCTTGCGCCGTAACTACCTTTACCAACAGCCCAGAACCCAGTGCTACTGTCAGATGAAATTCCCAAACAACAACTGGATGTAATGAATTTATTATGTAATTGCTGTAGTCTAATAAATTGAATGTGAATCCTACGGCCTGAAAGACAAAGAAATAATGGAGACAATAAATGAGTAGAGGAAATGCATCTGACATACTCTCTATGGGGAAAAAAAACCACAAAACAAAAAAACACTGTGTGGGACAATGCTCAAGCTTGCAGAAGGTGGAGGGCATCGAGCATCAACTGCAAAAAGGTGAATTACATGGAATAGAGAAAATCATAGCTAAAAAATAAAGGGGAAAATTGAAAAGGGGACAGTACCCATAGCCGATTAATCAGAAAAAAAGAATTAGGTGATAACCAACACAGGAGAAACTCATCAAGGGATAACAAAGCACTGTGGTGGTATTTGATGACAAAATGAGTACATACAAACATGTATTTGCAGTGGGGGAAACAGCAATGCATGAAGTCCCATGAAGCTGAACCCTGAGCTTATTCCTCTGTCCGTCTTTGCTATGTCACGATGGGCTTTTTGATATATTTTTAAAAATCTTAACTATTTTACTGCTGTTATGCACGGAACTGGACCCTTGGAGATTGTGCTTTTACTTTATGTGAAATGTGATAAACCAATAGTTGTTTTTTCGATGGGTGGCACTTGCAGCCTGAAGTAAACCCTACTGTATTGGGTTTGCTTATGCATTTCCCCAATTCCAGCAATTGTTAGGGATTACATTAGGTTTTTCTAGTTGGTGGAATGAAGATCTTCCCAAAAAGTTCCCCTAAGTAGCTTTATGAAGTTACACTGTGCATCTTTCATAAAAAAATGAGTTAAAAACTTTTCTCTTTTTTCCCTGGCTGTGTTTTCCCATGATGTAGAATAATCTAGCCCCAATCTGTCATTTCTCATTAGCAAAGGAGTCAAGCTATGGCTGTTAATGATAACTCTTAATGAGGATTTGATGAATAAGTCCTGGAAAATCAAACCTGAAACAAACACTAAAATCCAGCTCAGTTCTATTGTTTCCAGGTAATAGAGAACCTAGCAGTTGGGTAATAAAAGAGTGTTTAAAGCACTAGGGCATTTAAAACAATAAATCAAGATATCCAAATGGTGTTTATCAAGAAATTAAAAAGAAACAAACAAACAAAAAGTGTAAAAATGAAGTAGAGAAGCTAGTAAAAACTGAAGATTTCTAGTAAAAGTAGCTGTTGCACCTAAACCTGAATAACTAAAATACACTGTACTTCCCCTATTTTAGAGTTGATTTGAGATGATCATAATGAACCAGTAAGTCTTATCTCAGTAGCTGTTAAGTACGTTTCAATATTTATTAAGGTCTGTAATACCGTACAATAGGAATAAATGGAGTGGTCGTCTGTGGAGTAACATCCTGCTTCTGTAATAACCTGCAGTCCTGAACTTCTGGACGATCATAATAATATTAAGAAAGTGGTATACAAAAAAAAGCAATTTTATATTTGGACTTTTAAAGAGCCTTTAAAAGATATTCAGTTTTCCGTAAATAAGACAAACACCACAGTCATAGAACACTAGCTAGGCACCCAAAAACATGGTAGCTTTTTACGCAATACGGTGAAAAAACGGCGTGCAGTACAGTCCCAAGGCCAGGGCTCCTGACTCATCCTAGTTACAATCAGGAAATATATGGCATTTTTCAAATGACAGATTACTTATATTGCAAAAGGTAATGAAAATCACGAGGATGTGCAAAGGGACTTCCAAAGGCTGAAGATTGTATAAGCTTTGATGGATGAAATTCTGAATTGTCAAATACAAAGCAAAAGACATCATATAAGGAAAACTGTTCATCCATGCCTCGGTGATGTAAGTTATATGCAACATTTGGACAACTATCTTTCTGGATATTGCATTGAAAATCCCCGCTCAGTGTACAAAAGGGAAAAAAAAAAATGGAGGAGGAAAAAAAAGTGGAATAACAACTTAAATGCATCCGTAACGGAACAGCTCTCAAGAAATTAAATAGCTTGATATAAATCACTGCTAGCCTTCAGTTAGAAAGCAGTCCCCAGTTCTGTTAAGCATAAGTTAGGAAAAGATATAACTGCTAGATAAGGCTAAGCTACTGACAACTAAAAGGATGAATGATTTGGGAAAGTTTGCATGTAAGGAGAGAGGCAAAGAAACCGGACCTACAACAGCAAAACGTGTATCCATTCCCCCTCTAGTGGCCAGTCCACATAGGGCTATTGCAAAAATAAAAATCACGAAGGGGAAAGGCACAATACGCTGGCAATTGATTTTAAAACAAGCACACGCCCCCTCTTTTTTATTCCCCTCACCATTTTATGTTGCTTCACTTTATGTTATTATTATTTGCTATTCCTCATTAAACTGCCTGCTGTATTCCTTTGTTGTTTCTTGTCATTACCTAGCGCGGAAGCTGTTTTACGGCAGACGTAATTTTTTTGCGATACGCTTGTACCTACCTGCAAGAAGAGGATATGGAGTGTGACAGGGGGCCATGCACACTCTAGCATCAGAAATAATCATAAATTAAAAGATAAACTTTGGAACTTATTGTACAAGACATGATGCAAAAAATAGGCATTAAAAAAAAGGAACAGTTGTACAGAAATGGGAACATTGAATTAATTTTGTACATATATCCCTGAAACTTTTTAGATTAAAAAAGGTGCTTCTTTTAGGAACAGCATCTAGGACAAGGCACACCGTGCAGTGGAAATGGTCCTTTTAATTTCCTGCTCATGGACCAGTCACTGAACTTCAGTGTTTCCAACCAACCTGCACAGCTACAGTCACCTGGAGAAACCGAGGCCAGATGAACCCTTCACATCCCCATGTTTCAAAAACATACAGGTTCTTCTTGGTCAGTTACTCCTTCTTCTGTCTTCTGTAGGACATATGCTAAAATTGGAAGAATCCTCATTTTTGCCGATTTCTCTGAATAATGCAATATAAGAGACCATTTTCTGTTCCTATCTTTTAAGAGTCCTACCCTAGAACATTCTGTGGTCCAAAGAAGCCGAGATGCTAAGCTGAGGACTGAAAAGGAGCTGTGCTCTGCTGCTGGTTGAGATAACACCAAACACTTTGTTATGACTGGATGCTTTGCTTAAGTTCCTGTTCTCTACTGAAAAAAAGAAAAAAAAAAACACAAAACAAAACAAAAAACCAAAACCCGCTGGTGGCTTGGAGCAGAAGTCAACAAACATCCTTTGGTTGCACTTTCAAGGAGCGTGTTATATCCTGAAGCTAATAAACTCTGGTGTAACAGGCTGTGGTTATAGGGAAGGTGAGAAGTAGCAAGCGATTAAGTTTTTCTCTTGTAAAATCTTTCCATCACTTCAATTTTCTCAATCTCTGCTTCAAACGCCATCCTTAATTGTATTTTTTTTTTTTTAGATCTAGGTTAATTTACGCATCAGATAGGCAAATTAAGTAACCCTTTCTACAAGTGATTTGCTAAGAAATTGCCCAAGAATGTGTTTCTAATTAAGGCTTGTAACACCCTATGCACTCTTGTATGCATTTTAATAATTAAAGCGAGGTTACTGCCCTTCTATAGGTTATTCTGAAATTTCCTGTTAACCATCTAAGACCGTGCCTTGCTGTAACTTACGGTGGCTTTTGGCAAAGACTGAATACTAGTTTAGATGGAGTTCAGAGCTAGCACTTTTATGTTAATTTTAATATGTTGTTATTAATTTTTTCAACTGAAACTAAAGAATAACACGACACGCAAGGCACAGTTTGACTTCTCATGTCTTAAATTTTATTAAATGAACCCATTTCTAATGTATCTAAATAATTTTACCGATTAAAAATATTTAGAAAACAGATTATTCAAATGATTTGTATATAATAATGTAAGCAATTTGCTCTTCCAGCATAGAAGTAATTCATTACTATCCACAGTCTGAGCAAGTTTGATAGTCTATCCCTTACTGATGCAATTTCAGACAACACTTGTATTCATAATGCCCGCTGTCAAGACAGTTTCAAGAATGTAAGGAACTGCGCAGAGTAAAAAATAAAAAAAGGCACTTGAGTACTATGGGGATCAGTGCAAGCAGAAGGAAAAGCTTACCAGGAAACCTAAAGAAAACTGATTCTCTGCTCAATATGGAAAGAAGACATTTGGACTGATCTGCTAAGGATATCTATTTTTCCATCAATACTTAGAGAAAGGCGTATACATATTTCTGGCAATTACAGAAGTGATTGAAAGTGAGTGACTTGCAGTATTTGTCTGAGCACCTCATACTGGGTGGGAATTCTTTACCCGTTGTTTAAGTGCAATAAGACATTCAGTTTCATATAGGAAATGCATATTTTCATACATGGAACTTACTTTTCTCAATCTTACTCTGTCAAATAACAAATATTTTTTTTTCCTAGATCTCTCCTCACAGTAGACAACAGGCAAACCCTGATTTTTAGCTGAAGAGCCTTAAGTTCCCACAAATTGAAGAAAAGGAGCATCTTCAGAATGACAGCCTAGTGTAATCTGTGATTTCCCTTGAATGCCATTACTGGGGTAAATTAAGTGTCAAGTTCCAGACTAATTCATCACTTATTAATTAACAATATCAACGATTCTTTTTTCATTACAGATAACACATTTTACAGACTACCAGAAGCATTTTTTATTACTAAAGTTATCTCAAAGGCTCTTCCCCAATATCTGCCACAATTAAAAAAAAAAACAGAAAACATTCAATCATAATTTTAATGGTAGATCATTTTTCCCTTCACTAAAATTAAATCTTAAAAGCCATTTAATTAAAATGAATGACTTTAACCATGCAAAGAATTAAAACTAAGGAATGAACTCTCCCCAGACACTAAAATATGGCATGCCAACAATTTACCACAAGGAAGCAAGCCTTAACAAAGCAAACTATACTGAGCAGGTGTTTCTTATTCATAAATAAGAGCCCTCTTCAATAACTTCATTTCTTTGCCTTTTCAACTGCAAATTTTTACGTGTGTCTTTCCATAACATTCAACAAGTTGTTCAGGTGTGACCACATGCTCTGAATGATAGCAAACAGTAAAACTTCAAAACAAGGTCCAGGTTCTGTTTGATATTCTCACTGATTTTAGTAAAAAAGAATTAAGTTTTATGTTAATTGCCTGCTTAAGTGTCCTGGTGTGCCTTACAAACCCTACTCACCTTACATCATTAAATCAGATTTGCCCCAGGTGCAGCTTTACAATATACAGTATATGCACAGTTTTTGTGCAACTTCTGCATGATGTTCAACTCTACACGTAAAGACTGTTTGCAACCAGCGGTAAACGCTTAGTTGGGGCAATTTATTTGTCTTTTTAGTGTATCTATTTGCTCCTACTTCAGAAGTTTCATCTAACCTACAGCTAACCTTGTATGAGTTTGTTTTCCCCTTCCAGGAGTTAAAAAAAGAAAGTTTCTTTACATTTCAAATATAATTTGCTAAGTCTCTAACGTGTGTATTCTGTGCTTTCAGAGGATTAAAGAAGAAATTTTATCACCGAAAGAATAGGAAAATAAATTTGCAGATGTAGCAATCTTGTAAAACCCAGAGTTCAGAAAAACATTTGCACTACCATCAAGAAGGAAAAATCATTTCCCAAATTGTCCCAGGTCTCTTCCTACAGAGATTAAAAGGACAATGATGCAACTCCTACATGACTCCTTTCAGCTGCTTATAACAACAGACCAGCTTCAATTCCATTCCTGTGATTATGCTCTCAAGATTATTTCACGTCTGCTCTTGGTTCCTATATTCATAGATGTTAGGCATTTTTTGCAAGGTGAACACAAGTTATTGTATTCAGAGGTGTGAAAAAAGGAACTAGTCCTTGATGCATTAGTCAGGTTTCCATCACTACAAAGTAAAGCATCAATTGGGATTAAAACTCTAGAAATCACATTTTTTGAAACTCTTGCCAACTACATAATTATGCCCCAAATGATTTTGTGCTTGGTGGTTTGGCTAACAGATGGAATGGTATATTTGTTCACTCTTCATAAACCAAGCTCCATTCCAAAAACTGTGAGCCAGAAGTATCTAAATTATTGATTGACAGTTACATATGCCTAATAATTAATTAAACTCTAGCTACAAATTGAAGCAAATCCTGTGAGCACTTAAGAAAAAAAAATCATATAGAAAATGTGTGATAGTGTCTTTACAGTAACAATTTTAAATCATGGCAGCTAAAAATAATGGTATGCAGTGATGCACTACAGACAAAAGAGCTTTAGTATGAAGCATCTTAGAAATGCTTAAAGCAGGATACATTATGTAACATTAAAAATTGTTCCCGTAAGATTATTTTTCGCCATCCCAAACTTCACCAAATGCTTACTAAAACCAACTAGGAGTTGTGACCAAACCCAACATATGCAGTCAGGTTCAGAAGACAATTCTCAGACAACATATACAGTCTATAATCACCATTAATGCTCTGGAGGGAGAAATCAAACTGAGATCAAACCATGAGATAGCTGTTGCGTTATACATCCTGAATTAGGAGTTAACTGATGTATTTCTTGCCTGCGAATCCCAGATGGAAATACGGACACCTCTGTCATCCAGTCTATGGCCAGAGAGTCCATTTCACCTGGATGTGTCAAAATGATTGTGTATGTGCTCAACTGGTAATGAAGGCAAAGACAGTTAACCCAGCGCGGTCTGAAGGTGTCGGACTTCCAGCACACACGTCGTTTAATTGTGCTGAGGATGCACGGCAGGCATTTCAGACTGATGGATGGCACGTGTCCTCAGGCATTTTCAAGCTGGAAACAGGCTGGATTTTCTGCTCCTGTGCCCACCAGCTGGGCCACAAAGGTACAAGAAGCCTACGGTGGAGCTGACCCTGTCCCAGTAAACGTTTCCCTAAACATCTGCAAACATCACCCATTTTCCAGCCCGTGCAATGGCCCTCATCAAAATCCCACAAAGCTGAGGGTAACGATGGATACATTTCCCACCCAACCCCGCCATGGGAAAATAGTAATTAATTTAAAAAACAGAAAATGAGACAAGCTTTTTGTCATAGTATATTAATATCCCTACTTCTGCTATCACAAAGCTGTGCCAGAAACACTGATTTAATAGGCACTGCAAAGCAATTACCATGCAAATAATATTAGCCAGCAATTTATTATTTTTTTAGTGAAGTCCTTGTTTTGGCTAGCAGAACACAGTAACAGATTCCAATAAAACTGGGTAATTGAAAGAAATTTCAAGTGTCTAAATAGCTGTGACACCAAACATATGAAGCAACAGTTCTCAGACTGGCCTGTTGGTCTGCTTGCGATTTCAAATATGGACAACCTGGGGAGGCAACAAAGGAACAATTTCCACAGCAAAAAGAGAGCACTGAAGCAATGGGAAGGAAAGATACTCAGGAAAACTCTCTTTTACTAGTGACATTAGCAAGGAGGACACTTGAGAATAATGTAGAGGGTTTTGAGCCACTTAGGAAATAGCATTCCTGCCATAACTCCTTCCATTGCCCCTGGTCTTCGTAAGAAACGTTAAATTTGGAGTAAGTAAGTCTAGCATTTTAAGTATCAGATACTTGTCTATTTATAGCACAGGATTGGAAACTTGCTTAGATTCACTGAAGTGCTAAGCTTCATGTTCAGCTTTAGAAGTTGCCTGGCAATCTTCTTGTCTTGGATTGATTGGAGCTATAGGATTTTACCTAAATTGCTTAATTTTTCTGTTCTTCATTTCACTACTAGAAAATGAACTAAGTTGCTTAACTCACACCAGAGTGCTGTGACATCCACTGTGAACATTCATTCTATAGTGAGTGGTCAAAATATGGTAGTTCTTGTTCCTTCAGTCCAACATGATTTTGTCTAATCAAATTAGTGAAATAACAGATTTGATCGTGTGTTATCTCTGCAACTAACGGTGATTTAATTAAGATTCAACTTCCAGATACAAGGCAGGACTCAATATTTTTTCTGATTCCCCCCTTGTAGAATGCTGATTATATAGCTTATAAAAATACAGTATAAGAACACGTACCTTTGCTACGTTTCCCTTACCTCTTTAAAATTCAGATGCTTCTTTTAATTAACAATCTAAATACTCCAAATATAGAAACACATTTCTGTGCACCTTATGAGGAGAAAAAGAAAATCAACACTAGCATGTGTCCTAAAACTTCTAAATATTTTGGGAACAAAAGAAAACTCCTTTCTAGTTAAACTGATGAATAGACAAATATTGACATTGTTGTGCTCAAGATCAAGTACAAATTGAATCCGTGATTTCATTTATGGAAATAGGTAAGCAGGGAAATGCAATTACTATCTATGAATCATTTTGCTATAACCTTCTACTTCAATATCCTTAAATAGCAAAATGCAACTGAAGCTATTTTAGTTAAAGTCTTAACAAAATAAATCCTTGTGGCAACACTCACCTGTCAGGGGATTTGATGTTCTCCAAAGTACTTGTTGGTATTAAGCAAGCAATCTCTCACTTCTAACAGACTTTCTTATTGATATGTATGAGCTAAGTAGTTTATTATTTATAGTTAAGTGTGAAGCGATATGTCAAAGAAAAACATAAAATTAAGGAAACTGCGTATTCCAAGAGCTAAAATACTTAATTCCCATACAAAACAGCTACTGACAGTTGTGTACTTGGAGACATAATAACATGGCTAAGGATTAGATGATGCCTCCTAGTAAATCCGGGACAAAAAAATATGTCGTGGTCAAGTCTGTCATCCCTGGAAAGACCTATGAAGATCATCATATATGCATGCAGGCCCAGCAGAAGCCAGAAAGATCACTGGAAAGCTAGTAAAAATGCCAAAACTACAATAGATAAAGAATTTTTACACAAAACTTTCAGCCTATTTGAGACAGTAAAAACCTCATCAGATTTCCAGCACTCAATTCACTACAAGATTGAATCAAGAAGCAAGGTAATGGTAATGGGAAGATCCTATGTTCTGTAATGCAGGTTTATGCACAAGCTCAGCGCCTTTTACTGAATCCATCTTAATATAAGTGAACAAATGTAAACGTATATAAAAGGATACGCCTTCTCTGAAATAATTACCAGTCTTCTTAATTTCTTTATATCTCTAATAATCTTACCTTAACCTTATCTTACAAGGATACCTATGCTGGTGTGATAATTGAATTAATACTTCAGTATTTTGCGGATTGAAATTTGCCTCATTTCCTCAACAGTTCTTCAGACAGAATGGCAGCTGACATGACAAAATCAGGCAGGAACACATTTGGCATTTGCCACAAACCTATATCAAGATACATAGTCTTGACTCTCTAGCTTTGCCAAGGAGTAGGAGTATTCGCAGGCAAAGGTCCCAGTTTTAGACACAAGATTTGAAACACAATATTGGTGGTTAATAAAGCACTGTCTATACCTAACTTTAATGCAGAACCTCGACCCTTGTATGTATTTTCAAAAATTGGTGGATCATATTGCTGGACTGATTCTGTCACTGTTATTTCAGACATGATTTTTTTTTTTTGGTATAACACAACCCTAGGGTCATTGATGCCAAGCTGCCATTAGCATTGCTGTTTCCATCTAATGTGAACAGTTGGACGTCTCCCTGTCCAAACATGGATCAAGTGCTGTGTTTTGCCAGGGAATGGAGGTTGGCCTAGAAATGCTGTGGCATTAAAGTCTGAAATCGCTCTATCTGTAGGTGAGTTGATTATACTCCTCACCACAGGAGCCTTGTAGGAAGCCAAGCTAATTGTGCATAACGGGAGCTCAATTGGAATCTTCTTATTCCACGCAGATTTTCATAGCCAACAGGTTATTTCTAGACCTGTCCTGAGAAGTTGGTAGCTCAGCTCATTTAATTTCAAAGTCTGATTTCATCACAGGAATTTAAAAGATTGACAATTGCACCAGTATCACAGAGAAACCAGAACCTCTTTAGTTACAGAGCTTTTTCCCTTCACTTCCCCGGTGAGAGTACACCTCACTTCTACAGATGGGAGCTTTGCGTTGATGATGCTGATTAAACTGGAGCACGTCTGGATGGATCTGGAGAAAGATTTTTTTTTTTTTTCCTTAGACACATCATTCCATCAAGGGCTTGGTTAAATCCCATACCAATCTTTAATTCTCAGCTATCAATACACTGCTCCTAAATAACCTTGTTGTTGTCTCGTTTCATTGTCAGTGGCTACCGCTGTTAGACAGTGCTTGACAGACAATAAAATATAAACACGGATGATTAGACCATTCTTTTAGAACTCGGTGAAAGAGGTTGGCTGTAGCATAAAGAGATTTTAAATTAATATATCAGGGCCATCAAAGAGGAAAAAATTATTATTTTTTTTTTTTTCTGTTTTACTTCTGCCTTGGTAACTAAAAGGCTTCATTCTCAGATCACAGGTAGTCTGGTTAATCCAGAAGGTTTGTACTTCTCTAGTGATGCTACAGCCTTCATTTTGCTGAAAGTTTCTGCTAAATTTGTGTATTCAGCTGGCTGGCTTCAGATTTTTCAAAGATGAGTGAAGTTTCTCCAGAATTATGCTGGCAAGGGAATATCAGCTCATTCCAGAGATCTGGAGGACTCTTGGGAGTGTGAAGCCAGGGCTACGGACACAACATTTCCTCACACAGGTAGGAAATGCACGGACTCCTGTTTCAGAGCTGAGAAGAAACAGTCTCCAAACCACGCAGGGACACATATGTCCCACCAGAGAGGACAGCAGCTTGCAGAAAGTGACTTTGAACAGCTAATTCCAGAAGCAGCCATAATTTCAGCAGCAAATTCCGCTAAAATAACTGAAATCACCTCCAGCAAGGTCCTTTATCTCTGACTGATTGTGTAATACAAGTTTCCCCATCAGGGCTCAGGAACTGTTGCACTCTAAATTCACACCCTACTTCAGAGTAATTTCCTCAAGTAGGTAAGTAATGTCGTTTGAAAATATAGATTTGCTTAATGTCAGAAAAGAAAAAAGAATTCCTTGTAATAAGGTACTGCCACCAGCACATCAAATGACTGAATCAAAGCTAATTGAATACTTGCAATTTAGGCTAGTCTAAACAGCCCGCAGAATAGCATCAGATGATGTTCACAGGGTAAGAAACTCTATTCTAGACAAAAGTGGCTCTGAAAAAAGACACAAGGTTTTCAAATCTTTTGTAAGGGAAACTGTGTTCAATCGTCCTCTATGTCTACGCAGGGTAAGATAAGAAGTAATCAGCTCAATTTGCAACAAAGGAGATTTGGGTTACATATTAGAAAGCATTTTCTAGCTGTAAATACAGTTCAGCACAGAAGATGAAATAACTTCTATTTGTGTCAAGAATTTTGGCTTTTTAATCCTTTATTGCAACTGAACTGTATCAGGACTCTTCCAAATCACTGTCCATATTATATTGCTTTTAAGCATATAACAAGTAATATAACCACAAGAACACTTTGTATTTTACTGTGCAAAACTCAGACCTTTTTCACTTACTGTCACTTTCTCAATTTTCTTAATTTAAACTTATCTATTCACAAAAATATTTAAGTGAAATATATATGTGCATGCATGCGTATTGGTAAGGTTTTGACAGCAGGCAAACTGACACGTAATAAAATCATTAAATTGGATTAAGGTAATTGGCAGGGAACAACTGACCTTTACATTAAAGCTAGTGTGTAGAAATCCATACACTTGGATTGGTACATATGTCTGCACCGTCTTGAAGTGTGAAATTACTGAGTGGCCATCAACTTTCAATCAGGTAAGTAAGCAGCTGTCACGAGAATCTTAAAGCAAGGTTTGATCTAAAAGGTGGTATCACTCATACAAGCACAAACTCACACTTTGCATTGTAAGTGCATCTACATATTGTCAATAATACAATACAGACAGACTTAACGCTGCTTATCTTCAGGTTAAGGGAAATTCCTGTTGACTTGGCAGCACAGGCAGACAGACCACTGCTTAGTGATCTGGAAAATAAAGTTGCAAGTTTGAGACTGGAACAAGGTCATATGTTGTTAGCTTTATTCTATTTGCTTATTTTATGCATAACATAAAGGCAGAGTGGGACAGAGTTCTAAGTCCCTGGTTTTATTTTATTAAGTTACTAGTTTATATATCCCTGCATTTTTCATTTGCTTTTCATTCCAAGAATTTTCATTCTTTTGGAGTAGTTTAAAGAAGAAAGACTGCCAGAAGAAAGACTGGCTAGCACTAACTCAGATTTTTCACATTCAGAACAGGACTAAAATTTTAACAAAACCAGATGGGTTCAACAACAGGGATATGGTGCAGTTTAATTCAAAGATGTCTTTATACTTTCATTTTCCAAAATATTGTATACAAGTGTATTAAATATTGTTATTTAGCTGCTAAAATGATAGAAAAAATAATTGAAAGCATTTTAAGAAGCTATGTAGCTCACTTTCATGCAAAAAGGCAAAATCAATTGTATCATTCCTGACAAATGCTTAGCTATTATTATCAAAACCCTCCACTGATAAAGATTTTGCAGCATCCTCAGGCAATATACTTCTGTGCTGAACTCTCTTTATTCCTAATACGTTGTCCTTCATTCTAACTTGAATCTTCCTTGCTGCAATGTTATTCAAGAACCATTTCTCCTGTCCAGCAGGAAAATGAAACCTGTTTATTCTATTCCATTTTGCAGCAGCATTTTACATAGTTCAGAACCTAGAGGAAAAATGGTAACAATTCTCACTTCTCCAGACCTAACAACACCAGTTCACTCAATCTTCTCTCATCAGTCATATTTTTCTAGGCCTTTGATCATTATTTTGACTTTCCTTTTCAATCAGGCTTCATCTTTCTTGCAGTCTGTACCCCAAAATGACACAGTACTTCAGCAAAGGTCTTACAAATGCGGTTAGGTAATATATCCCCTGATACACGGCTGGCCTATGAACAGATTATGATGTCCTATAACTCACCTACATCCTTTGCTACAGAAACTCTGCTTCCTTAATTAGTTGTTTCTTTTTATGAGATGCATATTTTGTTATGTAAAGATGTTTGGGGATAATAAGTAGAAGATCAAGGAAACATATTTAGGATTTTGCTTTCTTATGCATAAACATTGAAACTATGCATATCCATGCTTACAAATATTTTTTTCAAAAAATCCTTTTTTTCCTCACTGTAGTCTGTGTCTTGTTTCATTAATATCACAGTTGCATTCATAAAGTTCAGTTCTGTCAATACTGTGTATACACCAAAGTACATTCTCTTAAGGAACCACTTTTCTTTTAATGAAGCAGCTCATTCGCCTAAATTGACCATGCATAAACACATTTGCACAAGCAGGGTTGTTAATTTATCTGCCTATTTCAGCCAGGCACTTAACCATACCCTTAACTGGAATTATATTTTACAATGACCTAAAACTGGGAATAAGCCAGTCATTCAATATAAAATAATAAATACTTCCTCTCATAAACTACAGTCTGGAAATACATTGTACTGGAAAGCACATTTGAAAATTCTTTTAAGACAACAATTTGGTTTCAGAAACTAATTTAGTCATCGGAATGAAGATCTATCGGACAAGACACTACTAATCAATATTATTTTTAAAAGTATATTGAGACTTTTTTTTTGCCATATGAAGACAGGGGTTTCATTTTCTTATCCCTTCTAGAGAATGGCAGCTCTCCTGACAGTACTGCAGTGCTTCTTCTGGATGTGACCCAAGAAGGCTGACATTTGAGAGACATTACAGAGCTGAGAGGAACTATAATAATTATTATGAAAAGTCAAAGCTGTCTCCAGAATATCTCAAACAACATCATGTAATTCTGTATTGTGTAAAACATGTTGGAGTTAAATTACATGCCAAATATTATTTTAAGCACCGATCTTTGTTGTACATCCATTTTTAATTAAAGAAAATAAACCACACACGAGGAATAATGCTTTCATGAGAATATGAATATTCAGAGGGGAGATGAGAAACTGTTTAACTGGTGAGTACGCTACATGCTTTTAATGCCCTGATGCAGAGCCCATTGAAACAAATGGAAAGACTTTACATATTAATCAGCCCAGGATCAGCCTCAAGGGTCAATACTCTCAAAGGTACCTCACACAAACTTCTGATTTTTGTCACAAACTCTTTGTGGTTTTCTCTGCCCCCCCGCCTTGAAATAGCTGTGTGCACACACAAATCTGCCCTTTGTCTCCGACACTAATGACTTTGGGCTGTTCACCCCATAATTCCTATGCACCTTCCCATTTAAACAACTTGCATTTCACCACATTTTTCTTAGCTGAATTATTTTTCACACCTGGCATCAGCATCTCTTCCTTGACTCTCTCTTACCTCCAACTCTTTCCTCTTCCACGTTAATACTAGCAAAAACATCTTCACATGAGCTCTTAAGAAAGGGTATCTCACTATGTAACTCCCTTGGCTACAGACCTGATTTTTAAGACTAATTTCTGATATCTAGCCACATGCCCATTTTTTCATTTTTCCCTACTACAATTCTTCCTCTTTCTTCCCTTTTTGCTAACCTGATGCAAACATTTCCTGCAAATGCATCCCATCCGCAAGGCTCACTGTTACCCCACATATATATTCGTGAGGGTTCCCTCGCCCCCAACCTGACCTGTTTTTCCTGTAACCCCGCTCAAGCAACAACCACCACTGGCGGTCGTAATGGATGTGTCTGGTCACGATGGCTGCATCGGCTCAAAGTGGATTTGGAGGAGATAGACAACAACCCAACAGCCATGGGCTAATTTGAGCAATGCGCCCACCTAACCACAGTGCTGGTCAAGGTCCGACTCAAGCCAAATCTGGAAGAAACTAACAGCTGTAGTTGGTGTGTAAATAGGACTATAAGTCAATTATCTTACTCCACAAATAGTGGACAGCCCCGGGCCCGCTGAGCTCTCCTGCAGGGCAGTGGGCTGCACACCAGGATCTCCCCTTGAGTGGGGACACCTCTCGAGTCCTTGCCACAACAGATTCTTGATAAGCGATTAACAGCGTGCTAAACTTTGAAATCCTAACTAAGTGATATAAAGGATTGATTGTGCACATATAGTCCTTTAGACATAAACCATTGACCAAGTCTGGGACTAAGTCTGGATCCAGCTGCACCCAGCTCCCCTCTGGGAAGGAGTTCAGAACACGAGGGGGTCCTTTCTGAACCTCCTGACTCAACGGGAGGGTCTCCCTGACAGTTTTGTCTGACCCTGTAATTAATCAAGTGTACCTTGCCATCGAATCTTGTTAAACCACTGTTGCATTTACCATTGACCTTTGTTAGACTGCTGTTTTATATCAATAAACATATTGCTGCTTCTCTCTTACGAGTGAAGTGCGTCACTCCATCCGTGAGAGTATTAAGCTAGAATGACTTCCAAATATATCCACTTTCTAAGTATAGCTGTGATATCAGGTTTTCAGGCATTTGATCCAGTTTCTATTTGGGTTGTAATCTCTTTGGAACATACTCCGTGTCTTTATTTGCATTCTGTACGTAACACTTCATACATTATTTTTAATTTTTTTTTTTAGTTATCACTTGTGGCTTTAGCATTAAAGCTATATCATGGCTAGTAGCTGGAAAAGTTCAGTGTTGTTTAGAAAGTTTCTATTCAGTCCCAATTCAGGCAAAATTTCCCTGGATTTCATGAAATCCCTGAATAAATCCAGACTGATGTAATACTTAGATCTGTGAACACTGGAAGTTTTCCATTACATAAATGAATCCAGAGAAATGATCTAGAGACATATTATGAACAAGAATACTCTTACATATATATCTATAATCTAATGCTAAAAACTATCTGATTGGATATACTTTTTTTTGTACATGCACATATGAGTAACCATAGCATGGTACTTCCTGAGTTTTACTGCTTTTTCATTACAGTTATTCCTAAAAATTATTATGGTGTGGAAGCAGACAGAAATGCTGATTACCACACATTAGAAATTTTATTTTGTATATTCAGGATTAAATATATTTTTCATGAACATTATTTTTTAACTACCTCATTTTCAGACTTTAGAGCAAGGACTGCCAAGAGCTTGAATTCAATCAATTTATTTGGGAGGTCACATGCGTAATTTGTATAAACCTTTCTTATATTTCACATAGACACTCCAAGACTGTTAAAAGCAGCAGTTCATCTCTTAGCTCCAATGCAATCACCAGCTGAATTAATGAATTCACAGCCTGGCCTTGGTACTTTACTATTTAGTTTAGCACAGGCAGGGTAAATATCGTATATAATCTCTCCCCACCACCTCTCTCTCTCTCCATATATAAGCTTATATATACTATTTACATATACATATATCTGCAGAGAGTGAGAGATGGATATATGTACTCATGCTGACTGATATTTCTGTTCTAGCCATGCTATTCACTGTTAGTAATGATAATCTTGAAGAATCTATTGAATTACTCGTATTGCTTTTAAACAATTTAATAATATCAAGGAGTTAATAGGTATCAGCTTTCTTTGGAGCTCTTAGAATTAATTTTACCAGTGAAGCTAAGAGTCTGCCCACCCTGCTAAAAATACAGATGCAGTGAAGAGAGCAAGCCTTCAGGAGAAAAAAAATCTCTATTAAAAGGACAGAGACAATACTTCATTTAGTTCCTCTTTACTTATCTATTTTTATTTAACCGATGCTGTTGTTTTGCCTTTTCCAAATGTATAACCTTAGTGAAGGCCCACCACTGATTACTAGTCAAAAATTGGCAAAGATCCCAAAGCGATCTGCAATCTTATCAGGTGATAATCCTGCTGCTGAAAGCAAACTTCCACTCCTTTACTGGGATTTTTATATGGCTTTGATAAAACATTTTTCTTTCTGACTTGTCAGCAGCCAAACTAACAAGACTTCAGTGACAAATGATCTACTTAACTCTCCAGAAAGGAATCCCGACTTGTTTTCTTAGGACGGTTTTCATTTTTATCTCTGAAAGATCAGACAAAGACACATTACCTTTCAAGGAAAGTGATGAGGCAACCGCTGTGTTTGGAAAAGAATCTGATTCCACCTGAGTGTTTTTGTCTTTTTGTTTGATTGCTTTTGGGAAAGGAAGAAGATATATGCAGAAGGTAATAAAAATCTGATCTACAATGGTGAGATTGTCCTAAATTTCTGAGATGTTATTTCCCTAAATCAACATGACAAAGAAATTATCTATGTTTTTAACTTTAAGAGGTAGAGTCTGGAACGACCACATATCTCCACAGATTTTAAGTGTCATTAATGAGTTGATGGAATGACAGAGTCAAAGAGAATAGATGCAGATGAGACCTTTGGAGGCCTTTTAGTGTCTCCCTTTCTCCTTGGCCATTGTTTCATGACCCTATGCCAGCCAGAGGATTTTTTGTTTCTGAATCTCAGACTTTTAATCAAAGTGAGTTTGCTTCAGTCGCTGGGTTTATATTCAAAGAAAGGCAGAGAAAAAAATTGGGTAAAGTCTTACTTCGTAAGAGATGTCTTTCTGTAAGGGAGACTTGACTAAAGCAATTAATTTTCACAGATGCATAAAAGATGAACCAGGAAATATCTGCAAAGTCATCTAGTCCTTATACAACTCTCAGAGAAGGCAACAATATGTTCTTACTGACTTCAGCATAAGGTGTATTAATTCCATTACCAGGAAATTATTTTTACCCATAAGTAAACTGGTCAAGGGACTTTTACTCATTACGCTTACTAAGCCTGGAGTAATTCCGTATTTGTCTTGACCTTCTTAATCAAGACATTGTTGATCTTCAGCCTTAATCCCTCTTGGATTCATCTCATTCTTCTCACCAAGCTACGCACCATTGGAACTAACAGTTACATAATCAGCTTCAACAATTTATCTTTTTTTTTTTCTCCCCCCCCCGTACTCATGCTTTTCAAACACCTACATACATATCACATCCTCCTTCATTGCTCTAGATCCAATGTTTTATCTAATTCTTCATGACAGGTTGTCAATGTCAAGTATTATTGAGCCTTAAACAGAGTCAGGGATTGCCAAATGTAACATTCAAGCATCTTCCCAACCATTATATAGCAAACTGTTGAGAGCTGATTGTAGGGAGGGCTTGATTCAGCAGCACTTACCTATATTTCTCAGAATAGCTTTTTAACCTCTTTTTCCTGTAAGGTTTGTTTCTGCCTCTTTGTTCTGAAGGGTCCAATAGTCTATTGCTGTAAAGGCTTATATGAAAATTATGTTCAATTTTCATCATTGGGGTAGAAGAGGCCATGAAGCCAAGGCACAGCAATGAAGCTCTTGACAAATAATGCGTGGTCTACTTTCCTTTTCCTTCACAAACATAATGGAAATGATATGATGGTGCATTTCACAGGAGTTTTTCATGGGCTCTTGAAAAATAAATATGAAGCTTAAAATTGTCTTTAAATTTTGAATTAAAAGTAGTTTAACAACCATTGTTAAGGTGGATGATTCATAAATGCATGCTATTACAGCAGCACGAAAACAAAATTGTGAAAATATAGTGGATTTATTTTTTAAATTTCTGTAATATATCGGCAAACCATTTTTATATATATGTCTTAAGAAAATAATAACAAAAAATCAAGCCAGGCCACACAAGTGGAAATCTGGCATAATTATTACTCTTTTGACAACTGTGAAACTACTATTTTCAATTTGTAATTCAACTGAGCTGATGACAGATTTCTCTCCATCATCGTTGATTTATGAGCTCATCTTGTCAACTTTTTCCCCCCTTCCCACATTATTTACACAAGTTGAGGCAGTTTTTTTCTCTCAGAACAAATGGCAACATTTCAAGAAACACTATCAAATTGTATAAATCCATAACTGGCTTTTGAATTAAACAGATTTTTTTCTGGATGCTACAGCTCAAATACTATAACACTAGGAAATAATCAGAAAGCAAAACTAACAGAGCACCGTATGATGAGAGTCTGAATGTCTTGAATGTCTTTCTCTTTTTTTTCTTTTCTTTTTCTCACTCCAAAGACTACAGTGCCTCCTACCATGAGCAAGTTCCCTAGGACTGTTCATTAGGACCGAGTAGATCACGACAGGTATGAAAAGTACATCTGAATCCAAATATCCAGTTTTCACGCTATGCAGGTTTTTGGGTTTTAATTTGGGTTTGTGATTTGGGGTTTTGGTTTGTTTGGGGTTGTTGTTGTTTGTTTTTGGTTTTTTTTCCCAGATGGAATCTGATAATCTATTCCTATTCTATTTAAATAAAAGGATTTTTATGAAAACCAAATAAGTGGTTGGATCATAAATTAATACACCGCTACTGAGCATATGTGTAATAAAATGAGCAATAATTCATCTATTATATTATTAATATCAATCCAAGCAAGAGCAGTGTTCAATAAGTATATACCTTCTGTATTTATAAAATGTCAGCTGATAATGAAATATTTCACATTCCACAGTAGCAAGGAAGATATGAAATGGGAACTTGAATGGAAGTTGGAGATTTTAAATCATCATGTTTAACTTATTTGCATTAAGGAATATTAAAAGAGCTAGATGGTCGGTGCTCTGGGACATAAGGAGAATAGGTACAAAAAGAAGAGTGGCCCTGTAAAATGAACTTCAGAAGTTGAACCAAACACAAGGGGAAAGGGAAATTCTGTAACATAGTTATTCTGGGGCTGGAATTTTTAGGGCTTTACTTTTTAGGCAGTGAAATCTCACTGAACACCTGAACTTTTCAAAATCCCGGCATTTAACTTCTCAAAATAAAACATATCACCCAGTTTTTCTTGTCTGTCCTTCCGTTATCTCCTACAATTTATAGAATCTTTTTGACTTCACACCTTCAATATGAAGGATAAGAGTTGGAAGACAGAGTGTAGACATGTAATTACAATACTTTTATTAGTAGATAGTGCATGTCCTTGTATGAAGTTGGGAAACGATAGCAGGTACAAGTGCCTTCCTGATTCTTTTGATTAGCTGAATAATCAAGCTGTTGTTTCTTCGAATGACCTTTCCTGTTACGATATAGCTTATTATCAGCTTCCCTACATTGCTTGTCCTCTAAATACTGTTCTCTCTATTGTAATTTCTTTCTTGACTCGGGAGAATATATTTTCTCCTTTACTTTTCTTCCATTGAAATTGTCAGCGTCTTCCACAGTGTTAACTCTTTGACCTATTAGATCAAGGTAATTGAATGCTTATCTCTTATTTAAATGATACTATTTAAAGTCTCGTTTTAATATCAATCTTATTCCGTACTATGCATAATATACGCAAGCTTCTATAACCCTGTCAGTATATGAAATTTCTTCAGAAATACCAGGGTCAACTAATGCTTTCAATTCACTTGTCTGGCATCATATTACTTCATTTAGCCTGAAATACATACAAGAATTTGTTAATTGTATTCAGTTGTCAAGCTCTACTAAAACCTTGCAAGAAGGATATTGTGTAAGAGTTTCTTGGGCACACAGTCCAGTAAACAGTGGCATGGAGAAGTCCAGTGTTTTTAAATTACACTACTTGCAAAACCAAGGTAATTTAGTATGAATAACTACTGGAGGGCCAGGTCCATCATTTGCATGTGCTTCTTTTCGCTCTTGGTCCTACAGAAACAATTTAGTTTACCTGTCTCAAATTTTGGAAAAAAAAAAAATAAAAAAAAGTAAATATTTTTTGCTGATGTAATTTATGGATCTAGTTTAGAAAAAAACACATAGTGTCAGCAAAGGGAACTATTTTTATCACAGTATATTGTTTAACAACCCTTCACGGTCATCAAATTTAGTGCACCTATAAAATGCAAGGCAGCTGCAGAGGATGAACCAGCAGTTTAAAAATACTAAAGAGCCAAAAAGTTATCCAATTCCCCATCTCCCCGATCCACTGATACTGTTCTGCACAGAAGTGAAGACATGTGTACACACATTATTTACAAAAAATTGTCAGAGTTTTAAAATTAGGCAATTTTAGGAAGCAATTTAAGCAATTCTTAAAATTAGGAGAGTGAGTGACTGTCCAAAGTTACAAGCTGAGTTAATGTCCTCAGAAACACTTTCTTTTGAATTAAACAGTGACGTTCTTATCAGCCTGAGGTAGGATTAACACCACTGAAGTCCACAGAAGTATGTTGGTGTCAAGCCCTGTGCCGATCTGATCTAGAGGGCCAAATTCACACTGAACGTGAGCTGCTAAATTGCATCAACTTCTGAGGAGCTGCGCTAATTTCCATCACAGTAATACAGAACCCTGATGCATAACTGAAAACTGTTAATGGCCCAAACTGCCATAAACCGATATTATATAAAAATAATATTGTGGCGGTTTTGATCTTGGTTTTGCTTTGATCTGCATCCTGATGGTATGTGTAACAATTAACCGTTGTGCTCACACTCCAATTTGCTGGGGAAAAAAAGGCATTGCTCAAAAAAACCTTGCTTTTTTTTTTTTTCCTGTTTGATTAGTTTTCATCTAACCTCCAAATATTTGGCTCTGTGTTAACTATTCTTGTCTTTCAGCTTCCTTTTCTATTGCTCAAGCCCACATCCATTCTTTCCCCCACTGAAATCTCCGTCGTCAGTTCTGCTCTTCAACCTCCTTACCTGCTCCTCTCCCCATCACTCTTTCAAGATTTCATCTCTTCTCTTGGAGTCAAAGATACAGCTCAAAGATTCAAGGAGAAAAATACTGCTGTGAAAAGCTAGCTAAAATCCTAAGGAAAAGAAAATTCACAACAAGGATTTGGGAGCCTGGTCCAAGGCGTAATGAAGGAGAACCCTTCCACACCTGGCTGAAAACCTCCAAGCCAGCACTGGGTATAGCATCAGGGCAGTGATCGTATTAATGTCTAGCTGAGTAGTATTCAGCTTAGAAATCCGCTGTGTGTAGTAGCCAATAAATATTTGCTCTGTACTCTTAAATTGTGTGTATACAGAGACTCCCTGTACACGGCAAACGATGCCCAAACAAAAGTGCAGAGAGGAAGGGATACATTGGCAGCTAACTAGGCTTTTGCTCACCTTGGCAGGGCTAAATTTTCCTAATGATTTTACTAGTGATAAAGCTGGTGACCCATGATCTTATGTCACTGCAAGGATAATCCAGTCCCAGCCAAAATCCCACCGAACGGGAGAAAAATCACGGCCATTGTCAACATTTTGCAGCACCTGGATAAGTGCTTACTGGATTTACGCAAACTAACAATACAATTTTATTTTATGAATGCCATTTTATCTTCCATTTTGTGCTGAAACCTTCAAAAAAGTAACAAACATTCCTGCACCGACCCCAGCACTAGACGTGGAGAACAATAAGTGTCTGCAAGGCGGCTGATTTTTCATTCAAATGGGAATAGCATGGCACAAATAGCCGAAGAAACAGTCCTGCCAGGTTGCTTTATAATCCTTCACTTAAAGATGGATCAGCCAGTCTGCTTTCCCTGCTTATTTGGGAGTCATTTTCAACTAACATTCCCTTATTGCAAGGATCCAAGACCAATTTTTAATAGTCTATAGTAGTTGTAGCTTTTGGTCTTTCCCTAATGAACTGAAATTTCTTAGAGGGTGTTCAAAAGTACTTCTTTGAGTAGCTGGCCTATGAATTCTCCTCCTGGGGATAACGTTGAACTCAGCCAAGGGAAAGTGGTTTTGGTTGTGGTTTTGTTTTTTTTTTTTTTTTTTCTTTTTTCTGAGGATAGATTAAAATCAGGAAAAAATATGATCAGCAGGAGAAGTAAAAAAGGAGTATCTTGGTTCCTAAATGACCTGCCAGAGCCTGATTTTTCTGATTTTCATAGAGTCTAATGCTAGTTAGTCATATACTCCTCTTTTTTTTTTTTTAATTTATTTTGGAAAAGCATATCAAAGTGACAAAACCTATTTAAACCTGACAGAAAATATAGCAGACATAAAGCATTATTGTACAATTGCACGGTTAACTCTTCTCCTCCCATCTCCCCTTTGGCCGTAAGAGGGATTTCTACATCCTGGTACTTATTACCCCTGCTTTTCAGAGGCCTTAGATGTCTCTTTTCAAATCTTGCAAAGAGAAATTTGTTTTCAGCTCTGAGGGTCACTGGAAGATCAAAAAGCCATTGTTGATAATCAAAAGCCTGAAGTTTTTTGTGTCTGTGGATCTTTGACTTCAAAATACCTACATAAAAATCAATGAAAAAGCAACTGCATGGAATTTCACTGGAATTTCTCAGGTAATTCATCCAGACAATCTTGGCCAGTTACAGTGTAGGTACAGTGTTAATCAGAAATATTATCAATTAATGACTGCCAAATTTACACATACATATGCTTTGGTCTTATCATTCCTCAGTTATGAAGTCATCTTTCAAAAAACACTGCATTTCTCCCTGTCTTCCATGCCACAAGACAAGAAGGTCTTTGCTGTTAAGGAAAGGTTTTCCGTATATATCAAAATATTTCCGTTAATAGTGCATATCAACAAGTGGACATACCAAATGAAAAAAAATATCCTAGCGTGAGGGATTGGAATATATGATGTTCAAGATGAAACCTGGTCTATTTAGGAAAGGGTCGATGTAAGCTGGTAGGTGATGTTCAACTGGATCAGGGTTCTTTAAATCAGGGAGCCCTTTCCTGCTCCCTCCTTTCTAATCCTGGGGTCTTATAATGGGTTAAAGAGGAATAATTTATACAAGCCTATAATAATACGCTTATCAATATTGTAGATGCGGATGCTCGACAGCAAATGCTTTATGTAAGACTGCAGAACAGTATCTGCTACATTCTTATTTCCCTGTGCTCATAACTTCTGCAAACCTTCACACTCCTCACATTTGCTTTTGTCAGATATATTTCCACTTCTTTGTATGGAATAACTAGTTCCAATCAGAACACAAAAAATAGCGATGAAATAAAATGAAAACAAAACCAGAAAATAAGTGTAACGTGGCTCAGCGTTTATAGCTGAAATCAGCCTGTGTGTGAGAACCAGCAGGGGACACAACGTGAAAGTCCTCTGAATATAACGACCATAGCTTGGAAGAGAAATTGAAATCGCAACTGTGAGGAAAAAGAGCTGGCCCCTTCACATTTTTGCAGTGCTACAAAATTTTCTGTGGATTCAAAGCTTTCCTAAGCTAATTTCAGAGTTAGCGCTACAAAGGCATGTGCAGGGGAATACCCATCTGAAATGCAAACAAATTAATTACTTTAATTCACTCATTAAAATGGGCAAGATAGTTATGGCATAAACCCATTCTTCTCAGCTTACTCACTAGCCTCCTTATTTACTTTTTCTAGACCCATCCATGAAACCCTGTCTCTCAAGCTAACAGGTGACAATAGAGCTTGTCTAGGAAGAGAAATTAATCTACAGACACGTTTTTTCCATGCTAATCATCTCCCTCAAAAAGACACATAAACAACAGTGCTGAAAACTCCTACATAAATCACACATCTCAATAACTTTCCCACCTGCAGATTATTCTGAAATTATCTTAAAAGATGCTCTGATCTTCAATAACAGGAAAAAGTAGTTCTTTGTCTCTGTAAATGATCTGCAAACAGAAAATAAACACCGTAGATAGCCTAAAGCCAATGTTTGGGATTTTTTTTTTTTTTTTAAATTAGAGAATCCTGATTCATCAGTATTTGACAATTTTGTCCCGACTTTTTTTCACTCTCCTGAACGCACACTCTGGAAGGAGGAAGACAGACATAAAATCATTCAGACGGACAGAGGGCAGAATAAATTATTCCTCTCTATGTAGACCAATGAATCTTTAATTTTGTATACAGACTGAAAGCTGCAATGGGAGACACTAATTCCACACTCTTATAGTCCTGGTAATTGTTTTGATTGTCAGGTTCAAATTCCTGTATCAATTCTGGTACAGCAAAGTCTGCATTTCCCACATCCCTCAGCTATTCTATGTTGAAAGAGCAGCATGGCTCTGTGTTTTAAAATACCTTTTGCATTCCACAAGAAACCTTCATGACATAAGAAATGGCTTTTTACCCTCATTTTTATCAATTTGTTCCAGTGAATAAACACACACATATGTGTATATACACGCAGATAAAACAACAAAGGCACCATGCAAACGAAAGGCATAACTGAAGAACCACAGAGCAATGTATGAAATTATGATTTGATTAAAAATTATTATTTTCATCATTAGAAATAACACTCTATTAATATTAATTTAAGCCTGAATAACTGAAATGCTTAATTATTAGATTAATCAGGCAGCAAGCTCTTCTTGGATCCTTTCAATAAACTATTCCAGACCATCAGGCCTGAGATCTCTCGTGGCTGAGATGTTGGGACAGCAAATCATGCAGAGTTGGGTTTTTCTTCTCCTGTATTCTTTCCGCAAGACTGAAAATATGCATTTTGGGAAGATGGGGAGAAGAGCACAGTGGGAGGAAATTCTGGGAAAAGCAGACTAGAGAACTGTACATGAATGAACGTAATGAATAAAACTTCCTTTTTTCTTTTTTTTTTTTCCTTTTAGTAAGATATATGCATTTTGCAATCTAGACATTTTAACGTTTAAAAAAAAAAAAAATTAAAAGAAAAAGCTTTCAGATGATACCTGTACTGAAATTCTGTGTAACCAAAACAGAATTTGATTTAATTGATTTAAAACATTCTTAACGGTCCTCCAACCTACACATCTCTTCCATTTAACTCTGCTTGGTGCCAGGTACCGAAGGGATTATGGTTTTGCACTTGTTAGAAATAAATAATTTAGGATGAGCAAAAGTCTAATTCTAAGCATAGCAGCGATAACCAGATGTGGATGCAATTCTCAGAGAAATACCTATCCTCTGTATGAACAAACAGCGATTTAGGGAAAATTAAACCTGGATGCTGATTCTGAAGGCTGCTGAGAAAGACATCCAGACATGGAAGCAATACATCAGTGACATCAATGTCATTCTTAAAAAGAATTGTAAAAATCTACTGAAGGTTAGAGAGGGAAGTCCTCTGTCCATACTCAGAAGGCTTTCCAAATTGTTTAACTAAGCCCTAATAAAGCAGACACTCTAGTAGCCATATTTAGGCTAAGCAGCACAATAAACAATTAGTAGAATATAAAATTCAATATTAAGTGTATGGTCTGACAACCACACTCCCAATAGTTTGCTGGTGCATACCACAGAGCCCACTACTAAATGTTCTGATAAATATTGAGTGGTGTTAAACCAGATACACAGTTACTTATTCTCATCCTCCTTCCACCTACGCTCAGGTTTTCTTTTCCATCCTCACTGCTCCTGAGCCTTTAGTGGCTCTTTTCTCACCCCTTAATTCCATATATTTTCCAGAGGCTGCTTCGAATGTGCAAAAAAAGAATAATGGAAAATCAAGCAAGCTAACTGATCTAAACACTGATTTTAGCCATTTTATTTGCAAGGAAGGCATTTTTTACCTACGCTGTTAAATGCTTCATGGCAGAGGCTGTCTCAAACCCTATCTGCCGATTGCTCACCGCAAAAATGATAATTCATCTCAAACTGTCGCCTGGTGTTTCTGTTTTATTACCAAATAAGTAATAATAACAGCTGAAAATAAATTAACCTATTAGCATTGACTGAATGGAGAAGGATATAACTGAATTAAAAAGAGAGTTAATACCTCCTAGTCAGTCAGAAGAATCAAAAAGAAAATTCATTAGTAAAATTTTGGAAAAGATTCGCAGTTTTTATAAAAGAAGATTGATATATCTTTTCGCTTCAGAAGCCTCATAAGAAAATTATATTCTACAATATCTTTTTAGTAATGATTAGGTATCCAAAGTGAGTGTGATTTTCTTCTGTTTTGTTTAGAGGCAACTATTTATATATTAAGTAATCAGAGATTACTAATCTAGGAAACTGCTTTGACCACTTATTTCAGGTAAAGTTGGTTTCAAAGACTAAATTGAGCTTCCTACTCTCACGTTACCGACTGTTAGGTACTCTACGAAAAATATGTATTTTTTTGGTATCCTATATAACTCTATCATCATTAAAAAGTCACGACAGTCAGTCCATAAGCTACAGAGACCATTCTGAAAATTGAAAGGAAAAGAGATTTTGAAACAAATGACATGACCTTCAGTTCTTTACCACTGAACAGAAGTTAAAGTGAATAATACCTAATACCCAGATAGCACTGACATTACAGAGAAAATACTGAAAGCATTTATGAGAACTCTAGAAGAATTTGATCACCTACATTTTTGGAACTCTAAATGTTTAGATGATAATACAGCATGCTTATCAGAATCATATATATTAAGCCAACATACTTTTAAAAAACTCATTAAAATCTGTAACATAACTGCAGAAAAAACCCAACTGTTTGGTATCCGTGACCTTCAGTAACTCAATCGATAAAATATCATAAACACACAAATTTCCCACCTATTACCAGTAAGAAACAAAGGTAAATACCAGGTATGGTAATTTACAACCTTCATGCTGTCTGAGGATAGATCGCAAACCGCCAGCCTATCAAGATCATTTCCTACTGAAGTATTGGTGCATCAAGGCTTGAAATCAAATACTGGTCCCGTGGTCAACACACCATTTTTCTTTCTAGCATATCATTTGGTCAGACTATAGAAATGTGATCTTGAAAATTGGAAAACCCCGAGTCGTAGATTATTCCACACCTTTGCCAACTCGATAGGTACCACAGCAGCTGGAAAGCTTAACTATTTAATCCAGTTTAATGCGACAATGAAAGCATGTTGGCATCCCCGAGCCATAGAGAGGTGCTTAGCCTGAACTGTATGACTTACAACTATGTTTTCTCAACGTGCAATAGTAACACAATGTAATAAAAATGTTAATGAGGTAAATTAAGGGCAGGAAGTCAAATGATTGTGATAATATCTTAACTCTGTGTCAGCTATCTTGTACACAACACTCACGCTAAGTTAAAGGCAGGAGGCAGCGTGAGCTATTCTTTGTATCGAGCATGACAGTTTTTGAAACCTAAACAATCTACTGAGATAATGAATTCGCAACAGTAAGTCAGGAAGAAAATATTTTTCGATGGTATAGAATATCTTTTGTTCAGATTTTAGTTTTCCATTTGTTTTAGGCCTATGAAAACAAATAAAAAAAGAAAGAAAGAAAAACTTGCAATCTACCCAAATACACGCTGAATAGAAAATAGAGTGGATATGTACTGGTGATACTAATCTGGTTTCTTTCTTACTCTGTGTTTCTCATGTATTTTCAATTTAGCCTTTAAAACCAAGCTGAAGTATGCTTGAATTGCCATGTACCTAAATTGTAGGATACAGTGAGACTCCTCTCAATGACATAAATCTCTTTTCAGTAAAATCCTAGAAGAGCAAAATGACAGGCAGAAACTCCACATCCCACTGCTGACTCCTCTGTGCCTTTGCCCAAGCTCACACAGGCCCACAGGAATATATGAATACCAAAAAGCTTCAAATGCTGATTGTAAAGTTTAGGGTAAGCTGCCTCTAACTTCTAGAAACGCAGAGCACCTCAATGGTCCCAAATGACTTGACTGAGGTTGTCTGAAATTGGAAACTCAAAAAAAAAAAAAAAAGAGAGAGAAAAAAGGAGAAAAAAAAAAGACACTGAAAACATTCGCTCCTACTGAAAATGCTGGCCAATATACTGCAGGCATTTTTGCCATTTCACAGCAAGCAAGTATCAGCTTCACTGGACGGAAGCAAAATTTACATTTTATAGCAATAAACTGCAAATTCCCATTTTCCAACTTTACTCTAAAATATGTATTATTGATAACTGAAGTAGTATACACCTTGCACTAGGTAATTTCTTGATTGTACAACTAGACTGGCTCATCACTGACATAAATACTGGCGTACATGCTGTAAGTATATAATGCAGGATATACTGAAATGCTGGATCTACAGCTAAACTGCAATTATATGCATCCCAGTGTGTATATATATACATATTATTTATTCTTGCCTCTTTTTCATATCCTAGTCACTTGCAACCCATGTTCCTTCCTCTTACCTCTATGCATGCCACTGCACCCTATTTTATCCGTTTGCGCTGTTAATATTCCTTTCACACACGCATTTCCTGACCTGCGGGTCCACAGGGTTATCAGTACAGAGTTCAGCACAAAGACATGGTATTGACTGTCATCATGTTTTAATTTATTTGCCTTCAAGTGCACTCAAGTGTTTCTCAAATAAGAATTAATTCTGGTTTATTTTTTCATGGTTGGATGAGACTTGACTTCACACTGATGATTTTTCTCCACCAAAGAGCGGCCTAGAAGGTCTTTGAATTGCTTATGTCTAGTTTTATTTGACTTTCTTGCATCAAGTTTTTCTCCACCTGCCTGGCTCCAACGCTGGCCCTTCTTACCATACTACCATACTTCTGTAGTTCTCTACTATCCTTGCATCCGCTCTGCTGTCTCAGGTCTATTGCTGCTGCGTACGGTTTCTGGCTCATCGCAGCCTCAGCTGCCGTCTTTCCCAATGGATGTGACTTTTTGAGGGCTGACCCACCAACTCATTGTCCGTCTCAGTTTCTTGTCTCCTTTGCTGTATTAGGCTGCCCACACAACCTCATTATCTCTTAGTAGGTTCTGACTCCTTTTTATTACTTCTATTTTCTATATTTCTGTTATTCTGGTATCACTCTTTCTCTGTTATTCTGGAATTCCCATCCTTGAGAACATTCGAAACTTGCCCAGATTAGACCTTGAGCTACCTGATCTAAGATGACAGTGGCTCAGACCAGAGACCTTCATGGGTTCCTTCCAACCTAATTATTCTGTGATTGAACGTCTCACTATGAAACGGACAACTAAACTGGAAGTGGAATCCGGGTTTTCCAGTCTGTCTTGGTATTATCCCTGGAATCTGCACAGTGCTACCCAACTTTGCCTACGTTTTCTTGACTTGCTTTCTTTTGTAGTGAAGTCTTGCTTGCTTTTTTTCCTTTGCCACCAATGTCTTTTGTTACTTTGTAGATACCGAGATGAAGTCATCCTGTACTCAAATTCCATGTATAGCTCTCTGTCCTTGCTATTCGGAGGCATTTCATTTGCTCAGATCTGCTTTTCTCAGCAAATGATTCACAATTCTCATGAACACTCCTGCTTCTAATTAGAGATCCGTTAACATTTTCAAGGCTATTCCCAGATATCACAGTTCTAACACTCTTTCACTTGTTTATTCCACGCAAGAGAAAATGTAGAGAGCTGGTGAACAACGATCCCAACCCATTGAGGGCAAGAATCATCAAAACACATATAATTCCTTACCTTAGTGCCTGTACAATTTTTCATCCAATTTTCTCCCCCAAATAGGGTAGAAAATTCTTAATTCTGAACTTGTCATTTTTTTGGCCTCTACATACTCAGTGCTTTTAGGCTGGTGGCATGCCCAGTGACCCTGGTAGAAATACCTGTGAAATTTCCTCTCATGTTTTGGGATCCACCAGACAGACAGTGATCACCCGGTTTAGCTTGTTTCAGGTAATAGCATTTAAGAGACACTGTACCAGTACAGTGAAACTCTTGCTTCATAACGGGGCACTGGCAGAGATTCTGCAACTGAAGGTTTCTTTCAAGAGTGACTTTGCTTTGTCTATTCCAAACATTTATTTCCTACACCTGACCATTTCTCCAGCTTTAAGATAGACCATTGTAAATGTATAATTCAAAAGATGTAAAAAGTTTGCACAGGGAATTTGGGGGAGCAGAGATTCACAAATATATCTAACTTTAGAATATTTGGATGAAGAAAAAAAATCTCTCTTTTGGGGAGGACCCTTGTTTTTTTTAATTTAGCTGTCCTCATTGATTGAGTTTTTAATGCAGTCCTATAAATAATTTCACTGAGAAGAGCAACTGGAGGGCAGCTTTGCATGGCACGATAGTGAAAATGAGCAACAGAGGAAAACTGGAATACTTGAATCACATTTTTTTACCAGAGAAAGAGTAATGTGAAGTTCTCCCCTAGAGGAAATTCTTAGGTAAACCAGAGTGGATTACCAGCATGGGCCCAGCTGCTCTTTTATTAAAACATGTATCTGCAGTTGCAGAAATTAGAATCACCCAGAACTCTCCTGAAATTCATGTCATTAGTATGATGCTATAAAGGGCACAGTCTCAGAACTGTATGGTCTGATCAAAACCCTACCAACATCTTGAGAACAATCTTACGGATTTTTATAGGATTTGATCTATTTTTTATTGTAATAGTAGTTAATTTATTGGTGGAGGAAGATATGCTAAATTGTTCTGCATTTGTAAGTTAAAAGCATGTCTTGAAATCTTCCATTAAAAAAAACAAACACTCAGTTACAACTTTTTGCCGATTTATCCCACTTTAATTTCATATAGATGATTCAGCAGTAAACCTGATTTACTGCATCAGTTGTTTTTTTTTTCCCTGACATTTTCCTAACACCCCAAAATGATCAAGAAGGCAAACTCGGTAATGGAGTTGGCTACTTTCACTATCGGACTATCAAGTTATAGCTTTACACTTAGGGTTCATGTTACAAGTAGCAAGCGAAAGAATATTTCTTGCCAACAATATTTAACATCAGCAACGGAAAAATCACAACCGAGCATCTTAGTTTTCCTTGCATCAACAAGAAAATAAAACAAAAAATCAGAGCAAGAAAAGTGGAGCTCAGCCACATAGTAAGGTAGTTTAAGAAGAATATTTCTGGAGTAGTCAAGTGAAGTTAAATTTTTCCTACTGAAATTAAACAATGAAAATGATGATTGCAAAACATTCCTGACTTGAATGCTTTCCTGAGGATGCTTCAGCTTTAAGTAAGACTCTCAAGACAAAAATACAGTTTTATATATAAAAAAAAAATCTCATTTTTTATTTCCAGTTATGATGAAAGATGAAGAAAGCCGAAATGTAGGAAAATATAGATTAAAGAAAAAAGTAAATATTCTTGGGGCTTAAAAACAAGATTCAATATCTGTTTTCTTATGGTTTTCCTGTATTGCTATTGCATATCTCCCATGCAGGTGTCCTCCATTTTCCTTTTTTTTAATTGTCTTTCTCAACTCTGGTCTTTGCTTCTTCACATATACCGCTTTTCACTTTTCTGCCTCTCATTCCAGTCTCTCCTCTCTCTTTTCTTTTCCCTGGCAGATAATCATGTGGGTTTTGCCCTTATGGCCCAACCTATATAGCACTGCTGCTACCCTGCTCCATCTACTGGGATTACAGCAGCATGTGCTCCAAAACCTTGTATCGTACTGGAAAAGCGATGAAGAGCCCAGAAACCAGCCTGGCCACCAATAACAGCCAGCTTCCAAAGACTGTAGCTTACTACGTGGCTAGATTTAACTCTGAAGTCCACAGTTTATCTGACAAAATGTGGAGCACATGCCAAAACTGTTACTCCCATTACCTGAATGCCACAGCAAGCGTTACGCTTCTGAACACCTATGGATTTTACAGAACATCGCAAACGGGTTTTTATCTCACTTGTATCAAACAAAAATAAATGCAGATCAGCAGCTTAATATTAACACCCGAAAAGCCAGCCCTGCCTAAAGATGTATGACTTAAAGGATATTACATGAGAAAGGTAAATTGATGCAAGCCCTTCCTAGTTTTAGCAACAGGCTCTGAACACCAATTTGGTCAATAAAGTATTTAAGCCCTCAGTGCTATGTGGGCTGTTGTAAGATTAATTTTTGAAAGCCTTTTGCAGTGTAAAAAGGTCTTTAATTTATTTTCACTCTAGGCATCACAGTCAGCACCAGCACAGGAAACTTGCTTCCAGTTATTCTTTTAATATCAAGGCTTTTGTGAGCTGGTGGACAAGGCAGAACTTATACCTTTTGCTTCTATGTGTATTCACTATGCATTGAGCCCTGAAGGGCTGACTCGAGCAAAGTCTGTCCTTAGCACACACTACATAAATACGGATCTCACCGTCGGGCTCAGATTTACTCATGGTGGTGACAGCTGAGTCAGCGCATGGGGTGAATTTGGAATTTAAGTTGTTCGGGTTTTAGGGCCAGTGGAGTGAGCTTGCCTGCCTCTGTGGCCAGCCAGGAGAAGGTCTGCAAATGGATTTGCAGAGCCACATCTCGGAAACTCTGACGGCAGCGTCTCCTACCAGGTAACGTGAGATTCCGACCACACACAAACCTCAAGAATATGACCCTGATGCTAGTGAAGTTGGGACGACTTGTGAGGATCGAATGCAAACCCCTAATTTTAGATTTTGCCTTATGGACCCAGATTCTGGGACAACGAGGCTGCCTTCTCCATCTGGTGTCAAACACCAAACTCACTCCGGCTTCAACTGTGTGCGTGGCACACACACATACACCGACCCAAATGCCAAATGGCATAGAAATCAAGGCATTTGTATGCCAGCTGTAATGGTTTAGATCCGGCTTTCCCACCGAATGCTCAAACCTTACAGTTTGCAGCCTCTGTTCCCCCCACCCCC
>JANXJC010000055.1:43888768-43905897 GCA_027564655.1 Leptodon cayanensis
CATTCCAATCCTTTTATTATTACTGTTGTCATTTCATTAGTGTTATCAGTATTAGTTTCTTCTTTTCTGTTCTATTAGACCGTTCTTATCTCAACCCACGAGTTTTACTTCTTTTTCCCGATTTTCTCCCCCATCCCACTGGAGGGGGGGAAGTGAGTGAGCAGCTGCGTGGTGCTTAGTTGCTGGCTGGGGTTAAACCACGACACAAGTGTATTATTATTCCAAAGCAGCCCATCTGCTCTGCATTCACACCGGGCAGTATGTTAATTTGGAGTCTGAACAAATTATATCTGTGATGTGGCCATGTGTCACTGATCCATACCGAGTACAAAGCTGGTTCTGTGGTGTACCAGCACAGCTGCAGATGCTCCTCAGGGATGGACATCACATATGGCCACGAGTGTATCACAGGGCACAAGAGTAAGTGCCATACAGAGTGCGCGGGGCCACAGGGGACAACAGCTCTGGTCACCCTGGCTGCCTCAGGATACACTCTGCCTGTACGTTCACTGAGGTTTACTCTTTGGTACGTAACAATTGGTGGTTTGCATCTTGGTTAAATGACTGAAGTTCCTATGGAGTAAATTAGGCACACTATAATTAATGCAAATCAATGGATCTATTAAATTCTTTCCCTTCTACTGCATCAGAATTACTTTTTTCTAATTTTCTGAGCATGCATTTTAAATCAACCCTTTCAAGAAACTTGGGCATAAAATACAGATGTGCAAACACCGCCACCTTCCAACTGCCACATTTACGGTTTGCAAAGTGATCCAATATTCTTGCTAAAATTCATTATCGCAAAGTTGCAGCACACCTATAATCACGCCATAATCAGAAGATAAAGCACAGCAGCTTGGACAGCTCTCTTGTGTTGCCTACTGATCAGTTTTGGAAGCTCATGCTTGTACTGAACACAGTTTCTAGAAGGATACTGGGTGAGACCATAGCAAAGCAGAGAACACTGTAGTCATCGTTTTGCTGTGGTGCGTGTGTATGTCTTTACTTAATAATTCCAAGAGTTATTCTGACTCGGCACCCTGCAGTCCCTGACCCCAAATGCCACTCCACTGGATATAAAAGCTACATGCTCAGGCATAGATTGGCCCACAGATCCTGCTAGCGGTAAGCAGAACTGCTTTGTAAGTCCCATCTGCTGGGAGGTCAAGACTTCATTATCAGAACCAGTAAATGAGAGATTAAAATGGACTCTGGCCAATTTAGCACGTCTGCCATGGAGGAACATCAACCACCGGTGCTTTCAGGGGAGATGGGTTATTAAATGCAGTTTCTCCAGAGATATAAAAGATATGAAAGACACAGTAATGCGTCAGCTGCCTCTCACTGGGACAAATCTTCCTGATCCAGCATTCCCACAAACATCCTTGGGTGTATTAGAACTCTGTATGTTCACTGAGGTGACTGCGCTCCCGCATCTATCCTGTTAAGAAGTAGAGACATAACTAAATAAACACAAAACTTCCTGGCACGTACCTGCTCAATACTTTCTGGCACATATCTGATCACTTGATGATCAGACCCGAAACATAAGTTTTTGACAAATTCTTCAATGTGGCCCATGAACAAGAGAGTACAAGAGACGTGAGTTAGACCTATACTAAATAAAAGAAATTGGAATAACATCCCAAAAGAGTATAATTTCCAGCATGAACTCAAATAATCTTGTAAACAGAAAGCAGCATGTATCCACTAAGCTGTAGGCCAAGTACATGCATGCTGCTGAGCATCTGATGCTGCAAATGGTGGTCTAGAAATTTATTATTTTCACTTCCTTCAGTAAGATTAAGAACTGAATTGTATTTTTATTAGGGAACCAAGTTTGACTATAAGACACCTATTTCTTTAACCCTGACCTATCTACAGAAAGAAGGAAAACATATTTCACATTTTTCTTTCCAGGTGTTTTGACGCACCAGTAAAACAATGCTTAAGGTTCCCAATAAATGCTTGACTTAAAAGAACACCTAAAAAACTTCTCTTCAGATTGAGGACTGAATTCTTTGGTGATATGAAGCCCAGTATAATTAATTTGCTATTGTTTCATGTAATGACACTATGCCTTGAGAAAGACCATGATAACAGCCAAATACAACAGACACTCTGCTCTCTGTCAGGAAAAAATGCTTTTCTTTTTTTTTCCATAGTATAGTTTGGTATAATAATTCTCACCTAAAGATGACCGTATTTTTTTTTAGCATTAGAAGTAGCCAAAAATAGTGTATTTATAGTTCTAAATCCTGCAACCTCCAGAAGTATAAAATAAATATCAAGTGGAAAAGCGGAGAGGCTGCAAAACACTTTGTGCTCCCTCTTGTTACAGTCCCATCGTGCCTATCACTTCTTTAACAGGAAGAAGAATTCAGCAATGATTCAAAATTCTCATATCTGTAACTAGAACAAGAAGAACAGTAGAGTTCAACTGCTCCAGGAATATTTTTTGCCTTTTAACTCCAATCAAGAACAGTTTTGTAGGCTTAGGTACATTCCTGCAGTTAATGTTCAACTCCACTAGGTGTCATCTACCACTGCATTTCTACAGGGAATATGAAAACGCTGGCACCTATGATGTCTCGCATTAGTATTTCTATATATTAGTAATTCCTTGTCTTAAGTTCTCGGGATGCATCTATAAATTCCCATTCTATATATTACTTATGCACATATCTTATTATTACGACTGCCGTCACTACTCTTAATTAAGCGTATTTTGTAAGAAAATGTACCTTCTTGAATGTATGGAAAGCAGTCACGTTCTCAGAAAAAAACATATCCAAATTAACTCCAAAGGAAAACAAAACCTGTTCCGTGCCTTTTTATATGACATTCCTATGCCTGAAGAGTGCTATTTCTGGATGAACAGAGCATTTCTGAGATACAGCTAGAAATTATTTCAGTCTTGTAATAATACTACTCTGGGTGGTGCTGAGCGTTTATAATTCAATGTATATTTCTGTATGTACTGAGAGCATCATCAAAACTGCATTGCTGAGAGGCTGGTATTCATCAGATAAGTAGCTGGAACAGATGCTAGTGCAAAAACCACCTTAGTCCAGACACATTAAACTATTTACCTTTAGTGTTCTGACTTTCTCCATGTTCAGACAATCTTTACAACCCCTCCTGTGGAATTTGAATCTGCATCTGGTCATAATTAATGCAAATAAAATGTTCAGCTGAGATTTGAAACCAGCAAATAGCGAGATAAATATGGTTTTCAGATGTATAATGGAGTTCATGTATAAGCCAGTATAGGAAGGTATTATTACTGCTGTGTGAGGCATTGATACTGAAACACGATAAAAAATTCCATCATTCCTGTTCAAGACCTATAAACCCCAAATATAAGTACTGAAAGAAAATTGCTGTCAGAGCACTCAGAAGCACAGGGCTGTCTAGGCAAGGAATGGGGCCCCGAGGAACTTGCTGTGTCTAGAAGAGCAAATAAAAGCAGAAGGACATAATATTATGAACCACCAATACCTCTAGAAGAAAGGAGCAGCAAAGAGTGATTCAAGCTAGAGGGCAATCCTGGCCCAAGAACAACTAGATATGATAATCAATTAATTTAGGTTAATTCCGAAAAGATAAATAACCATTAAAATGTTAAGGTTTCTGAAAAGACTTTCAGCTGGGAGTAGTAGCTGGCCAACTATTTTTAAGGTGGACATTTCTCCTTTTATCAAAGTTATACGATACAATTCCTGTTGGAAGAGGTTAGGAAAAAAATAATCAATGGTTTTCTGAAGCAACTGACATAATATTGTTTTATTCAAATTGTTGACATAGGCCACGAAAAGGAATGCATATCACAAATTTAATTTGCTTTTACTTTTTAGTTTATTATGCTTAAACATTTTACTATCTCAAAACATTTCATGCATTTTCTACCTCAATGAAACTACACGCTATAATGTAGTAATCATTTATCTGTGATAAGGAACGAGATAGTGCTAGCTAGTCAAGAATAATTTTCATTCTTTCTTATTGCATTATCTGCATTATTGCAGAACTGATGTGTGAGTAGTGGGGTTCTAACCCATTTTAATGTATTTCTTTACATTTGCATATATAACATTATAACTTGTATTTAAGTATACTATGTTACTAACTACATGTCATGGCACAATTATGACATGTTTATAATCCTAGGCCCATAGGCTACATTTTTTAAAATGTTGATTTTAAATAGTGCAAAACTAATAGTTACCTTCTTATGCACGGAGTTCATGCTACACATTGGACACTGGATTTGCAGGATTTAAAAGTCAGTATAACTCTTTTGTGATTAATTTACTCCTCTAACTTAAATATTACTTTAATGCTTGGCATATACTGTATGATTAAACTAGGAGGTATCTTGATTTGTGCTTTACACAGGCAGTAGGCACTTAAAAAGAGAAATGAAAAAAAGAAGGAAATGAAATCCAAACAGAAAAAAAAAAAAAACCCCAAACCAAAGTATTATGAGTAAAATGCAAACATGAAATCTTTAGGCTGAAATATGGGTATTGGTAAAGAATGAAGAAGCCCAGATAACAAAGATGGAAAATATTCTACGAAATTAAGCAGAATTTTCCCTGCCACTGGGTAAGATGGACCAGTCGTGTCAATGGGAGACAGCGTTTCCCAAATACTGTCACGACAAGGTGCCTCAACGCATATGCTCCCCAAAAGATAATGTTGCCTGCCAGTGCAGGCAGGAGAAATCAAGAGCTCTCTCTGCTGCCGTTACACGAGCACATCTGCTGTCACACTCTTGGATCTGTACAATTTATTACGACCACATAATCTGCAGCTATATTTTTCTGTGATGTTTCATAAAAGAGCCAAACTGGAAACTCTTCCAAAATTTCCAACTTCAAGGTGACTTTTGGAAATCATATTTAGCAAACTAACTCAAAGAAAGTAAAGTGGTAAAAAAAAAAGAAAAAAAAAAAAGAAAAAAGCTATCCCTGTACAGATTTCATTGCTTATTTTTTGGAACTTCATTCATGTAATCAGCCAGTGTTTAACTCAATGGAAAATGTTTCCTTTATTATCAACAAAGATGGTGCTGCCTGGGTCGCTTCCTATATGGGTCTCTATTGTATCTCTGTTCCTATGGTTTCTCTTTACCTTTTTCTAGCAACAACTTCCTTCATTTCAGTCTTTGTATTAAGAATGCCCGTAAAATATTAGTGTGTTGAACAAATAATGCAGTGTCACACCATACATTTGTACTTCACATTTCATATGCTAAATCTACAAATGTGTTTTCAAATGGCTTCTCTCAATAGTAACTTAGTGAAAAGCTTTATATAGCCCACAGATACCTAAGTATATGAATCAGCTTAAATTCCCAGTATTATGGAAAGCTTTTCCCCTTCACCTCCCATGTACATGTATTTGTATTATTTCCATATAAGTAGTGCTTTACAAAAGATGCAGTAGTTGGGCTGTTGAAAGCACTTGCCTTTCAACAAAATAACTGTTGCCCATGGTTTCAGTAGCAACACTTAGGTCAGTCCTAAAAGCCACATTTTTATTTTTTTTTTTTCTCACAATAGTCCTGTACAAACCCCTCAGGATGGGGAACCCACATCCTCATTAACAGCCGGTCTTGTACAGTTCCCCCTTTTCTCACTCAGTCAACTCACTACTAGCATTAACCAGACACATCCCAACTTCCTAAATATCTTGCCATTTCCCAGGCAAAACCCACAAGACACAAGTGCTTCCCTCTGATCTTCGAGAGACATTTGGAAATTGGAGGTGTGAAGACCACAGTCAGTCTCCAAAGAGACTGCAAGAGCAGACAGGAATCTGTAATGAATTTGAGCAAACTGGTGAAAATCCAAATTACAAGATAAATCTAATGCTCCCGCGTGAAACTGGAAGGAAAGATTTATTCTGTTTGCAGCTTGGCTTTTCATGCCCTGACCCTCAAGTATGGAAGGAGTCACATCATATCCATGATTGAGACCATGCATTTTTGGGATGAAGTTGTACATCCAGAAAAAGCATGTCTAGCACTAAAGACTACAGATTGGTTGTAAAATGGAAGAGGAAGTGCAACTTGAAAAATAGTTTTAATGAAGAAATGTTTCCACAAACCCTCATGTGAACCAGATCCTATGATATTTTAACAAGCAACACCGAGGCCACAAACTGAGCGACGGGTTTTTCTAACACAGAGCATAAAAGATGGAGCTTTACCAGATCAGAATATTATATCAGGGTGAGACATTAATCTTGCATGGCCAAGACCTGCCCGAGGTTGATTTTCCAGACACATAATACACTGTCTACCGATGTAATTACCAAGGTACAAGAATTATTTACACTCCCTTCCTTTTTGAACCCGAATCCTTCGTTGATAAGGGTGAGACTGGAGCAGACACCTAGAATAACAGCCTAACAAAAAGAGAAAAGGAAGAGTAATAGTTATTTTTGTAATTAAAAAGCATATGTGTGTCATTAAAAGCTTAAACCCCAGGTGTGTAATTACAGGGGGAATCTAATGGAGCTTCTGATTTCTCATGAACACTTTCCATATCCAATGGCAGGGGCAAAATTGCAAAATTTCTGCCTTCCACTGAAGAGACCACTCTGTCAGCATCGTAACTATCCTCCTCAAAGTCCTGCCAGCTTCGGTCATATAAACAGTGCAAACAGTCATTACTTACAGGGTTTAGCCTGTATAACGATAGTTAGACAATGGCAGATTTGGTCCAGGAAAGGTTACAAGTCACAGAAAGAGATTCCAGACCTCCGCACTCCCACTCACATGAAAATGCCCGTTTTATCTTTGTATATAAATACATGGCAACGTTTGCAAAGTTTCCAAATTATTTCATTTTCTTGGGAGAGAGAGACTGTAATTGGGTGGGCTGTGCAAGCTCATTCTTCCTTCTGCTAGTTAAGTCACGGACATTCATCTTTCCACAAAGAGCCCAAATTGTTCCCGTCTGCACCATATGTTTTGTTGTCTCATTTTAACTGACCTATCAGACCATAAAGAGCGGAACAAGGCTTTCACATCTCTTAATTGGTGTCATTAGGAGTCCCTTCTCATTTACTGTGAAGAGGACTAACATCTCCTAGAGAAAAACTGAAAGCCTTATGTGCGACCTCTCTCAGATTTGAAGTCAGAGGCGATGTAGATTAAATATAATTCTTCATTAAAAAGATACGAAGTAACTGGGACTGGCTTTTTGAGTATACGGACATTAAAGTTCAAACAAATAAATAAACTTTCTCTTGTGGTTTTCTTTATCCTGCATTATTCCCTTCTCGGAGCAGGCTGCCGGCTCACTGTGAAGGAGAGCAGCAGAGTTATATTCACGTGACTCTGAAGTTTCACCTATGGCTCCCGAATAAAATACATTATTTCCAATATACCAGCAGCCAGAAAACATATATCGGCTGAAAGCTTTGAAACTTCAATTAACAAATGACCTATAGGCAGCGTTGCCTTGCCGTGGTCCGTGAACGCACATAAAGCAGCGTATTAAACCACTGTTACATTAAACAGCTTCACAGAGCGCTGAACACCTGAAGACATCCTGTTCCCTTTCTACCTTCACAGAAGACTTTGTTCCTTTACTAATACTGCACGACACAAACTGTTCTTAGCAAGATACCCCGATTGCAAAACACAGCGCTGACGCGAACTGATGGACGACACGGAAGGACGTTAATAAAGCTGTGATCCAGTCCCTGGAGAGATCCGTCGCTATCTGTGTATTTAACAAGGATATTATACGGTGTGAATATCCAGTAATAAGGTCATTGCTACTTGCCTGGCCTTATTAATAAGATAAACTCATGCTGGCTGATTCGAGGCGGTTCAAAGGATATAGCGGGAAAGTGCGGCAGGGCTGAAGCCCTGATTGCTACGGCCGGAGCCTGATGGCTGTACGCGCACAGCAAAGCGGTGGCCAAGCTGTGCCACCAAAGGGGATGCAAGAGCAAAGAACAGACCTAGAGGTATTTGGTGGTAGCACTGAAAAGGCCTAAACGTAAGACAAATTGCCTACCGCCAAGCACATTTTTAAACATTCTGGCTTAGACTTGCTTTACCGATTCTAGCATTTACACTGGGGAACAAAACAGCAACTAGAAAATCCTTTAATGTATTCAAGTACCTGATTAAATTATACCATGTAACGATTCTGTTGGACTTTCCGGGGCTGATATCTGTTAATCGGGCACTTTATGGAGCTCTTTCGTAGAAACATATCGTAGCTCAACAACCATTCAGTAATTCTAATTCCATAGGTGATGGGATCTGTCTCTAATGCCTTTCAGAGGCATATCAGGAGCCTGCCTCCTGACTATCTTACTAATTTTTCTCATTTAAAAGAAGCAACAAGATGATTTTTGGCAACATTTGGAAAAGGAAAGCTTTCTCTTGACTGCTAGTGATGCAAATAATAAAAACAATCCAGGGCTTAATTTGCCCTCTGCACAAAACTCTTGCAGTCACAGAAATTGTATTCACTCAGTTAACAGCAGAATTTCACTCCCAGTTAATAAATAAAAGCACTTGTATAATATAATCAATGAAATAAACAAGTTGTAGCACTTCTGTATCTCTTTTCATCCAGGGCTATATTTTAACAGCTCTCTAAATAAGACTGCCAGACTGTTCCTTGCTAAGGGTTTTTTTTGTTTGTTTCAATAATTGTCTGATGGATGACAGACACAGTGAAATCCTATCTATCAAGGAGATTTCTGTTCTGTCTGGTCTTGTCAACTTTCTTACCCCTTCACTGCCCTGCAAACTTCCCAGGAATCAATGGGTAGCTGGGTCAGCAGGTCAGCTAGCTCCCTTCAGCATCTAGATCCTACGCTCCGAAATATCATTGAGTAAAGGAACATGAGGGGTCATCTAGCCCAGCGGCTGCTTCTGCAGAAAGACTAGAAATATGGGAGATCTCAAAAATACCAGGTTTATGTGGTTCACACCTTGTTTTTCTAATAGGCACCTTCAGTGGATTCATTATCCGTTATCAGAGCTACTTAAGATGATAACCAAAAAGAACAGTCCCAAATGTGAGTGTCCTTTCCGTTGCCCAGGCCGGGAGTTAGCCATTATCACAGGAAGATACCTAACTTTATACGGCTGAGGCCAGGAGTAAATGTCATGCATCACAGAAAATTTAACATCAAGATACACTGGGAGAAAAAACCCCACCATATTAATTTTAAAATACTTTTTCAGATTCATTGATTAAAAATGTCTTGATATACAAGGTTCCATTATTATATCAGCAGCAATTAGTAACTAAGAAAAACTTACTAGTCTTATTCCTAGTCATAAGAGCTGCTCTCAGCATGTTTTCAGCATGTCTGTGATGTAGGACAACTGCACTTATCAACCGCTTGCTGCCAAAAGTTGCAGTCCTGCTCCTACTAACATCAATGCAAAATGATTTGGAAAAAAAAAACAATTCTACACGAAAATGTAATCCCCCCAAGAAGACAGAAAACAATAACTCTCTAAGGATTTTCTTGGATTTGTTTTAATGACACTTGGTAATTAATCTCTGGAGGGAGGCTGGCTAACATTAACAGGGTTCATGCATCCACATACGGACCAAAAAAAAGGCTCCACTAAATAACTCTAAGCCGAATTGAGGCACTGATAACCCAACCCTGAGACATTTTGTAGTATACAGTCGGAATACTTTGGATATTTATTTTGATGAATTGACTCAAAAGCAAAAGCCTGCATATGGATAGACTCATCCCAGGTATCTTGCAGACTTCAGATGAAATGCAAATAGTGTGTCCTTCGGATCCAGCTTCGTCGTCAGTTTTACCCCTCTCTATAGGAGGCAAAGATTCTAACTCTACCTGTCATGGTTGATAGAGATCTATTTACAAGATTCAATACTTGGCTCTTGGAGCCAAACAAATTCAGAATACCAATAAAGTTTTAAGCGAGAATAATAAATCCAGAGGAAAACTGATCAAGGCTCAGCGAAATCTTAAGATCAAAGCTGCATGGGAAGGGTTCATATCAACTAATCTGAGCTAGTTAAAGTACAAGGCCAGTCCAAGCCAGAGTACAGGCAGTGGGGATAGACAAGACCCCCAGCAGGCAGCTCAATTTATTATGTTTTAAGTAACTGAACACGTGGGATGGATCTTTTTTAAAAGGTGCCTCTCTTTTTTCCACTTACTTAAGAAAGCTGAGACTATATGACTATTTTTTTGAGAGACGAAGTTAGGTGAGATACATTATTCATCACCTTTCAAAGAAGCACAGGCTTAATCATCAGACCTAATGCAGGTGGAAATTTATGTCATATGTTATGCCAAAGGTCAGATTACACATAATCAGAATGGCCCTTTTGACTTTAAAATCTATAATGGTTATAGATTAGGAACAGCTCCCTTGAAGGCAACGCAGTTACATGGATGGGGAATTGATGTGAGATGAAAGTCATTCATAACAACTCTGTTATATTTCTTTTTAATAATGGATGTCCATAAAGAAAGCTCAGTTCATTTTTAAATGACTGAACTTTTTGAAGCGATCTGCTAATGGCTCCTATGACATTGACAAAATCTGAACAACATTTATCAGGTACATAAAACTGAGAACACAGTCTGTACCTTGCATCAGAGAAATTTATCCTAAGCTGTCCCATACTTGCTGGCATCTTTAAAAAAAATGACTTTTTTACCCAATAAATATTAATACTGTCTCAAGAGACAGATGATATAAAATTCTTCCATTTCCCAACAAACCAATACATTTTATCTGTATAGAATACTGTTTTTTGACTTGTGTCTGGAAATAATGCAAACAAGCACTTTAATAAACATAATAACTCAGTTGAGTGTGTGGGGAGAAAGCTGAATAACCTCAGATTTACATCCTTTTTAAATAAAGATTGTCTGACAATGTTGTAATATTTTACCCTATTCAGTTCGGATGTTTTAACTGGGATTTGCCAGATGTGTGCACCTAAATAAGCCGGAATGAGATATAACTGTGTACAGGACTGGAATTTACTGGTAAAATAGATACATTACAATAGAATCAGAGAACATATTTTTCTTAAAATGTGTACTATGAACCCTTCATATTTTGGCATCTTCATGATTCGTATTTAAATATGATTATTTTCCCCAGTCAGAACAATAAAACAGACTCTCTATTTTTTTTTTTTTAAATGGCAGGAGTTCTCCATTGACAAATAGAATGATGTACTTTAGTCATATACAGACATTTTTATTAATACACTGACATAAGAGAAACAAAATAATAAAACGCAAGAGAAATGATTATTTAGCATGGCTGTGAAGGGTAGAGATGTTCAGTGGATAGTAGAAGCCAGATCTTATAGCTACAATTTTCTCTGAAGTACTGTTAATATAATTTCATTTCTTGGTAATTTACTTACCTGAAGACTATTAAGAAATTACTATAAAACCAATTTGGACTCTCAGAAGAACTTCAAAACTTAGAATTGAACTGGACCATTAGGCAGCCTGCAACAGTTGTCTCAGGGGTTACAAAACACTTTAAACCCCCCCTACAATTAAGTTAAAGCCTAAATTCTGAGTGCAAAAGTTACAAGTAAATCCAACAGCAGGAAGAGAACACGACAGCTGACAATCATCACCTTTGTTCTGTGTCCCTGTAACCCTACAGATTACATGGGACAAGATGGTTCCAAAAAGTAGACCAGACAACTCAGTCCCAAAAATCCTTGTTAATTTTTGTGACAGAGAAAAACTTCTTATTAACCTCAAATCTGGTGACTTTAACATCCTTAAGCAGAGGAACTCAACCCCAGTAGAAGCATCCTGTCTGTAACACATCTCTAGGTGAGATTCTCCAATAGCTCATAGCAAGTCAAAAAGAGTCAGTGGAATGATGAAATCAAAGTAGGAAGAGGAGTAAAGCCTTAACGATCATGAAAAGCCTTTGATTAGGAGATGAATACAGTATAAAAACACTCCAAATCTCAGGTATATCAAAAGGTTGTACTTTCAAGATAAATGTTCTCTGGAACTAAAAAGTCTTCTTCTTATCATCATAATCATTGCGAGGAAAATGAGTAAATAAAGTACTTCTTTATAGTTGTCTTCAAATTTTGATTAAATTTACTCAGCTTTAGGTCCTCTTTCTCTTCTATTTACTATCAAAATTTTCTTGCTCAATTGTACAAGTAAGTTTTTTAGTCAGTACATCTCTCCACATTTATCAGGTTAGAGATTTTAATATCCATCTACTGCATATAAACACATCACCAGGCAAGGGTAGATGTGCAAGGTATAATTAAGCTTTTTAAGATGGTTGAACAGTACCACCACATCAGTAGGATTGTGTGATTGATTCCTTAACAGAAGCTCTGCAAGAAATTGTTCAGTACAAGGGAAAATTCCCTGATAGATTTGTATCCTCTTAAAAGATCACAGTCAATTTTCCCAATGAGGGGAAGTTATCAGGAGAATCCCACAGGGATCTGCTTTGGGTCTTGGCTCATCTTTATGTCTGTAATTGATCCAGAGGTGGTGAGGTAGTGAAATCTGCTCATGATACCAAAGTATTCAGCCTAGTCAAAACTAATCAAGGGTGTGAAAGGTTGCAAGGCACTCAGAAACAAACAAACAAAAAAGCAGCTGAAATTCAGTATTAAAGTGCTTGCAGCACCCCAGCAGTATATTTACAACAATATTCCTACTTTAGCAATTCACTAAGGAAGGAAATCTCATGTCAGTTTGGGTTGTTCTCTAAAAGCACAGCTATAATATTCTTGAAGGATCAAGAACACAAACAGAAGGAACTATTCTGAAAGGGTTAGAGAACAACACAGAGACCATTGCCACGAAACCAAACAGATGCGGGGTGCGTCTGCGCCTGCAATGTCACAGGCGAACCACAGAACAGAAAATACATACAAGAGTAATAAAGGCATAACAATTCTTCCATTCAAAATGAGCTTTGTGGAGAAAGAAAAAAAAAAAAAAAGGCAGACCTATGCATTTATAAACTTAATGGAAAAGGTGAATAGAAGGTAATTATTCATTGTTCTCATTACACAAGACCTTGGGGACAACTGCGCTGAATGATTAGACAGAGGAAAAGAAATACTTTCTCACATACAAACATTTGTCATAGATATCTTGGAGCCATATATAAAAGGACTGAAAAAGCAGTAAAACAAATTCAAGAATTATTACACAAGATGTCCCAGATGCAACTTTTATCTCAAAAATTCCTCGAATCCAAAAGAGAAGGATCACTCAGCAGTCTTTGTGCTTTATTGTTTACTTAAGCAGCTGTTAACAGCTACTCTCAGGAACAGGTTAAGCCTAGAGATCTTCGGTCTCTCTACCTCTGCAGATAGAACTACATCCTTAACTTGTGGCAAGCACCCTTACTTCTCTCCACTCCCACATTCCCTACTCTGAGTCCCCACCATGTCCCAACACCTCAACTTGCTCTCCACAAAGAACCTCTCGCTCCATGCCGTTCCCAAACCCGACGTCGTTCATGACATCTCTTCCCGCCCAAGCCACGATGGAGCCCATCCATCCCAAACCTTTCCATCCGACCCTGAGCTCTTCCCGTGCTCCTGCCTCGCGTCCCTTAACCCAGGGAACCCTTCCTGGCTGCTACAGCTCCTCCTGCTCTGTTTGCCGAGGCTCCGAATTGTGCACGGCCAGCCACCGCTGTTGGCTACTCTCTGATGCTGAGTCCTCCTACAAGTTTCACTATCCCTGGAGAAGTAAAGCCCTTGCACTTGCTCTCACAAAGATCAAAACCCAAGAAAAACCTGCAGGCAGAAAGCTGTTATCAAAAAATGACATGATTCTGGAAGCCAAAAAGGAGGACATAAAGAAGAAAACCAGGTATAGCTTGTTTCCAGGCAGAATAGGTTAAGGTGACTAATTTTCAGAACATATGCTTCTCTTTTCAGTGCTTCATTCCAGGGAAAAACATCCTGCGTCATTTACTAACACAAAAGGCTCTTCTGAAGTGTGAATGCTTAGTATCTTTAACAACCAGGCAATTTATTCTAATGTCTAAAAATGGATATAATAGAAAATTATTTCCTTTCTGTCAGATATATATAAAAAAAATAGTACACTGAGATTCAATGGTTTCTGTACTGTTGTATCTTATCTTAGGCTTAAAAAAAACCTTGAGAACACCACAACAAGCCTGTGGATGGGTTAGACTTTTGTGTTAAAAATGTTTCTTTTCCAGAAGGCATAAATAATTGCTGGGAGAATGATCATAAGTCTCATCAAAGTCAGTAGGAAGACTCCTACTGACATCATTATACCTGGATCAAGCCCAAGGTTTGTATTATAGCTTAATGTATTTTTATACTGGCACTGCAATGAATTCCTACAAAAATGAAGTTTTAAAATGTTAAAGGGGAAAGAATAGGTTACACTGCTAAATCCAGAGAAAATTTGAAATGGATGTGCTTCCTACACACAGAGCATCAATTCTGCTCTTCTATTCCTGTCTACAGCAACATAAAAGTCCCAGTAGGTGTAAAAATCTTCTCATAATGCTGTCTCCTTTTCAATACATACAAGACAAAATGCACTCCCTAAACATATTTCCCTTCAGAAACTTGTAGTTAAGTAACAATTTCATCTCCTCTCCTCCTTATTTAACTCCCGTATCCTCTTTCTCTAGCTCTAAACATTTAAAGAGCTTTCTACCACTGCTGATCCCTGTTTGATTACATTTGCAAGGCTGTTTATTTCTTGCAGTGATTTGAGAAATAATCTATCAATGGAGCTCTCAGGTTCTCAATAGAATATACTTGGGAACACGTGCTCTTTTCTTTAGGGGATAGATCATTTTTTCAGATGCCACTGCTTCATTCAGGCTGCGAGGCATCCAAATCAATGGTACTGAAATCCTTTGAGGAACTTCCTTAGTGCAGGTAAGAAAAATATTTCGATAAAAGTAGTTGTGCTTTAAGGTAGAAACCTTTACCTAGAAACACAAACTGTCACCAGATTAAAAAAACTAATCCAAAATGAAGTACGTTCCTCTAGGGATTATTAGCGATTTCATATTTTGCACTTTCAAAACATGCCAGGGAAGAACTGGTGAGCACATTTACAATATTTGATTAAAACTACAGAGATGTTATGATAGAAAACATGGGAATCTTTTCATCAGAGAAGAAACAGCAGTGAAATCTCATTCCCTTGCAAATGTCGGGTCAGCTAGGATCGTGAATCCTGAATCTGAGCATCGTTTTTTCTTACAGCACGTCAGATGCAGCTGCTGGAATTGGGATGCGGTACTTGCTTTGCGATCCAGTGCTGGACATCATGAATTTCAGAGTGGAATGTTGTCTGAGAGATGAAAGACTGCAGGAATAAAAGATTAAGGGCAAGAGGGGGTGAACTCATCAATATTTGTACTTCTAGGGGACCTGAACCTTGGCCACACACTCCTGCAGCATCACTGTATGGCCCTTAATGTAAAACAGCACCTTTTTTTTTTTTTTTTTCCTTTGCTGGGTGAAAAATGGTGGTAATTATATAAAACTGCATAGCTACCAAGAATTTAATTTTGTGCTTTAACAATACAGAAATTAGGCACCAGCACAGCTTCTCTAAATGAGATTCGCTTCATTGCCCTGTCTCCTAGACAGAATGCTCTCTCCTTCCAGAATAAAATATGCAGAAAACTACAATAGCCCAAGGGAATCCCCTCGACGACAGATCCCCTCCAGAAGAACATGGGCTCATAGAAAGAGAAATGTTGGGAGGCTCCAGATAGCAGCCTGAAGGAAACCCAAGACATATATATGCCTGTCCCCAACCACCTACTCTTTCCCCTTCCTCAAATTTAAATAGAATAAATTTTCAGTTTACCCCAAGTTTACTCATCCCTCCTAGGGTTAATATTAAGTTTCTTCAGATGTAGGTTAAACATTTTTCAGCTGGTGAGCTAATGCACAGCTGCAGATCGCAGTAGGATCTGTATCTTTTGCTGGTAAATGCAGCAAACCGAGCCCTGTGGAAAGAGCTGCTGGGTAACAGAATTCCGAGAGCAACTCGGAACTTGATCAAAGTCAGCATGCCAAATTATGCCATATTTAATTGTTAGACACAGAAGGAGAAATATTTCAATGGAACAGGATTTGTAAATAAGTATTTAAGCCTTAGAATCTGGGCTGGGTTTTTTGGGGGGGGCTATTGTTTCATTTTTTAACTTGACCAAAACTATTATATTCTAAGTGTGAAAAAATTACTGAAAAAATTCTGGTTGTATTACTGAACAAATCAAATAAAGGGGAGCATGCTTTAATGTCAGTATTGCACTGTAGTTTAATTTCTGCTGTCTCAATAAAATCATCTGAAATGCCTATCGTTCCTCCAATAATTTATCTTGCAGATTTTTTTTGCAATGAATATTAATGCCCTTTGCTGATCGGAAGTCACTGATATCAGTATTTATTGCAGTTTTTGATTAGCTCTGCTATTATAATTCACAGAAAACAAGGCACAGCACAAATAAGAAATGCTGTAAATCACTACAGAAAGCAGAAGCAATCAGGTTCCTATCAAGGCGTGCATTTTAGGCCCAGTTCTTAAAAAGCACTTTATTGTGCACACAGACTAAGCCCATCTGTATGTTTTAGGTAGGGACAGACCTTCACGTGCTTTAGCACATCAGAACCAAACTTCCAGAAATGCGAATGGAAGAAGGAGTGGTCATTATAGAAATGTGCCTTCGTGCTACAATCACCGCTGGGTTGCATGGGAGATACGCGATTCCACCTGCAGTCCTGCGTCCAGCTCTGGGCTCCTCAGTACAAGAAAGACGTTGACTTGTTGGAGCGGGTCCAGAGGAGGCCACGAAGATGATGGGAGGGCTGGAACACGTCTCCTGTGAGGACAGGCTGAGAGAGTTGGGGTTGTTCAGCCTGGAGAAGAGAAGGATCCAGGGAGATGTTATTGTGGCCTTTCAATACTTGGAGGGGACTTAGCGATAAGACAAGGGGTAATGGTTTTAAACTAAAAGAGGGTAGACTCAGCATGGATATAAGGAAGAAATGTTCTACGCTGAGGGTGGTGAGGCACTGGCACAGGTTGCCCAGAGAGGTGGTGGATGCCCC
>JANXJC010000055.1:43905997-43927229 GCA_027564655.1 Leptodon cayanensis
GCACTGGCCCAGGTTGCCCAGAGAGGTGGTGGATGCCCCATCCCTGGAAACATTCCAGGTCAGGCTGGACGGGGCTCGGAGCAACCTGATGGAGTTGAAGATGTCCCTGCTCATGGCAGGGGGGTTGGACTGGATGGCCTTTGAAGGTCCCTTCCAACCCAAACCATCCCATGATTCTGTGATTCTATATCAGAGTATTTCCCTTTAAGTTATTTGGAGCAGTCTGGGATTATGATATCTCTTGGAGACTGTTCGCGTTGTTCCAGTGGCCAAAGGACACCTACTCCTTGAGAAAAGAAGTCTGAATAATAGATATCTGAGAGTACAGTAGCAATGTAAACTGACAAACGTCCTGTCAAATCTAACAGAAAAAAGAAGCCAAAACCTTACAGGTTTTGTTGGCAGAGCACCTGATTCTACAAAATAAAAAATAAAAATAAAATCATGAAATAACACACACTGCAGCTTCAAGCTTTTTAAATAGAGTGAGTTTGTGGTGTGTTTAAACCTTTTCCAAAGACTGGCATTTGTCCCAAGCTGTGTCAATGCGAGCACTGGAAGCAATCTTAAAAGCAGCGCTACTGCTTTTCCAGCCACATGGAGGTTTATGAGGTTTTCCAGACAGTCATGCCTGCCTCAGATGCCAAACCCATTTGGTTTTTCTGTCAGTGAGATTAGCATGATGCTTTAATTATTCCTTAGGTGGCAGGCATAAAAATAAAGGGGTGCTTAACTCCGTGCAAGTTATAATAATGCAAGTTATGCAAAATTTAATCCCCTTTCAAAATACAGGAGCGCAAATTCTCAAGTAGTTCTATGGATGACTTAATTTCATGTATTTATTTATGTGTTTACTTATGGGCAGAAAAGAGGGGTGACCAGTAAATTTATAAAGACAAAAATTATCCTGACATTATTGCCATGTAAATATTGGACAAGAAGTTCTACAGAAGTTTAAAGGAAGATTACTTGCAAAGCCAGGCTCTTTCCACATCTCACACTGGCAATATTTGGCACAATGATTTCTGGAAAATGTAACTTAGTGTTAGAGAAATTTTACTTAAACAAAACTCTGTTATAAAAAACTTGGTTCATAATGAAGCAGACATAAATTGGAGGGAAGAAAAGACCAGAAGCTAATATGGGAGGCTGATTAAACATTCTACAGAAGTCTGTTTTATATCATAATGGAGAATCTGCTAGCACATTTCCATCGCAAATGTCATTTGTCTATAAATATTAATGCATAAATAATAGCTACAGCTATTTCATACAGCTACATTAATACAACTTGCATATTCACAGTGTAAATAAAATAGTTTACTATTTTAAATTTTATTACTTGTAAAACAAGACTTTAGGACATGTTTTATAGAACGAAATTATATAATCAACAAAATCAAATTATAACACCATGTGCGCAGGATGGAACATGAGATTTATCATCACAGGTATACTTACACTTCATAGGAAAAAATTGTGACCTTATTAAAGATAATAGTAAAACGTAAACTTCAATGAGCAATATTATATTTCCTCTTAAGATATACAATGAAGAGAGGTGTATAGATAACTGTAATACTATAACACCAGTTACTATAACCATAATACTGGTTGAAACCCATTCAAAAAGAAGCCTAAGACTTTCCAAGCTCTGCCAAGTGATGTCTGTTTGGAGGTGGAATATACTGCTAGGATAAGAGGCAGAAGATCTTCAGCTGGCAGATTTTAAAACATCACAGTAGGAGAAAAATCCAGATTTTGCAGGGAGATGGAATGAATGACTAAAAATGTCATTTCATTCATCTTGTGAAAACATTGTCAAGAGATGGAGCAGAATTATTGCCCAAATCGGTAAAGCTCCCCTGTAAGTGAGTAAGGATGGATAAGAACAAGGAGTTGTCACAGGGATTTGGGATGGACATTCCCACCAAAGAGAGCACCTGAAGCAGGACATGAAGGCAGAGAAAAGGAAGGAGCACAAAATTTATCTTACCTGATGTGAGCCGCCCTAAAGTTGTGCCTATAAACTACATTAGAGAGGAAATAGAAAAGCCTATTCAGAGCTTGATTCCTCCCATCCTAAGACAGGCACCTAAGGCAGCGGATAAAATTATCCTCTTGCCTCCTTTTGCTGACAATATGGAAAACATAGAGATGCTTAATTTTAATTGTCTAAAGAGCAGGTGAAGTGCAGACAGGGCAGAGCCTTGACTTTGTCCCTGCAACAGCCCAGCTCAGCCGAATCAGCACTGGGTGGAAATGAAGAAGAATGGTCGCGAAGCGAGATTTTCATTAATTTTCCTCAAGCATATCAAGAGCAACACAGATAAATTTCATCCCTATCTCGCTCCTGAAATAGCACAATTACAGGCTGCTCCTTTTTCAGGGTGAAATACCTGAGTTTGCCCCAAACATATGTGGTTGTCATTCTTTTGATCATGCATAACAGAAAACAAATACAGGAAAGAACTGTGGCAGGTTTTTCTAACTGTATGTGGTATGAACTGAACTCCACTGTCACGCTTTGAAAGTTGGTCTAAGCACCGTGTTAACTGAATTGTGAAAAATATGTGAGGTGATTGCTTGGCATTGAGTTGTGTTTGATTCACTCAGTTAAAAGAAAAAAATATATATTATATTAACAGCACTCTAGGTATGGCATACAATTAAGGAATACATTTTTACCTGTTTCATGCTTTTCACTGTAGACTGTGTTTGTCAAAAACAGAACAATACACCAGTGAAAGAATTACGTACCACTGTTTTACAACCAAACTCCAGGTGTTAATGTAGTCTTTGCAAATAGTTTAACACACAGGAACTGCATATAAATGACCAATTCTTCCCATGCGTACTCGGAAAAACTTTGAAAGGAAATCTACAGGGACAGCAGTGATCAAAAATTGAAATAATTCCAGATGAGAACAATTCCTTCAAGCTGAACCAATCAGTTTCTTTCCAAATCATAACCACAGCATGATATTCTCTAGATTTATTACTTACTTTTCCACTGTACGTGGAGACCAAAACCTGGGTGAACCACACTGTGGTAGTCAGCGCATAAAGTTGTATTAATTTGCATATTCTAAGAACACGCAGAGATATTTTCCAGATGACTGCCGGGGGTGGTGTCAAATATAATTTAATTTTTTTGCTGTCATTTATTAACTTTTATTTTCTTAATCGCAGACAGGAGAAAAAAAGTTAGTGGAATTTTCTATTACATATGCAAACTTACACATATTGAACTATCTGCAAACCAACATAGCTTGGGTCTGCCTAAAGATAGAGTACATTGCTCTTGAAAAACTAATAAAATATCAACCAGTGACCTCTGCACTGGTAACCCATAGGGTGGGCGCGGCGTTAATACCTGCTAACATCTCCATTCCCATCCCTTGGGGCTAGCTGAAACATCTCACCCTGCAGATCCCCTACAAAACATCGACATACAGGAGTGAAAGAGAAGCTGATTTTCTGTTGCGTTTATTCACATTGTTCCTACCGTATCTGCCGGTTTCACTAAGCAGAGAAATGGGATACGAACAGCATGTTCTGAGAAAAGCTGAGACTAGCTGGATCTATGATTGAGACTAGCATTTTCACACGCACTGTGCCTGCCACAGGTACCCTACTTTTGCAAGTGGCTACTAATGCAGAATTTCCCTGTGCCTACACAGGCAATCACTTCCATGATGCAAGAAACTTAAAAGCCACAGTCTTAGCTATCTTATAATAACTTTCTAGAATTCCAGTAATTCCACTGCATAAATAACTGTGAAATAAATACCTGCGTTTGCTTAAAAAGTTAAAAATGCAACAGCGGCAAATTGCATCCAATATTCTGTTTAGGGAAATACAGAAATGAAGCTATTGCTTGAGGGCAGAAAATGTAATTTTCTTTCAGTATAGAGCATTTAGCATCATGGGATCCAAATCTGGCTGATAAACATGTCTAGCCAAATAAAACAGTCTTTTCCAATAATTCTGAATACTTTTAATCAACTTGTTTATCACAACTAAATATTTATTTCCTAATTAAAATCTTAAACACAGGGCTTTTAAACTTAAGGGAATGAAGCACAGTAGGTCTGTATTTGTTGAAGATGAATCCTATGCTGTTTGCAGTCTGCAGTCTCAAGGCACCGAGGTTTGGGCGCTCAAGCGTGCCACTGTGAACCCACCTGCAGGCTTTTGCATACGTACGTAAACTTAAAACACTATCTGCTCTTCTCTAAAGAGACCATACAAACCCCTCTCTCAGCTTCGTTACAGCTTGATAAAAGGGTAGCAGCAGCTCTGAAGATACCTAAATTCTGAAAATACATATTCAGGAAGGTAGAGGAGAGACGTCCTATCTGTTCTGCCCCTTCTAAAAAGGCTGTAATGTAAACTCAACCTTTATTACTCACCAGGGAACCCAATGACAAGCCCCACACCCCTAAGAGACAACTTCAGTACTTCTATTATCCACAGAAGTGCTGCTTCTTCCTTCAGTCTAGGCTAGGTTTAAGAGTAGACAACCTATGTTCTAGTTTACTGAAGCTGAGATGGCAAAAAGATCTTTTAAACTCAACTTAACTAATGAATTTTCCATTTGGGGGTGAAATCTTGTCTGTCCAATGATGTTAACAGTTACCTGAAAAGCTGTGTTTTTAGTACTGGGCTTGGTCCAAAACCCATTAACTGAAATGTTGCAATTTGGGTTCCTTTATGGAGAATCAAATCTCACTTCATTGGCTTTACACTAATCACCGTATTTTTCAGTAACTTATTCTCCTCTCGTACTTTGTCACTGTAGATATTACAAAAAATGGTTAAATATTGAAATACTACTGAAAGAATAAAAATCCTAATACTAAAGTATATTCAGTGTTTTTTTTCCTCTCTCTTTCCAGTTTTGCAGGACTAGTCAGAATGTGATCCTGCTCATAACTCCGAATGGCTCTGGCAATTGCTGCATTTACCTGATGAATTTTTTCAGAGTGAGAGGAGGTTCTTAGTTTAATACTTCCATTTATTTGGGATCTGTTTTCTTGGATGACTTTGGCTGGTCCAAAGCTCATTGGGCACATTCTGAATCAGTCTAAAATGACCTTAAGTTCTGCTAGTGCTTTTCACTGGCAAAGGGTTATTGCTCAAGCCATTCAGTTATGCAGAGGATAAGTCCAAAATTCATGTTGCTTGAGTTACAGCCAGGGTAACGAGCAGTAAACCAATGAATTATATTACAATAAAAACAACTGATAGGTGATCCTGGTTTAAAATTTTTGCTAGAACCTCCCTAGCTAAACAATTAGGAACTGGTTTATCTTTGATTTTCTGCTCAATCTGCTAAATCCTGCCACTTTTCAATGTTTTTACTTGCTACTGCAGAACAGGATCATCAGATTTGAGATACTAGAGTATTATCTTGTGAATGGTGCAAAACACACTCAATACTTTACAGAGAAAAGAGGCATGAGTGACTTTGCTATAGGGGCATTCTCCGTGCTCCGTGGAATTTTACTCTTCACCATTCCCCCCTTTTCCCCAAACACCCTCTATTAAACCCAATACTGCATATTCCAAAAAGAAGAAAATGTGAATCAGAAAAGGATCAGCTCTTGAAAAGCATGTTTATTAGCCAGGGTAAAAGTCATCTGAAGCAGGGCTGATGCACAAATATACATAGAGGAGAATCTAGATAAGAGCAGGGAAGTCCTTCTATAATATTTTCCTTGATTCTGAAAACATATATAAATATATAGATATACAGAGAGAGATATATGTGTGCATATCAATCGCACACAATCACTTAGCTCTGAGTACACTTCAAGGTCTTAATAACACCATATGTTTTTGTTTCCTGAAGCAGTAAGGTAGACATGAATAGTCCACTCAAACAAATCCCATTACTCATTAGTTCAAAGAGGCAGTTATACATTAAGTACCTGAACGGTAAGAAACCAGAAAAGCTTCTGGCACAACAGACTTTTGGCACGGTTTACATTGCCTACCACACGACGTATACGTTCATGCCCCTGCATCTCTCTACATATTTTTAAATGACACGGACATTTAAAAGTTTGACGCTAAACTACGTACTGAACATGCGATCCAAATGGAACCTGATGTCTCCTGCCTTCGTTTAAAGTTTCCTTCCTGTGCTTTTGATTCATTCCCTCACGTCTCTTCTTTTCCTTGTACAAAACTCCCTCATGTTTGCACTCTATCTGACTTAGCAGATTGTACAGTCGGGAGATCTCATCTTTACTGGTGTGAATTTATTGCATATAGCAGCAATATATTCAGGGAAGCATCCCCAGGACAAACCAGTCCTCCTTTACTCTTCTTGGAATGGGCTTCTCACAGCAACTTAACAGTTGCTTGCACAGGAAACATTACTAGTGGGGCTCAGGGAATACGCTGCTACTGAAAACAAGTTGAAGCACCGTATCTTGCCAGATCACATACGGAATCACTCATACGAACATTTTTATTTAAAAAAAAAAAAAAAAAAAAAGATAAAATTAGACTTCCAGGATTGCAAATTCAGAAATGTAATTAATGCTGCAGGCTTGAAGAAAATCACTCACCCATGGAAAACCAGTTTCCTCTGGGACCCGCTAAAGTAGATGTAGAAAATAAAGAATACTACTAATAAAAAGTCCTCAAACCCATGCTACTTGGGAAGGCAAAGTATGTTCAGAGCTACTGTCCATTTTGTATCTCTGAAATGGCTGATATATTTTTCTATTCCCGCAAGCTGCAGCCTAACGCAACTCAGAAGAAATACCTTCCTAAACACAGCCCAGACAGGTAACAGCAAAATCCCTTCTGATTAGGGGGAATCAAATTTATCATACAGAAAATGGTTCTTACAAGTTTAATACCCATAATATAAATATTCAAAACAGCTATAATTTTAAGCCGACAATTAAAAGAAGGGGAAAAAACCCAAACACTTTTCAGAATGTCATTCAAAATAAATTTATCTCCACGCTAAAATGGAAATTTAATAAGTTTGTCAAGCGTTTTAATGAGACCTTTTTCTTAGAGCTAACACAGAATCGATGTCTGAAGGGAAGTCCAGCTCATCAGGCTGCACCAGCAATATTTGCTGACACATTCTCCCTTTAATAATGTATTATCTTGACTTCGACTTTATATGAGTTGTCTTGTCTTTACAACAGTAAATACAGCCATAAAGCAATGAGAAATACCAGCAGGATGATGACACTAATTGTACTGTCTTGACTTGAATTAAAATTGCTGAACAGTAAACGAGATTACTAAACAGTAAACGAGATTACTAGCCTAAAGATAATCTTAATTTAAATGTGCAGCTCCATTTATCTCATCTCAGATGCAATTTTCCAAAGTGCTTAAAAAAAATAATGCCAGGCAGCCATCTAATAGAAACCTTTATTTCTGAAGGTTTTAAAGATAATTAAAAGTGCCCTCATATGTTTTGTTCTATCGCCATATTTTATAACAAGCAGTAATTTGCAGGTCAGAACAGAAAAAATCAGGTAATTCCTTAAATTGTTGTAACTTTTCCTGCCTTTGATATTGTCTTCTCATTTTTCCTGGACACCATGGAATGTGTTTGAAGAATAGAAGAAGATCAAATAATGAAAATAGGTGAAATTTCACACACTCGTGACTTACAGATAGTCTATTATGGATCAAAGAATTTTCTTGTAAGCATTGTAAAGTGTTAGAAAAGCTTTGTGAAAATAATTTTAAAATATTACTTAGCCTGCCAATTCTAGATAGCAGCTAATGTGCCACTTTTTTTCTATTAAAAGATTATGCTGACAAGCTTAATTAGAAGATGCACAAACAGAAATCGTGCTTTTATTGTATTTGCTTATATGTCTGTCCCCAGAATATATGAGACTTCTCTGAAAACACCTTTTTTCTTTTTTTTAAAATTAACATTAGACAATATATTTAATATATGCAATTAGTAAAGGTTCCTACACTCTGCAACATATTTGCAGTGCCACTTTGTTTGCAGATACTTGGGCAAGAGGGAGGATCCTGACTGGCACAATGCAAAGCCTCAAAATTAAGAAAAATAAAACCCAAACATACTTCAAAGCCATCTGAGAGAGAAATAGTTCTGAATGGATTAAAATCTTGTTTTAACATTTTAAAATGCAGATTTTCACCAGATAAGAGAGTCAGCATCTGTGTGAAAATCTCTAATGCCTTCTTCATGCTCTCTTCCAAATTTCCTAAATGTTTATCACTCTGAAGTAATATTTATTAGTAGTTATGTTACTTTACAGTAGTTAGGGAGTATTTTCTATACCCCAAAAGTCTTCAAGTGCCTTTCTTGCCAGTGCAAATTGGGTCAGGGCTGCATGTAGCTCCATTTGGAGTGGTAAATATGAGTTTCTACTGCAAAGACTCTCATACATAACATGACCTGGAACAGAGATGGTATATTAAAAGTTTTAAGGGGTGTGCAGGCTAGCATCACTTGAGCTCTCTTTTTTTCCACAAATACATTCACGCCTGAATTGCATGTCTGTTAATGCGATAATTTTTTTCTCACAGTAAACATCAGCTTGAAGAGCAATAAACTAGGAGAGCTATAAGAAAATAAAACAGTGGGGGACTGTAGCAATTTTTAACCAAAAAAAAAAAGGCATTTTAATCTGATCATAGAAATATATTTACAATATATATCTCTACTCTGATAGATATCTAAAGCCCCTATACTTAAATATAATAGGGCCAGGGCACTTTTAGGGCACTATAAACTCATCTTCTGATAGATGTGTAAAACACATTGGCTGAACCACGCACTAAAATTGGTTTTCCCATTAATGGAGCGTTCTAGCCAGCTCAGATATAGGCTTCCACACTAGGAAAGTTGAAAGTACAGTGAGATGACTCCTACCGCTCTTGCAAAGGACTGATGGTTGTGGCTTTTTGGAAGACTATACGAACCATTATCTACACCATCATATCCCAATATCCCTCTCCTGTTTGACCAGCTAGAAACTACAAGTATTCTGGTGAATGTCTACCTTTCTACGAGCTATCTGTCTCCCAACAGGTCACAATGGTCTTCATGCAGACTTGTCCACAGGAGAAAGTGGCCTCCTTCACCCTGCCATTGCTCATGCTCTCGGAATACAAATACTTCCCTGCGTTTCCTGCATTTGAATACTTTCGCATTTAGCTGTTTGCCTCAATACGAGGTTTTGTATTGATCTTCATTTGAAAGGCAATTCTTTTTATAATTGATAATTTTTCATGCCTTCATAACTCCAGGCTGGCATTTAACAACAGACTCCAGCAGACTGGGGAAGTGCTGAAATGTAAAGGTCAAGGACAAAACAGAAGCTTTCACGAATTGCAGCTCTCACACCGTGTTCCTTACAAACATGTTTTTAGAATTAACAGGAGCTGTTGATGCTGAGCAGATGTAAGAAAATGGACCCGGTTTGTCATCTGAGTAACTTTAAATAAAACATCTTATGCCACCTAGCTCAGAATGCCCCACTGTTCTGCCCAGCCACAGCGCTGGCCTTGACTTTGCCACCTCTCATACAACATGCACGCCAATTCTGAAACACTTAGGTCTCACAAGTCATGAAAAGCAAATGCCAACTATCTTTCACGTTGTGATAAAATGTCCCAAGATGGATGAATCAAGGTCTGTAGCAAAAAATTCTGTTCCTTTCTCTACCTTTGATGGCAAAAGTGGTTGAAGGTTTAATCAATGAAATCCCCATCTCTTCTCCAAATGTACACAAATATTGACGTAGACTTATCCCTTCCTCAACTACAACCCACCCCCCCTTAAAAAGTAAAAATAAATCCACATGTCACCCCTCCCAGGAGGATCCAGGTTTTATCCACAAGGATCAATCAACTTAGAGTCTAGATTTACTTTTTTAAAAAACCTCTTCCCTCTGGGTAGATGCGATTGCATATTGGTAAAAGCAAAAAGAGCTCACATTATTCCAGTATAATATTCAGTTATTTATACTCTTTCTTCCCATTTTTTTCCACCAAAACATACATTTATAAAGCATAATCATTATTCTTTAATTCTCCTGCTAATATGACAGCCAATGACATATTCTAAGTAAATGAAAGCAGTCCGTTAATTCAGCATAACTGCACAATATCATATGATTTATTAATGCTGGTGACTTTATATTTCTCCACTTTTTATAATAATTCCATGAAAGTTGTTGTATTAATTTTAAAAATGTAATTGTCTGAAAGCAATTCTTATAGATACTATGAATTATGTTTGAAACTGATGTAAGACTGATGTTATCTGTAACAGAGATTCATCATAGCGTCTATGGAACTTGAAGGAAAGCTTGCATGCATTCATATTTTTTTCTTTCTGTATATTTCAATTGTCGTTATAAATTTCTAAAGTCTATTCTTCCTTCCACTTTTCTTAATTCTCTTTTTTTTTTTTTTGTGGGTGGGTTGTTTTGTTGGTTTTTTTTTGTTTTAATAGTTCCTAGTATTTTAGCATTATGTATTTAGAAGACTGCTTCCATTTAGAGATCTAGCTTGTGGTCTTTTGAGCAATTCTTTCATGAATATTTGCAAAGATAACTCTATAGTGAATCAAGTACATGACTCATCTAATTAATAGGCACAAAGTGTCATAATAAAGAACTTAATTCAAAACATAGAGTCTTTCAAGCTGACCTTCTGTACCAGCAATATCTACAGTAATGTTAACATGAGGCAGCTGGGAGTTGCTAGAAAGAAGACTAACAAATGGAAGGGTGGAGGAGAATATGTAAAATACAAACACAAATCTGAAAATCCTTCCATTTCCTTGAAAAAGAAAATTACAATACTGGATAGGAAATGATGGAGGCTACATTGCATACTTTTGGTCATTACAGTTTCTGAGGAGTAAAACGTAAAATACAATTATACATTATCAGTTTTTGCCTTCTATGCCACTAATCACCTATCCTGTTTCCTTTCTTTATGGCTCCTGAAGTGCTGTGTACTTGTATGTTGCAACACAATCAGCTCTGTCATATCTAATTATTGCTTCTAAGGGAGAAAAATGAAAATGAAACATTAATACATTAATTTGCGTATGAGAAATCCGCAGACAGATTAAAGGTTGGCTCAATTTCATCTAACCATAAACATGTAAAATAGAGGCATCCAGCCTAAGCTAGTTATCTAGGCTGTCTTTAGAAAAATGCAAGAGAGAAGGCTTCTTCAGAAGATATAGTCCAACCATCATGGGCAACTATTTGAGATTAGGAGGAATGCCCTTCTGAAGACAATTCTGCTGAATGCAGAGGGATCATAGACAACAAGATTAGATTTGACCCTTGCATTTGAGACCGTTAGAGTTTGGAAACAAATTCTACTCTCTGTGATTTTCCTAAGACTATATAGCATAGCTAAGGCAAAATCAACAGAGCATTGCTCTCCTGAGTCCCTTAACCACAAGAACCTTTCCTAGGCAGCCATAGGACTGAAATGTTTTCTATAACAGACACAGGAGAAACGGATAGGCAATTCAGTTACCAAAAATGGCATTTCCAAGCTATAATTTGGCCAAGAGGACAACACAATTGCTCCATATGGATATTTCAGAGGACACAGTTGATCTGCCCAGAGAAATAAAGTCCCCAGAGGTCATCCACTTACCAGCCATGGTGTATTGAGCACATAGACCTGTAGGTAGCTGGTAGCATCCCACATTTCATGCTTTTTTGAGACTGGGTAGAAAATGTGAATGAAAAAAGTTCCAGCTCTCTATATAGCATGGCCAAATTTCCAGAAAAAAATGGAAAATTTTGAAAAAATGTGGAACTTAAACAGAAAGACATATGATTTTTTTTTTCAATTTTACGACTATGCCTATATATCCTTTATCAAGAAGCACAGAAAAAATGGAATGTTATTTTTTATCCTTTCCTTTTTCTTAGAATTCACTCCACACATGTTCTTTCTTCACTGACCCTATCTATGTCTGCAATGACATTCTGGTTTCAAGAACTTCTTCCTCTCCTCACCCCAAAGCTTTCTATATAGGGTAGAAGTCTCCCATATCCACTGACCAAAGTACTCCCAAATTGCATTTTACAATACTACTTTATATTTTAAAAGTACTTTAAAGTACTTTAAAAGTAAGCTTTATGAGAAAAAAGGTGCTACTTAAGAAGGCCCATTATTCCATTTGAAGAGTTTAACATCATTCTCATGGTATGCGATAAAAAAGCACCATGTCTTAGCAGATGTGTATTAGGAATTAGGGATGAATCTTTCCAGAAGATCTTGTGTTGCAGAAGAAAATGTTCAAAACCTGTTGATTTTGTTTATATTAACTCATGGAATTTCACCCACTAACATGCAACTATAAAGTAGGACGTGTTATAGAAATAACAGAAATAATAATGTCCAAGTCAGTGAGTTACTGAAGCGAAGCAGAGGTAGGCTACGCTCAAGAGAAAAAAGGATTCTATCTGTGTTTGCATTTCTGCAATATCATATTGGGTACTTTAAATTATATGCCGCATATATGCTGACTCTGAAAAATTAAGGGATGCTCTTTGGACAGTAAAGGCAAACCTGAAGAAAGAGTGTCAAAAATGATAGTACATAGACTTTGTTTCCTTCCTTGCTTGAGGAAAAAAGCCCCCATCAAACACAGCCTTCACAGCATCTATAAAAACATATGCTTCCCCGGGGCTACAGAAGGCAAGTTCTATTTTACCTCTCCCTTTACATCAATTTCCTAGCACTATTCTGCCTTTTTTTTTTTTTTTTCTTTTCTTCTTTTCTCCAAGCTCAGTCTCCTGGCTGACTAATGTAACAGTCTTTCCTTTATGTTTTATTTTACAGTCTCCTTCTGTGACTTCACAAGCTCACCTACCACCGGAGTTTTCCTGAGTCAAGGAGTCCTACTGAAAGACATGAGGTGGACTGAATGTTCCTCTGCTGCAACTATGTCTCTTTTTACACTATTATTTCATCCATTACCTCACTTCCATACCTTCATGTGAGTGAAATGGTCCATGAAAATATCTTATGTTTCCCCTGTTATGCCCTAAGCTTTGACTGCGTTGAGACCATCTTGTTTCCCTCACCTATCTATTGCCATTCCTATGTCCTCTGTAAACACATGCCAATAATGCCCTATGGGTCTTCTATTTCCAAATCCTATTTCTGTTTAAATGCTCTCTGCCCCTACCGTGAGAATTTCTCCTGATTCCTCCTCTGTTCTGCATGCTAGACTCACCTGTCTTCTCTTCTGCTGGAAGTAAAACCGCTTAAGTAAGTGCTATGACCAAATTCATCACCACCTGCAACACATACCGCAGACAGTAACCATCTTAGCAATGGCTGCAGTCTCTCTTCTACAGGGAGTGATATCACTTATTTTAGCAAAGTGTATTTGTGGAGGAAGAGAAAGCGCCTCAACCTTCTTGGCAATGAGCAGATTTAAAAAAAAAAAAAAAAAAAAACAAAATTAAAAACGCAGAACTTAAAATGACATAACACAGTTGAAGATTCTGTTTCAAGACTTCTGTGTGATTTTCCGGCTTGCTGTAGCACTCAGGAACTTTGCCTGAGCTCATCTCTGCTCACTTATATTGCAGCAACGTTAAATACAAGGTCCCTTGCACATCCACACTTTCTCAATCGGCACAGAATGGCACCTCTATGTTATTTAAACGCTTGAGTGTATGGGAAGGAACGTATTCACTACCATGCCTTCAACTACCGCCTAGAGCAAAGGTACACAGTGGAGCTTTGTGCATGCCCGGAGTAGCCTAGCAGCGGTCAGTACTTACACAGAAAGCCTCCGAGAGTAATCAGGGGTGTTGCAGGAAGCAGCGGTGTTGATGCGAGATTGCAGCTGGCCTGCTTCTCTCCATGCCAATAGTAAATTAAAGACTTAGCACAAACTGAGACAGCGGCGAGCTATTACACGCGCTACTATCAAATGACATAAAATCAAATGAAGTCTGAACAGCTTGAGGTCAATGAAGATGGCGAGGTAAGCGTTGCAAGAAAAAAAAAAAAAAAAACAAACAGAAGTCATGGGGCTGTAATTAAGACACTCCGCTGACGAACAGACGTCTTGCATGACTTGGGATATGTCACTAAATTTCTGAAACAAAGATAGTGCAGTTCAAGTTAACTGTTATTCTACCTGACGGGACTACTTGTGTGGCAAGAAGTTATTTAATGGGACTATAAGCAAAAAGTCTTCTTTCCTGTAGCCCAGCTCTTCATAATTAGACTGATAAAATATCCTTTACTCATTGCTTGCTTAGAGCGTATGTTCTTTAGAGCAGAATTCTTTCTTTAGGATGTTGTGGTATCTACTGCAATGGGCCTCCAAAGCACTTCTGATAATTCTAATAAACGTCCCTATTTTCACTACATTCTAATTTGCTTAATTATTTTTTCTTATCTGCACTTTCGCCCTAATATAATTCATATTCTTTAATACTACCTTATTTTCCAAATGCTGTTATATCTTTTTGAAACTGCTATAACCTTTTAAAGGATGGCTGTATTGTGGCAATAACTAAAAAATTAGAGCAAGTGAAATGTTTTGTATGCTTTGAAGGGAAAAAGGATGTATACAACTCATCATTATTTAAAAAACAAAATACATCTTAGGAGGCACATGGAGATATCCTTCTGCTGCTGTTTTAAACCTAAGAAGAAGAAAAGAGAGAGGGAAAGACACAAAAAAGGGGGAAAAAGGAGAAGAAGACAATAACAAAGAGAAAGAGAAAGTTAAGTGAAATAAATACCATGAAGGTGACTGAAAGTGGAAGGAAAATACGTGAATGTCCAAACATCACTTCTAAAAGCAATATGATCTTCACTCACTTTTTGCTAGACTACCTTCTTTCGGTTTCTTTTTTTCCCGTTTTTGGGAAAAAATCTTAGGCTTTTCTTGTTTTGGAATATATATCCTCACAACTTAATATTCCAAACTCAGTATTGCATGATGGTGCCTTTAATTTCTTTCCCAGGTCCTCTTGAGAATTGTCGGATGATATGAGGAAACAGTATCAATCCCTTTATTAAGGTCATTTAACAATCCTCGTGATATTCATTTCCCCAGCTGTTTTCTTAATAACCCTAATACTTTTATAATTTGCAATGGTACTTTGAAATTTATCCAAGAGTTAGCAGCCATCAAGGAGATGTCCTCAAGCTAACCTGTTTGTACTTGGCCAAATTATAAGTGTCAGAAAATCATTATTTGCACTCTTTGCTGTAAGAGCTTGCCAGAAGCATGCTGCTAAAACCTTTCAAGTTTATCATAAGGTCCATAATTTGCTACTAACTCTATTTGATTAGACTTTGTCAGAATACTTATTGGCAGAGCAATTTTCCAAAACTACACAAACTACAAACAGAACCATATTTCTAATATAAACACAGTGTCTCATGCAACCCAGTGATGCTCTAAGAGTTGTATGGAAACTGGAACTCCCATTTCAGAAAAAAAAAAAAAAAAAAAAAAAAAAAGAACCCTGGCAATGCAGAGGAGAGTATTTTTGAACAAATATCATATTTCTCATCATGTTGAAATGCCACAGTTTTTTAGGAAAACTCAAGAGACCGTTCAATTGTCAAATATTTTCAGTCTCCCAGAGCTATCTGGAGTACCCTCACTGTGAGCAAGCACTGAAAAAGTGAACAGGGAGCTTGGACAGCTGACGTAATCAGAATTTAGCCAAAACCAAGACTTTCAATCTCAATATTTCCTGTGGAAAAAACATTATACTGGGAAATCTCCAATCAACTTGGGTTATCCTCTTTTCAGCCAGCTTGGCCACACTGCAAATCAAAGGGGAGACAGATCTAGAAGTCACGTTTCCTTCAGATCATATATCAACGTCAGAGGTAAGTCACATTCACATATATTATAATTTTCAAAGCAGTTGTCATGACTAAAGAGCCCAATCTGGGTGCTAAGGAAAGGTTGCACACCTTGACGAGTACCACACAAAATTTTTTCAAGCAAATTATTTAGCATCAAAACCGAAGGTAGGAGCCTGAAGCTTGACAAGTACCACACAAAAATTTTTAAGCAAATTATTTAGCATCAAAACTGAAGGCAGGAGCCTGAAGCTTACCCCTAAGGTTTCTTAACTTTCTTTTGTCTTCCTGCTGACTATTCCTGTTTCCAACCGCAGCCTTTCAACTCGTACAGTTAGGGAAGTAAGGAGCCTACAGAAGCAGCCTCATTCATTATATAATACGAACTTATCTCAAAACATAAGTCACCGATGAGTGGTTAGGATCAAAGGCTTAAATATTTAAGTTTTAATTAAAGACAAGTTATGCGGAGGCCACTCTGTCATTTAATCTGGGAGCTGAAACTCACCCTTTATATTCAGGTATTCACTTCAGGAGTTTTCCAGGTTTCATTTTTGGGGTCCTCCCTGTCCCCCTCTCCCCACTTCATCTCTCATCATGTATATTTTTCACAACCAGGTCTTTGTGTCTGAACTTCGGTAGTGTAGAAGAGTGAACTAAATAGCCTCCCGAAATCTTTCCAGCTTATATTTTATAATGATTGAATTTCTTAACATTTTCTATTTAACATGGTCATGTTAAAAAAGATACCACTGGTTTGAAATCATAAAAGTAGAACTATTGGATTACAGAAGATAAAAGAGTTTTGGTTTATTCTGTTTAGTATATATTCTTTAAGCTTAACCAGGCAGATTTCAAGAGAAGAAAATTAAATGCAATTATAGACACTAAAACAGAGGAGAGAACATTTAACTACTAACCTCACCTAAAATACAAACCAGACATCGTTATTATTTTAGGTCAAAGACATGATGTGCAAAATACAGTATTACAAAGTGAAAAAGGGACATTATAGTTCTGCATTGATTTATCTTAGGAGAAAGCTATACCAGCATAATAGTTGCATCCTTTCTGTTAGGAAAAGAATTAAAAATACAACAAACCCCAACAAAATGCCAACAGTCCATTTCTGTACAGCACATACATGGAGAAGAGATGGATGATTTATAAACTCGAAATCCAAATTAGTGGAGGGAGTTTTTATATAGCAAGTGTAAAACTTTACAAATTATTGTCTAGTCAATTCTTTCTCCTACAGTGTACAATTTTTCAGTACCATATCTTTTTTCACTTCCTTCCTCCCACATAATAAATCAGCAATATTTTCTGGCATTTTCCAGGGACAACAGATGCAATATTTACACTGCTTTCTGATAATGCTGAAAAATACCTTAAGCAATAAATATTCAGCTTTGCTGCCAACCAGTCTGGTTTTCTATTTCTTTTATATATATTTGTACTATATGTGTGTATATATATAGTTGTACTATATGTATATATATATTTATATGAGCTATAAATTTCCTCAAATACTCAAACATTTAGATACATCTATGTTTAAAAATCTATTGAAAGATAACAACCCATGTTTTAGATGTTTATTTGCTCTTGTTATAAAATGCAGACATTTAACATTATTATTTTATTAAAATATTAAAGGATCTTAATTTTTGGCATGATGTTACCACTTGTGTAAATCGATGGACTGGAAACCTTTTCCTACAGTCCCTCAATCAGTTTGATCTGGGCTGCAAATTTTCACAGACTGCCACCCCACTCTGTAGTTGATTATGCAAAATGAAACAAAATTACACGAGTTTCGGATGATGCTTTTCAAATGCAGCTCTGATCCAGTTCTGGCTATAACTAAGACAGGTGAGTTGTGAAATCTAACCCATGAGTCTCACTAGCCTGCAAAACCTGTTATTTTTGGTAGCAGCTGGAGAACTTTTTTTTTTTCTTTCTTTCTTTTTCCCTGAGCTGTAGCTATTGATCTTTTAAAACCATTGAATGTTTAAAGAGTTTGGATTCCACGGATGTATCACAGTTCCTAACAATTCGCAAAATGCTGGACAACTGTTGTGATTTGGGAACATGAAAAATCCTCAAGGATAAGGATGTTTTCCCTAAGATAAAGGACAGTATAACTTCATAGCAAAGCTTGGTTAGGAGATGCATCTGAATACGCAGGCATGTTGTGAGAAGGTTTAAGACTAAATTTTGTAAGAAGGGTTAAGAGTCTCTAGAGATCACAGTAAAGACTCTTATGTTGTAAAACCTGGAAGATTTTCAGGAAAAAAAAAAAAAAAAACAACAAAAAACCACACAAAACGGGGTAAAAGCATGATAATTTCTGTGACAAGTATCAAATCATTAATAAATGCTATGAGGACTGCAACAAATACTAACCATTAAGATGATTACAAATTTATCTTTTGTTTTCTTTCTGTTTTAAAAGTGCCTTCTCATTTTTAATACCAAAATGCCTTTGTAAAATATTTTCTAGGAAGTTCTGCTTATTGCAGTATTTGCCCTTCAGTTGCAAGGTATCAGAAGAAAGGAAAAATTAAGTGAAAGAATTAAGTACAAGAGGTATTTGCCTAAAGAAGAGATAAAAAGAGGAAAAAATCTACAGCTATTACACAAAGCACCTTTAGTTGTGATGAAGTACCAATTATCAGTTTCACCTATTAAATTAAAAAATGAGTAAACCTTTCTCCTAGGATCAGCAACAGGCCAAGTATTCTTGGCAAGAGGAGGGGGTGCTAAAAGCTGATTCTTTCTTTCTTTCCCTGGGAAAAAAAAAAAAAAAAAAAGGGCAAGAAATGGTAATTCTGAAAAGCATCAATTTGAATGTGACCCTGTGACTGAGAAAGCCATTTAGACTTTATTACTTTTTTTAAACAGCGCTATAGATTTTATACGTGGTTCAACCTAAAGCTATGAGTGGTAATGGAAATCCAATTTGGGTTGAAAAGTTATTGGAAGCAGCATGTTCCAGTGGACAAGGCATTAGACATGGTAAAATAACTTGGGATATTACTGTCTTCTGTGACTTTGAGTAGAATAACAGACAGTACTTACTTTCCCTATCTGCAAAATTCAATAGCGATACTTCTTATCCTTTGTCACGTATTTTGACATCTCTAGATAAAAGGCATAAAGACAGGCAAGTAATATTAAATTCTTTATTTGTGATGAATGTAATTATCTTCATCCACACAACTTTCTATGACTTTTTTTTTTTTTTTTAAATCTGAGTAGTTAGTTATAGGGAGTTTCAAAATCCAACTTTATATTATGCTAAGTGATATTATTTTAGAAAAAGAAAGAATAAAAGATCATTACACTTGACAGTTCCAAGGGGTAATTCATCCCATCAAAAATAGGTGTCTTAAATAGTCTATGATTTTTTTCCCCTCTGTTTATCCCTCCATTGACTACAGAAGGATGATTATCTTACATTAGGTGCATAACTTTTACACAGCTGCATATAGCTGAGAAGAACCCTATAAGCACAGAAAATCAGGATTTGGGGAGCAAACTCAGAGCTTTGGGTTTGTAAACTACAAAAGCGGACAGTGTGTATAGTATACAATTTTGAAGCTAAAGACATTAAAATATGGAAGTGTGAATCTTCTTTACTTTTCCAACATCATTAATGTGATGATATGGGGAGTTGAATTTTACTGCTGGTGTGTTACAAAATCATATTATTAATTGGAGGGGGGTAAAAGCATGCTAGAGATTATGATGTAGGGTCTTGGTATGTGTATTTTAAGAGTTTATTGCCACTATTTTATTTTGGCTATGGATTCCTCCTCTCTCTTAGTTGTCTAGAAGAGCTATTGATCACTAAGCCACTGCTCAAGGGACTTCTGTGGAATCAGTGTGTCAGTTAGTTTATTATCATGAGTATACAAGTAAGCTTGATATAATTATTTGTGAGTGAATATTAAACTGTCTTCAAATTCCCATTGCTTTAAGTTTTTTAATTAAGTTTAAAAAAACCCACAAAACCCACATATTCCATTTTTTCTCTTTGTATGTATAGCATAATGACTTCTCTTTAACCCTTTAAAACGTTAAAGATTCCATCTGCATTTAGGTGGGTACTTAGGTACTTATATGAAGTCCCTCACTATCTAGTATTAATTCACTTCAGAAACAGAAAATAACTGAAATTGTTCAAGTGAACTCTTTGGACCTAAAACTTGCATACTAATATATGCATATAAACTCCTTTATAAATAAACCATACTCTTCCACTTGTTTACAAATATACATAATTGTTCATGCTTAGAGTTGTCTTCCCTTTCAAGCTGAAAAGCTGATATAAATAGTTCTCTCTATACAGTTCAGCTACTCAAAATAACAAAGATATTTAAATATTGCTAATCTGGCTAAAGCCAGTATTTGTTCTGCAGCAATAGCGTATGCTGTTTTCTTCTCTACGATATTTTGAACTGTTATAGAGACATCTCCATATTAAAACTAATGGATTTCACATTAATTCAACATTTATATTCTGATCACATTTTCTATCGTATATCTGAAAGGATGCATTCTGCCGATGATAAAGGGCTACAGGAAACAATACTGATTATTTTGACTTAAAATGGCTAAATTGAAGCTATTTTAGGCTGAAAGGAGCCTGTCGCTGCCTTTATTTGCTCGGTGCAGTCCAGTGACTGATAGAAGGACCAAGGAGGAGACAACTCAAGGTGTCAGTGCAGCAGGACGGGGTGTTCGACCTTCGCAGAGCTCCGCAAGGAGGGATGCAACTCCTCCAGCCTCTCGCGGCTCCCCGGAGGCTGTCCTGCCCAGGGCATTAAAGCAATTGCTGCTGGAGTTGAAAACCTGCCCCTGCACCATTACCACGCTGGGACGGTCCTGATTTCCTCGTTCCTTCCCCGGCCACCTTCGCAGAGTGGCTAGGAAAGCTCTGGAAACTTTGTTCTCCTCTTTTGAATTATACCAATGGCAAGAGAGTAAGAGTAAATAGCCGTATCGCAGAGCTGCGGGGTGACTCGGTCCCATACGTACTGACCCTATGCGTCGGCAATCAATAAATTGTAAGGGGACACACTCACACGCGGGAGGGCTAAACGCTAAAATCGCACAATATAGGTACTCCATGCCATATACCAATATTGCAGATCTCTCTTTATGTTGTCCTGGTTTCAGCTGGGATAGAGTTAATTGTCTTCCTAGTAGCTGGTAGGTGCTGTGTTTTGAGTTCAGTATGCGAAGAATGTTGATAACACCGATGTTTTCAGTTGTTGCTAAGTACGGTTTGGTCTAAAATCAAGGACTTTTCAGCTCCTCAAGCCCAGCCAGTGAGGAAGCTGGAGGGGCACAGGACACAGCC
>JANXJC010000055.1:43927329-43953956 GCA_027564655.1 Leptodon cayanensis
TAGTGTTATCAGTATTAGTTTCTTCTTTTCTGTTCTATTAAACCGTTCTTATCTCAACCCACGAGTTTTACTTCTTTGCCTGATTTTCTCCCCCATCCCACTGAGGGGGGGAAGTGAGTGAGCAGCTGCGTGGTGCTTAGTTGTTGGCTGGGGTTAAACCACGACAATGTAGCTGCAATGCAATGACATGTAATATTATATGCACATTCAGAAATAATTTTTGCATACTATTTCGGGTGTGGCCTAACGAGTGCTGAGTACAGTGCAAGAAGCATCCCCCAGCCGCCTGGCTGCTCTCCTGCTGATGCAGCCCAGGACACAGTTTTAGCTTTTTGGCTGCAAGAGCAGCACTGCTGACTCCTGTTCTAGCTTTTCCCGGGTCTGCCTGCGCTTAACGTACAGGCAAACAACACTGCTGCTGCCACTAATGGCGATATTACCCAAACACAGTAAATTTATGAGCCCGTGGTCTTCGTCCTTATCACCAACATCATCAGAAAGGTATCTACACATTTGGGAGAGACTGGGAGGTCTTTTCATAAGGAAAGGTAGATGTAGCTGCACTATTCACTGTATTTAGCTGGATTACACCAAAGCACGTCACGAAGACGATTGCCAAGGGAAAACAGTGCAAGTCCTCACATCGGAAACCTTCTGTGGACTAACACAATAATCAGGAATTGGCACGACTCCATTTTAAGGTCAGAAAGAAGTTTTGACATCACTGGCCCTGGCAACCATTATCTGCCCATTAGATAGTTTGATTAGAAAAAAAAAGCTGACAGTACTAGCAAACCCTGTCAGTACTACTAAAATGTCAGAACTTTGCACTTTTATAGTTTTTTTTTAATACGTTTTAATTGCTTGGTGCTCCACATTATCTGCATTTGGCCAATTAGCTGTACTTGTTTGCAACACTGCCTGCTTTTGTATTTCTAATATACTGCTGGAGATCTTCAAGAGGTAAAAGGCTATGTATCTGCATAAATCAAAATATTAAAAAATAAAACTGTTAAGCTCATTAAAATAAAACTGTGTAAAATTATGCTTTAGACATAAACCTGTCTTGGACATTTCATCAGCCTTTTTTCTCCCTATAGACTACATTTTGACAATTCCTTTACATAAGTGTAAAAGAGGATTTGAGAGTTTCCATTTCAGAAGTTGTACTGTCCTCCTATTGCTTCTGGGTTTTCTACACCACAAAAGATTTGTAGTCTTCTACATTGCTGAAGGTCATGGATGGTTTTATCATCCAGCCAAGCAAATAACCAGAATTTGGCCGGGCGGCAGAAAGTCATTTTTCAAGTTCTACAGCTGCCTGCCACAGAGAGATGATCGGGCCTGGAGACTTCATTTTAATTAGTCTCTCTTCTCCCTCAAGCTGATCTTCCCTTGATTCAAAAAGGGTCAAAAACTGACCTCGTCCATGACTGCAGAGATTGTTTAGAAATTCTATTAATAATTCACCTGAAGGTGGGATTAACTGCTTCAAATCTTCTCAAATGTCAACCAGATAGTTTGTAGTCAGTTAAGAAAAAAAAAAAAATCACATTAACTTTACTTTTTAAGCTATTCTTGCTCCATGCAAGAAATTTTCTCCTACCCAACAAAAGATGCTACACATATATGCCTTCAAATAAGCGTTTGTGTGACAGTGAAAGTCAGCAATAATATAGTATTTTGTATCGAAACATACATCTGGTCTACAAAATCACCTCCCTCAGGTCATTTCAATCATCTGATTATGATCCTTAACACACATGCTTTACTTTACGATTCATAATGTTTACGGCTTCCCACCGAGACTCATCTAACAATGGCAAATAGTCCACAGTGACTATGCACTGGCCTTTTGCCAGACGCAAGCACTGATCCTTTACCAGAATAACACTTTTCTAGGTCAAAATAAAACAAAGTAATGTGTAATTCAGCCCTGTGCCCATGCTAACCAACTGAAACACCTCAAACTGTTATCAGCTCTTTCCCACCATCCAACAAGGTTTGACTTTCAATTATTGCCTACAATTGTAATTGAATCAAGACAAGTATCTTAAAGCAGTAACAAAACAGTCTATCTAATTAAACTTAAATAGAATTAATTTTCCAGTGAGTTATACAGCCTAAAACTCATGGATAGATATTAGTTCAGGAAGCTAAAAGTTATTTTTCCTTTGTAAAACCTGTAAGCAACTTTCCCCCTTCCTGCTGGGCAAGAAGCCATCACCCTCCTGGAAGCTCTAGCTAGAAGAGAGCAGCGTAGTGAAAAGCACTGATTTCTCAGCCATGCAGGCTGCAGAGAGAACAGCAAACCTGTCCTTCACTCCTTTGACAAAGGTAAAACTGTTCACTGCAGAAGACAGCTTTTTATTGCTCAGCTTGAAACTATAGGGGAAAAAAAAAATAGCCACAGAAAATAACACAAATGTCTACGTTCAATAAAAACGTAGAGAAGGCTAAAAAATATATAAAGATATAGATACATAGAGACAAAAATAAAGCTATAGATATAGGAAGATGAGGAAGCAGATCTGGGGAAGAACATCATGAAAATTAAACAGTAATAATGCAATGCCCGTCTTACAGACAAAAGTATTTTTACTCTGAAAAGCATTAGAGGAAGTTTGAATAGTTCATAGCAGCTGTTTGACATATCACTAAATATGCATTACTGGAAAACACTACAATGGCAGTGAGATGGAAGAAGAAGCAGCTGATAAACATGAGAGTATGAAAATTTATGGATTTCAACAGTTGGACCTTTTAAAAATAATTGATATTTCAAATTTGACTGCATGAGTATAATTTACAATTAGAAAAGTGTATTCATTAGGACATTGGTTGAAAAATTCTCAAATGTAACAGAGCTACGAAGAATTATCATAAAAAAACCCAAAACAAAACAAAAAAACCAAACCAACAAACCCACCTGATTTTCAAAAAGGTATTACAAAGGCCAAAAGTAAAAGAAACTGATTGGAAAAAATATGCCCATGCCATGTATTACATGAGAAAGAAAATCTAATTTACAAATATGATGAAAAAAGACTCTGAATCCGAAGAGAGCAAATCACAGCAAACGGAATGAAGCATTGACATCTCCCAACAACCACCTCACCTTCCCTACCATCACTTTGATTGTTCTTTTTTTTTTTAAACACCTTACTGAAAAAAAAACCCAAACCAGTGGATGACTCCAGCTGATTTTAGGTGTATGCCGAGCTGGGAACCAGCTGGATCTGCACTTCTCCCTGTCCCTTTGGTCCTGGCTGGTTTTCTGTACTGACCTTTCTACCTTTACGCAGAATTTCAACGGCACAGCTGTGCATCAGACAAGACTGCTGCTCTTCCACTTCTCTTTGGCACACAAGCCTACCTTTCAGACCAAACCCCAAACCAGAATCCCGACTGACTTTACTGAAGTAAATAGTTTATTCTACCCAGCTCTCAAGCATTTACTTTATGCTGGCAGTTTAGACATTGGTGACTGGGAGTAAAGGACTAGACTCGTGTTTCAGTTTTCCCTGGAAGTTGTTTAAATTATGATGAAGCTTTTTTCCAAACCATACTCTTTCATCATTCAGCATAATAAAATCTCATTCAAAAAGAGATTATTTTTGTTGTTTTTCTTAATCCGGACTCCTAAATGAAGTCCTCCTGCAGTTAACTTTATTTTAAATTATCTTTCTAATGTGTCATAGGATTAATCTACATGAGAACACTGTTTCAATTTAACCGTTCACAATTTGATTTAGTTGAATGCAACCTTGCTTTATTTCAATTCATCTTATTACAGTTTAAGTTGATGGGGAATTGACTGAAGTTCTGGCTCAGCTGCACTGAAGCAAACAGCTGTAGCGATTTAAGATGTTCCTGTTCTCCAGCTGCTCACTCTGTCCCTCTGCCAGATAGCACTGTCCCTAGAAATTTGGCAAAAGTGAGCCCAAATTTCTCAATCGCTGAAGCCCCAGCCACCATACCTGACATTCGTGCATATGGATGTAAATGCACCTTCACGCGTTTTCTCTGTTGAATCTACTAAAGGAGCAAAAAACGTGGGAGAAGGGACACAACAGAGCATGGTCACCGTCGCGTTCGACGACGGCTTTTTGCTGCTTACCCCTTGCTGAGCAGCACTGTTTAACAGCCCGCACGGCGGGCCTTACTGAAACTGTCCTTCCACTGACTCGAGAAAAGTACCCCACATTGCTAAGTCTCCACAAGGTTTCAAATATTTTGCATCATTAATAGATCTCTCTGCATGCACCGGTCTGCTTGAATTCCTTGGCTCTCATGGAAACTATGTGTCCTACATCTGCCAGGTTCATTTCAGCTCTTTCCAATACCAAAAATGCTAATTGATTAAAATGACGGTGAGAGAGTAAATTCTTGATTCCACAAAAGGGAATCAAAGTTACAGAAAATCAACATTTAACACAGTATCATGAAACGATCTCCCTTTCACAATGCCAAACAGGATTTCTTTGTCAAAAATTCCCTGAGAGGGGAAGGCAAGGGGATGGAGCAGCACTCCATCCCCGAGCAGCTACCTTTCCAAACTGACCTTTAAAAGAGGGGAAAGGAAGAAGGTTCCTATCTGCTCGACACTTCAAGTCCAGGACTAGTTTGTTTTGAGAAGTTTTGCGTATCTGTATCCCTCCTGGTTTCCTTGTTCAAGACAGGAGCCCAGAAACACACTGGCAGAGGGATTATTTTTAGAATAGTCTTCCTGCCCTTCACAACATTTTCATGTTTGGTGGAGTATTTTTATAAAACGAATGTGTATCTTTCCCAAGTTATCGTTTTGCTGTCAGATCTCCCAAAAGACTATTCATGGCATAGTACAGGTGATAGCTTATGCATGCCAAGTAATTTCTCCAAAATCATCCTCCCACCACCATTTCAGGGCTCATGATGTCATAGCAACTACCTCAACTTCCACACCGCCAGAGCTGCCTTCGAGCCCATCTGTCACAACCCCATCTAGAATTATACTAGTGACTCTTCAGGGACGACAAGATGGAATGTGAGAGGTTGTATCATTTAACAATTTCATTTTTTTAATAGATACATTGACTGTTTGGGCAAAGTCGTAGGGAAGGTGGAACAGAAGATCTAAAATGCCTAAAGATTTTTATATTGATTCTAGCAATAGGTGACTCTTGTGAAATGCAACTAATCGTCACGGTTAAACATGCTGTTAACCACTACCTACCAAAATCTCCCGATACTACAGTAGTCTTCAGGTTTTGTTTGTTTCTTTTTCCATGTATTTCTCTTTTTCCCTTAGAACTCAAAGGTTATTTGTTGTACTACAAAGCCCCTTCAAGTAATTATAGGCATCCAACTGCACTGGGGCTCCAGCATCACTTCACACTGTAGCCTTGAAAACACTTGCTCTCTGAGGGCTATTTTTCTTTAGGTTTTACAGAATTACTTATTGCCTGGAGTTTATTTTCTTAACTGATTAGCTGACAAAACTATATTGTGCAGAAAAAAAAAAAAAATCCTGCTTCTCCTTTCACCTATTTGCTTTTAAAACAAAAGTTGTTAAACTTTAATAAAGTTGTTTATTACTGTAATTCTTCCCTTAAAAGTCCAAAAGCTAAACCAGAAATCCTTTAAAAGAATCTCAGCATCCCTAACATTTTATGTTCCAGCCCTGAAGATTTGCTTCTGTTAGATGCAGGAGTCCGTTTTTGTAAAAATAATAATAATAATAATAATAAAATCTTATTTCTTTTTTTAAAGAAAGATATTTAAGAGAGCAGCCTTTTGTGAGGCTAAGAGTGAGGAAGGTTTATCTTACGTCTCCCCACTCCAGGAATAAATAGTGCTATCCCAAGGACTTCTTCCAGCCTTTCTCTTATTGCATGATTTATTAACTGATATAAAATGAATCAAGAACTACCGCTACCCAGTACTTTTCTGCTGACCACACTAGACTCCAAGTCACAGCGGACTTTGTTTTCTTGCTTTTATCCACCTTCTTGACAAGAAAGACTTTTCCTAAGGTACTAGCCAAATTATCTGACAGAAATTTCTTCACTCCGTTGGTTATGGCACCTCAGCATAAGGAAAAATATCACATACTGTATATCTGCATTGAAGAAAAGCACAGTACAACAACATCTGAGCTAGTGTGGAACGAAGTTGGAACATTTAGGGAGTGAAATACAGTATGATACAAAGGTGCAGTTGTTTTTGCTTGGTTGGCCAAGTCCTGCTTCTTAAACTGACTGACTCTTACTCAACAAAGAGCCCTTCAGAAAGGTGAGCTGCATAAGCCCAAATTATATAGATAGGAGCTTTGACGAGAAAAAAAGCCAAACAAACCTTTTGCAATGTGAGAGGAACCAGTGTTATCTTGCATTAAAACACAAGGGCACTCTGTATTATAATGTGTGAATTATTTAACAATACAGGTAAAAATGGTAAAATAAGGATATTACATAGCACATGTGTCTGAATACAAATATAACTGTACAAAAGCATGAATTCATGCTGAAAACTCAGGTTTCCAAACAATGTTTCCAAATGATTCCATCCATTCCTCCTGTAATGGCCAAAACCCCTATAGAAACACTAGGAACAATTGGATTTTAGTACCACAAACAGGTGAAGAAATCAACTGATTTCTTGGACACATCCATGCCTACAGATTCACCCTGCAAGAACATCATTCCACCCTTCCTCTGGCCCATACACTCCATTTTCTGGTGCTTTACTCCACTTGTTGCAAGCAGAACTGAAGATGGTTTGCCAACGCTCACAAAGAGGGAGGCTGCCCGTGTCTTTCTACACCGACATGCTAAATGGACTCTTAGGTAAAATGAAAATGGAAACTCTTTATGAACAAGACCACAGCAAGCAAGTTTTGTTAAGCTTTGTATAAAACAGAAGAGTGAAGTGAATATTTAACATGAAAGGCAATTTACCAAGAAAACTGATACGATTTCATGAGTGGCTAGAGGGAGGAAACAGTCTGGTTAGTGGATTAAAAGATTGACAAATGTTTCTTAGGAATCTGAAGATGGACAGCACTACATAAATGCTTAACACTGTTCAAAGGAGTCAATTATTTCCAAACCAGTAAATACAACATAAGGTATTAGGTTAGATGCATGTATTTGCCTTATAACTACTTCAAGTATTTGCATAGTAACTTTTTCTGCAGCACACAGGTACTCAGATATCGAAGACCAAACCTCATCCCAGTTCCCCAGAATAGTATTAAGTCCTCATGTCCTTACCAGCCATCACTGAGTTTCATCGCGCTTCATCCAGGTCTGCAACTGGATGGCGAGAAGAGGGGGAAAGAAACAACGAGGAAGGAGGATGGTCTCTTTAGCATCTTCCCACCTGCACTCCTGAACTGTTTCCCTAGAATGCTGAAAACTTATTCCGTACCAGAGAGTTAATGAATCTTTTCTTCCTTTTGTCAAAGGAGGCAGAATCTGATCTGCAAAGCATTTAATTATGGCATTTAATAATTTGGTTTTCCTGAATGCAGAGAGAAAACAGATTAGACACCAATAATTTTTTAACCTTGATTTTCAGCGGAAAAAAAGAGAAATGCATTTAAAATGAGAAATTGTGATTGCGGGGAAAATAAACACTACAAATCATCTCTTCTAATGTTTTGGTGCAGCATTTCAGCCATCTGCAAAGCACCTTATAGCCTCCCACTAATCTGACTTTCTAACACACTGCAGGTTGACATCTATTGGCATCAGACTTTAAAAATGCTTCAATCAAGATCTCTGTAATCCTCATAACTAAAATGTCTTTGTTCTGTTTTATGATCAAACATTTCTGAAAACACAGCCACCAGTCCAAGCAAGCATTCAAGATGCTCACAGGTGAGTTAAGGCACAATAAAAAGCACAGTAATCTAGCAAATCTCCTTGGAGAATGTGTTGTTTATCACCGTGCCTGCAGACTTTTACACTACAAATGTATTGGCAACCATTTCTAGCAGATCATATACAAAGACATGAATGTAATTTGAAAAGTTTAGAGATGCACAGAAAAAGCAATCAACAGCCTCAATAGGAAATTTCAGGAAAAAGTAAAATGATTTGGTAAACATGAATGATTGTTAAGTCCTTCAATGGAAAAAAGGGGGAAATGAAGAAGCAGTGACCTTTCGTACCCACCCTCCAAGAAGCAGTTTTTAGCAACTTTTGTATTGCCCATAAAATTAGCTGGAAGATAAATCTCACTATGGTGATTTGCTCTTTATAAGTCCAAAGCCAGTGTTCTGAGTTCTCACTGTATAATTACTTCAGTATAGATAAAGCATGAGTCATCTGTTCTACTCTAAACTTTGCATTTAAATTTGAATTTTATTCTTGCTTATCTTTTTTCCTAAATTGATATTACTGTCTACTATGTTTATTAAAAACAACTTAAAGCCACAGTGCATGTCAAACCCTGCACTGAGGCACCATTTGTTGTGTTATTTTAATTAACGTGTCTCAGGGAGATTACAATTCTAATCATTTCTATTAACTATGTCAAAGTTTTCTTTTTCTTAAATGTCAGATTTTGTTTCCCATTTCAAATTACGCCTTAATACCCAAGAGGCTTCTAGTAAATGCTCTGCACACCCAGGTATGAAACTCAAAGGCACTGTCTTGTTTTCCTGCTAACACCACAACCATGGTTGATTAGGCAGTGTCCTTAGCAGGTCCCCAAATTTGCCCCCTCTGCATCTCTTCCTCCTCTCCCATTCTTAGTGAGACAAAATTTCCATGACGCAGAATTCAGAAAAAAAAAATATGGGTGGGAAATAAAACACTGAATGGTAACTATAGTACCTTCTAAAACCCAGGAAATACATTTCTTGACCCAGAATGAGACCAGCTGGTACCCCCCCACACCCCCATCTCTCATTAATAAGCAATAAACTCGTCCTAGAGCAGGACTGTACTCAAAGGGAAATTAAAAAGAAAGTCCCCCACATCTAGACTACAGCGACAGAAGATTTTCAGGTTAAATACCTGGTTGTCTCCATACATTTTTGCCCATGACTTACTACAGTCCTTCTAACGCGCACTTGGGTAGTAAACTGGATCACAGTGTACTTCAACGGCTGCAGGATGAGCTGCTATGCACAGAGGAAAAATTCAGTTCATACCTTGTTTAGGGGAATTTCTTACAAGGCTTGGCCCCAGGTATCTAATGGTGGCTCTAAGCCACTGAAAGAAGAAGAAAAACCCCACTTTTCTAGACTTAAGGGGGTAGAGGTTATTTTTAAAGGTTCTCTTTTTAACCCTGTCCCTTCCCTTTTGAGTGACCCAACCATGGTATCTGTTATTTTTCCCCAGGCGCTATGGAAGTGCATAGTAACACTTTCTGCTAATCTGAATAAACAAAACCACAACACTTATTCAGCACTTTGAATGGGAGTCCCTTATTTCATTAAATACTCTTTTCTCTCCCATGCCCGATGGATATGAGCCAACTGGAAGACGCTCTACGCAGCAGTGATTGCTCGGTGCTCACCACAGCTGTCAGGCTCTCCTGCAGGGAGCTGAGTCTGGAGAAGGTTTTGCAAATCTCTAGCGGAGAAAGCAGACAAAGGCCTGTCAGTCTCAAAGACTCCCACACACCACACTAAGACACTACGTGAATAACTTTTTTTAATGTCCCGTCTTCTTTAATTAAAGGATGAGTGGTCCATTTACCCCCATCAAGATAGTTTCACAGTCTGAAAGACTACGAGAGTCTTAAGCTCTTAGTTTTGAGACAGTGGGATATACCGACATGGGCAACTTCACTAATGCTAATTAAATTCAACACTGGTGTCTACCTGTTCCTTTGGAAATCCAAACAAAATTAATTGACTCTAGATTGATTTTTTTCTCAGTCAAAAAAAAATAAAAAAGAGAAAAAAGTAGATAGAGGTTTGGTAGTAAAGTCAGTCTTAAGATTTATTGTGTAAGCAATCTGCCACTATATAAAAGTAGACCTTTCTCTGCAGATTTTTCTTAGGGTCTTGTTTATTAGTAGAGGTCAGGGTCTTTGCATGGAAAAGATCAAACTCTATGAAAAAAGTGGTTTGCCTCCCTTTTTGTTGTGTAATGCAAGAGAGACTACAAGAAAAAGCCCATTATTGTGCCTCTATCTGTACCCTTCAGATATGTTTAAAACCAAACAAACTCCTTTAATTCTACTCATCTCATCTGTTCATTCTTACTTAAAAGCACGGTATACTTTCCATCCTCTTAATCACTTCTCTCAATTTTTTGCTCAAGTCCTACAATCCTTTTTCTCTCATTCTCTGAATTTGCAGCAATATGTTGATCCAAATAACCGGAGCCCTACAATTATTAGCGGGATTCTAGATGGGCTTTCACAATTATTTGGCGGTGCTGTAACTCTTTGCATAGCTTTCTGTATCATAGTAGGTATAACCTGCTGAAATCAGTAGCATAACACTCTCTGAGATTCACCTGAGGAGGGTATCACTTTATTTTGCAGTTTCTAACACACTCATGGATTTTTTCCACTCATTTTCTCTAAACAGTTTTTTGTTTTTTTTTGTGACATTTGAATATAGTTTTCTCACTTCCCCCCTTCTGGTGAAAAAAATGTGGTTTGGATTTGAGAGTCCCACAGTGCACGTTCAGAAAGCACATTTTGAAAATACAACACACCTAGGAAGGAAGAGGTGCAAGAGCTCTTTTAGCCTAAAAAGTTTTGTGTAGACACAAAATAGTCATCTCAAATCCATCAGCCTATCTAGCAATTCCTCAACAGATGCTCTAGGAACATTCACATTTGTTCACCCACCACTTCAGTCCCTGAGCAAGATATTTTCAAGCACTACTCAAACTCGAGAGAATGGAGGTTGTCTCCCAAGTGCAAGGCTGTGTTTCACTCTCTCTACTTAACCCCCCTCCCCGAGAGCAACATGAAAAAAGAAAAAAAAGAGGAAAAAGTGGTTCCTATGTGGTTACACATACTGTAGATCAATGACAGTCTTTCTAGAAATTGCAATCCTTTCTGGCTCAGCTTGCATAGTGAGAGTAATTGCTGAGCACAAATATTTCCCATCCCTCAGCTGCTGAGGTTTCCTATAAATGCACAGAAAGAGGACAGCCTGTTCTCAAACTCCTGCGTTAAAGAGCTGAACCGACGCCAAACGGGGGTGGAGTAAGGGCTTCCCCTGCCCTCAGACTCTACTCTAACCCCAAGGAGACCATGACCCAAAGTCTTGGACACCCCGAAGCCAGTTGATGCTGGCAGGATTGCAGAGAGTACTTGAAAAGACACAACAAAAGGAAGATTTCAGGCCAACCCAGACGCACGTCTTTCCCATCCTTGATTCCTCAAGTCGTGCTTTTGTCTCTTTTTGCCTCCCTGGCAGACAGTCCGGCAGAGGAGGGCAGGCGAGCAAGAGGAAAGGGAAGCAGATCAATTTAGGCACCGGGATGGGCTCTACAATCTGTCCTCCTGGGAACTGTGTTGTATAAACATCATTTAAGAGTTCCTAATATCCCTTTTAGACCCTTGTGGCAGAGTATTTAATAGATGAAGGGCTCTTCCTTCACTAAATTAGACTCTGGGTTTAGAAACATACCTGTATCACCTATCTCACTGCAGGAACTCTTAAGCACAGCTTGGACATAAGCCTGCATAGCGACTTAGGGAAGTAGTATTTAAAGTCCTTCATGGAATTTGACAGCTCTCCTAGAATAACCTCTTCACTAATTGGGGAGATGCAGAATTATTTTTTTCTAAGAACTAGACTCCCGGTTTTAGCCCAGACTTTGTTACTTTGCTAAAACAGACTGTAAGGAAATTCTTCATTCACATCTGGCCAACAACTAAATCTTGCACTTCAGAAGAGGTTAAGGTAAAAAAAAAAGAAGAGAGGGAAAAAAAAAAGTGGGGGGAGGGGGCAGAAAAAGCAGCTTTTAATTCTAAGCATTCAAGACAAAGAACAAAGAAGGCATAAAGCAAATATTGTAAAGGATCTTGTTTCAAATCAGTTTGCAGAAGACGACCTGAATTAGAAAAGAGGAACGGAAGAAGCTGAGGAAGAACTCATCTAGGCGAATTATTTTCAGTCCATATCCCTCAGTTTAGCCTTCAGTGCATTTGTCCACATAAACCTTTACCACAGCTTGGAACATGACAGGACTGTAACACAGTAGGACTAATAAATAAGTAAAATATTTGGGTTTTTTTCTGTGTCACTGTTGATCCTGAAGCGGTTTCCAGATTGATGGTACTGACCTGCACCTACAAGGTACATATAGATTTTGGCACCATTTCAATACCAAGCAAAATCTTGCAAAGGAAAGTTAAAATACTTTGCTAAAAGTTGCAGAGTTTGGCAGAGCTATATAATTAATGTCTTGTTGCTTTTCCCTATTTTGTCAAAGTATTCAAAATAATGTGATATGAAACAAATTATTTTTGTTTGGCAGCTATCCAGCATTTAAATAGCAGGGTGGCTGCTGTACTCAGGGTCGAATTGTCCCAGCACATTACATTTGTACAATTTCATCTCTGTAATACACCATCAGGCAAGGGAATAACACAAAATTTTTTAATATTCTGTCTTTACAACAAGCAAACAACCCGGAAGAGTGGAATTCAAATTTTGGCTGGGGATTAACATACAAATGTTCTGAAAATTAGGGATATAATTACGTGAAGTCAATTACAATTTTCAATTACATATTTCCTAAGGCTTTATATTAAGCAACGTCAAGCATTTCGGGCTTGTAACACCTCTCAGTCCTTTGCATCATCTACCAACAAAGAAACACCACAACCAAGTGACTCAAAAAAAGGGTGTTAAGAATTCTGTGGGTAAGCAAAAGTGAAAAAGCAGTTGTGTGTCTCAGCTTCAAAAAGTATGTGAGGTAGTCTTGGGGCTCTTGGCCATCCAAAGTTTTTTGCTATGCTCGTGACAGCAATGGAAAGCTGAGGACCCAGATACATTTTTTTGTTCCTGGATCTGTTTATTTTAGGGTTTAATTGTAAAAATAAAGTTACTGATCAATAAAATAAATGTGTGCGTGTGTGTGTGTGCTTTTCTCAAATTTTGTTCACAGTTTATAAGTAAGAAAGAAGTGGGAGTCAATTAACTGTATTGAATGTAATCACAAGCCCATAAATTCTTTTTACTGTATTGAGTTACGGCTTTGCATACTAATGGCTCTTATTCTTTTTTTTTTTTCCCCCCTAGAAGTTTTCTGTGCAACATGGTAATTACATAAATTGCAGCACTCTTTTTTAGTGGCTATTGAAAAAAAGTAGTTACGAATTTTAAAAGAATCATTGTTTCTTCGCTTTTAAGAGAGTCTCACACCTGTACACCCATGCATCACATGTTTGAAGAGAACACTTTCAGGAAATGTTTGCCATTTCCATGCCTGGAGAAGTCAATTCAAGTATTTCCAGAATTAGAAGAGTCAACAATAAAGACAGACTACGACAAAGGAAAGGTGACAGTGGCTGGGGAAGAGATCCTCAGATAAAGCACTGAGCCCATTTAGGGCATCAGATTTTAAGATAACTGCAAACTTCTTTGAGAAGATACACAGGGAAATTGCAAGCACGTTGAAGACATAACAGGAAACGTCCTATGAGAGAAGATTCTTTGTTTACTCTTAGGACGAAAAAAAAAGGATGGATAGTTACCCATAGTCAAGTACAGCATGAGTAACACCCATCTCAAGAGGACCTTAGCAGGCTAAAAGAAAACCTTTTGGAAAGAAACTCTATCTTATCCTGCCTTTAAATGAGAAGAGGGGACATGGTGATTTCTTTAGGTGTCTTGTAGGCAATTCTATCATTCTTTAAAAACAAGATGAAAAGGCAAATCTGAAACTGAAAGAAGCCTTAAACTATTTCATCTGAGTTTTTAAGTTCTACAAAAGCTAATCAGCTTTTATTTCTAGGTTACATAAACCATAATTTCCTATATATTTTGTTACATGACTACAAATAGAAAAAAAGTATTTAAATTAGGCATGGCTATAAGAATTGCCATGTTTCTCAAGCAAGTTACTGGATACCCTTAGCGCACCTCATAACTGTCTCTCTATAATAATGACCAAACTCATTGTTAGTATTATTTCTGCTATTCACTCATTACAGTCCAGTTTCAGAATATAAAACGTGCTTCATAAGATAAGAGTTTTCATCAGTTACGTACTGCCAGCTAGCAAAGCAGAAAATAGAGAAAATGGCCATTTCTATTTCATATTGCTTAATATCCATCACTTTAATGGAAATGAGATAAAGTAGATAATGGTAATAAGAATAGTATTAGCAGCACATACATATATTACATATTTCTCAGAGGTACCATTGTTGTACCATTTACATTGTTAATATTAAAATGTCTTGAGCAGCACAACCCAATGTAACCATTACTATAAATATTACCTTTAATATAAAAGAGTTGAATGAGCTTTTAACCTTGAATTTGATACAATGTTGAAAATAACTTTTATACTTATATGACCTCGCTCATGTGAACAGCTAAGTACTTTTTCCCTCAAATAAATCTTTCTCCAAAGTAAAACTTCTTTGGACTATTCCTAGCTGTAATATCTATTGCACATTAAGTGATCACAGATTTTTTCTGTACTTCTTTTAAGTGTAACTCAGAGGCAGAAATGTCAATTTAGATTAAGCCTTTGTAGGTATAATTAAATACAAAGAAACACTTTAAGAAATGTTCCATTTTAGGGTTATTTCATTAAAGTGTTCAGGAAGGTCATCCACATGTTGAAATATCCTGAGTCTAAGTAGAAATGTAATTTAAAATCATTTTTTAATCAGAACACTTTATAAAAAGGGAAAAAAAAAACGGGAGGGGGTAAGACAAAAGGAGGCAGTTTTGATTCTTCAAAATAAGCAACACTTGGATCATAGAAACACTCAGATTGGAAGAGCCCTCAGGAGGTCACTGGTCCGACCTCCTGCTCAAAGAAGGGTCAGCTATGAGACATCAGCTCAGTCTTCTTGGGGCTTCCTCCAGTTCATCCCATGTATTTGTACCCTGATGGGCTAAAGACTGAGGACAGGAATTAGAGAAGTAGAAATGCGTATTGCACTCCGAGTGTAGTTCTGTGCAACGGAGCCTGCGAAGGAGCACGTCTTCGCTTTGCTCATCCAAAGGCAACAGGGTCAGGAGTAAGGCAAAAATGGGAAGTCTGAGCACGAAACAGTAACAGCGGGGTTAGGAAGAAGGCGATCATTGGATCCTATCTGCAGGGTGCTGCAATATGACCAAACAAGAAATGGCAAGGCAGAGCTTGGGCAAGGGACAAATAGAAAAATTAGTGTAGGAGAGAAGTGAACTCATTGCCAGATGCTGCAAGCAGGAGATGGACATAGAGAGAGTATGTGCTATCACCTGACCCAGGCTGCTGGCTTGACTGTTTTTATAAAAAGATGGTTGACATGGGACATTTTTAATTTTCATGTAACAAAATAATTATTTTTGTTTGTTTGTTTTTTTTTTGTTAACCATAATATACCACAATTTAATGTAGATGATACTAAGCAGTTAGGACTGTCAGATATACGTGCTGGCAGTCGTGAATCTTGATTATGCATAAAAATTGGACAGAATCTTCAATACAAATTTGAATGACTGTCGCTGTCAAGAACTGGATAACCATGAGGTTTAACTATAAGACATAGGTTAGAAATTAAGCGTATGAAGCTCAACTTCTTACACTAGGGACTATTGATAAGAATTTGTTGTAAGTGAGATAATCATCAGGTGTAAATGGTAATGGAGGGAAGACTTATTACTCTATATAAGTATAATCTACCAGTATAATGTGCTTGTGAATAAGGCAAATGCAATACTAGGAGTGTCGGGCAAGCAGAGATAGGAAATATTGATGGTATTGCGTAAGGCATTGGTGAATTTTCATCTGGAACACTGTGCACTTCTCGTCATTTATGTTCAAGAAAGAGGACTTTAAATGAGCAAAGCAGAAAAAAGGAGTTAGGAGAGATGCTGGGAAAAAAGCTAAAAAAGCTGAGATTGCGTAGTTTTAGCAAAAGGAAGGCCGCGAGGGGACATTGTAGGACTGCTCCGTTGAAAGATCTCATGAAATGAAACTCTACAGAGTAAGATTTATTTAAGATGAAGGACACTGTTGGCAGAAAATTAATCAGCTATGAATTGGCTAGGAATAAATACAATCAAAAACCCCCAAAGTTTCTGACAATAACAAGGCTGGGGTTCTGAAAGAGCCCTTCAGGAAGTGTTGGGGCAAAAATAACCCTTAACTTTAATGAGAATCTTCATGGATTCACAAGCAGGATTAAAAGACATGTCTGCAATAGAGGACGTCTGGTCACAAGAAATGTAAGAGGTTTCTTTTTGGCTTGTATTTCTTCTCTCACAAATCCATATATAGGCATGCATCAATTGTTTATCAGTGCGCTGTTTTCACTCTGTATGCTGAGACACAAACTCCTGTCTCCACAGTGCAAGGAAGAGAAAGTCCACTATTAAAATCACACGTAATGTTTTCTTTTTCACAAAATGCTATGATGGTGTGATACAGCAATGAGGAAAAAAAAATTCAACTTCAGGTCTCCTAAGAATGACATTAAAAAGTTAAGCAGCACGTAGACTTCTTTAAGATGTCATTTCTGTTCAGTGTAACTGTTAGACGCTTAATGCAGATGGATGGGCTAAGCAGACTCTGCAAAGACAAAATTTCCTCCTTTACATCCAATCTAAAAGCTTTTAAAATCTCTCTGTCAGGAACAATTTGACTGCATATCAATTGCATTCCCCTACTACTGCAAAACTTATAATAAGGGAATATCACGGGGAAGAAAAGACACATTTTGATAACTCTGACAGTAAAATGAAACACTGTCAATCTAATCAGCTGGAAAGCTGGGACTGTACATTAACCTCACTTTGCTCATTAAAGTTCTCATTCAATTAAAATAGCAGCTGGGATACATCTGAGTGATGCCACACTGTCGTGCTGCCAACAAATTCATTTCTGGTGTTTCTCTGTTGACCTCACAAAGAACAGGCTCTGGGACTTCAAAGTTTTCCAGGGCATCCACATGGTTTATAAGAAAGATCAACTAACAAAATATAAACTGCTTACCTATAGCCTTGATACAAAGGATGTGCAGTGCCTACGTGTGAGAAACGAAGTCAGACATTTTCCTGTTATTTTCAACATACAGGCTGAGGTTTTATACAGCTCTTCTTTAAGTATAGGATTTATACAGATAAAACCACTCTGCTTTGAAAATGAAAGATCTGGAATAGGTCTTACTTCACTTTCTTCTATTTTTTCTCTGTTGGTTTTATTTCACAAATTAGAGAAGAAGAGATACAAAGTTCATAATTTAGCCTGGAGTTCTCAGAACAACAACAAAAAAAATCAGTTTTATCCACAACAATATATATTTATCAACATACTAAAAGAAGAATAATTGAATCATTTTCCATATGTATCTATAAGACCAATCAAACTGATCCCCAGGGTGAGAGGCACCATTTCCCAAATGCCTATATTCTATGTATCAGTAAAATTATAATTCTCCTCACATAGTCTCCATTTAGCTCACGGTTTTCATAATGCCTCTAATAAATAGCAATAATGGTGGATATTTCCAAAGGACAAACTGGTGGCTTTATTCTCAATTCACAATACTGCCTAAGCAAAAGCAAAAAATAAAATAAATGCTAGACATGCAGGGAAGACTGGGAGCAGCTCCATTAAAGTCAATAGTTATACATAAAAATACATAAAACTGGGGAAAGAAGAATAACAAACGTCTTTAGATAATGTATGAGAATCACAGTATGAACCCTCGGCAGAGACGCATCTACAAAGAGAAGTTAGTCAGAAGAACCAATTTTTAACTTGCCATTTCAAGCTAAAGGGGGAAAGAATAAAAATTTCATAGGATCAGCATTGTCTGAAGAACTCTTTTGTGCTTAAATAATATGTCCTGAACAATTTTAAAGCTCAAAGTATGGAAATTAGCATCACAAACTATTGCATCTACCTTCATTTGTGAACGGAGGTTGTTATTTAGCGGGACTGTCAATTTGGCATCTTCAGTGACCAATGCATTGCTTTAAAAAAAAACAGGTGTTATTAGCCAAAGTATTTGCATTATTTTCAAAAGCTTTAAAAAGTGATATTTTTTAATGGTTTAGCAAAGTTTCAAGCATCTCCAGTTTTCACCCCTGTACCTACTCAATTTAGTTAGAAGGAGGGAAAAAAAAAAAGTTTTCTTTAGTCAAGACTTTATAACAAGTTTTATTTTAAAGAGATGGCTTATAGAAATAATACAAACTTGTAAACAATCAGGATTAGCAATAGCAGTGCTGTTCTGAACTGCAAGTGTACTGATAAAAGAGACATCAGTGACACTTCTAAAACATGTATTTTGACATACCCTTCCACTTTCCTAGGAATACATGAAAGGCTGCATGGAGTTTATTCACCAGAAAAATCACTGTAAACTGCTGGGCAGGAAAGCTGGGCTGGAGGAAGGGGTCTACAAGGACACAGCAAACAGGGAGACTGATTTCCAAACTTCTTCATTAAATGCTGCACTATGCCTTTCCAGTCTTCTCCACTTGTCTGTTTAAAGAGTTACAATATTCTAGCTTAGTACTTTGTGTTCTTAAGAAAAAAAAAAAAAAAAAAAAAGAAAAAAAAAAAACAAAGCTTGGTAGATTAGAAAGTTCCTGGTACATCTCAGCATGCTTCCACCCAACAAGAGGTCGTTATCATAAAGCTCTTACCAGCTCAGCATCTTCTCAATTTCATACCCGTATCTTGACAGAGAGTGGGACTTCTCTAACCAAACAGACACGACTCCAACATAGACACAAGACGTCTATATTAGAGCCAGCTATCGAAGATCTCTTTATAGCCCATAAGAGGAAATCTAAACTTTTAGGTTACAATACTTGGCTCTCTAAAGTATCTCTACTAGAAGTAATGAGACTATTTATCTCCTTAAGAAAACTTATTTTCTTCTTTGCCTAGAGAGTGAGCCAAAGGTGAGAAGCATTTCAGGGGAGATGGATCTCACCCAGAATGGCTTGTAGAGGTGCACCTTCAGCAACATACAGGGAGTGCCCTTTCTGTCCCATTTTTCTTGCCAAAGACAGTGGAAGGCATTGGTAAGAATTGCTCTGCCGTAAGTATGACTGTGTGTGATCCCTGGATGAGTTTGTTCATGGTCTGCTAACAAGGTACTTTCTCCAAGAAAGGAGGAGAGAACATTTGTATTGCCAGTGATCATCGCCACTGCTCTTCCACGATGCGCCTGGGTTTCAGTGCTAGGACAGCCTCATGAGAAGCATATTCTTTACCAGTATTAGTGAAGAGCTTCAGACATTAGGGAGAAGATGAACAGATTTTTACCACCATGACAGAACTGCCAGATACCTCAAGGAATAAATATCATAATAAAATGCGTTTAAAAACACATTTTTAATTTTAATGGAAATTTCTTTTAGGTATCAGAAGGTTTATAATCTCCAAATTCTAATCTTCTGTCTCCTTAAGAAGATAAGAGCTACCCAAAACATGTTTTAATGTAACATGACTCTTCCACGTCTTGCTGCACATGCATGATTTGACCTAATATTTGGACATCTCTCTTTTTTATATATTTGTTTCCAAAGTCTTTCCCTTGGTGACTAGTAACTGCATTCATAACGGCTCTTCACTGTTTGTTAGGCAGTATCACTGAAATGCTGAAAATGTCAGACCCCATAAACCCAAAGTCTTAGAGAAATACAAATTCTTTTTGCTGGAGAAAAGCCAGTTTAGCAAAGGAACTGCATTGTCTCTTCTCTCCAGTTTCCAAGTACCTGCCCTGTACACTAGCCCTGGTTTCTTCTCTCACTTCCATCCACCTGCTCCACCTTCTCCCTTCACCAAATCAGTTAGCATTCAGTTGACCAGTAACAGGGACGTTCTCCACTGGTAAATCACTGCTGCAGTGAATCAGTTACACCAGATTACCCCATGCAATGTTCGTGGGAGTGCAACTCAAGGTACAGGGACCCTATTCCCAGTTCTGCCATTTGCCTTTAATGTCGCTATACAAGTTGTACCACCTTTCTGTCCTTCAGTTTTCCATCTAAAATTGAGTTATTAATACTCAATCTTTTATAAAGTAATTTGAAGCCTACAGCTGAAATGTGATGCTATTTTTTTTTTCTTTTTCATCATTGACCTCTCAGATTTTCTAATTTATTTTGGTACCATTCTTCATTCTAAGTCTGTTGGTGGAGCAGGAGGGACTTAAACAGGTTTGGTATCATGTTGAGTTGCAGTCTTTCTCACTGAGCCCTTACGGTCTATACTCAATCTCCAAAATCCAGGAAACTCAAGGAGTGGTTACATGCTAAACCCAGTCACTTTAACTTTAACAGATACATTCAAGCTTTATGGTGCTGCAGATACTCATCAAATAGTTGCTTGCTTTTTAAGCAAGACTTTTTTTAAAATAATACATACACTGAGTCAATAAAATGCCATCTCTCTCTGCATATTTTACACAGCTCTCACCTAGCAGTTCAAAATACGCAATAGATTTATAATGAACTTCATTGTCCCCAGCTGCACTTGGTTTTTACATCCCTTCACACCTAATCCTAACCATCTGCACATTCAAGATTAGACACGATCCCTAGTGGACCTTGCAGCGTAGGAGCGTCCAGCTCACTGGTTCTGACAAATTTCCCTCATCAGTCAAACCACATTCCATGCACCTACAATTACCTCATAGCATTGGAGAGAAAGAGACTCAACTGAGTCAGAGAAATACGTTAATATCACTTTGCAATTATTCAGTACCTGGGAGAATTATACTTTTAAATGACTCATAAATTATTAGCATATAGTTGCTACAGGTTTTTAGGTATTTTAAAATTTTATAACTAAAGTTTAGTGTCAGTTTATCACCGTATTAACACAGGGCCTGCCTTATTATTATACTAGATTTAGAATTTAAAACAGAATTTTGATTATTCAAAACAATCTGGGTAGAAAGTGTATAGGTCAGTTCTAAAATAGTCATTATGGTTTTGGCATTTTAGATTTTTGGCAATTATTTGAAATATTAGTCCTAAAGCTATTTGCACAGAAAAACACGCAATGCATTTAGACAACTCTAAATACTTAAGACAGTAGGCACCATATAATTCACCTTTCACATCATTCAAAGATACTTCTACAGCTCTCATTAATATTGCAAAGTTAGCAGCAATATTCTTGGGTGCAATGCCTTTGAAGTCATTATTTTCTCTGGCTGCAAAATCAAACAATAAGCTGGCATATCGACTAGCTCATTAAATGCTGTCTCCTTTGTTGTTGTTTTTGGTATTTTTTTTTAATTATTTTTTTTCTAAGGAACAGATTCTATAGTCCTTTTTCATGTGAGAATTAAAGCCTGAAGGATGCAGTCCAACATCACTGCCTATGTGATCTACATGACAGTCCAATTACGTAGCTACTTTTGTACGTAGCGATTTAAGAAACAGAAACCTAGGGTTACCAAACCAGTGTGTTTGGTTTTTTCTCATTGAACATGTATAACTCAACTGAAGAGCACAGGAAGTAATGGTGATACTGCCCCAAACCAAGGGAGTGACACACATTTAGATGACCAGCACAGAGCCACTATAACTGAATATGCCAGCAGCCTTTCAACTCCACAGCATCAACAGATCCCCTAAGTTCACGGCATGCTCCACATCCCAGATGCTTTGGGCTGGGAGAATGGTTTTACACACTGGTCTGCACAGGGGATCAAAATCTTTCAAGTGGTCCCACGAAGGCAGGGCAGAAATCGAAGCTAGTCCTGATACACAGTTAACGCACAGCTATATGTGCACGTGGATCTGAGGGCTGAAAGCACTCCTGCGTCCTTCTGTTTAGATATATCTTTAAATCTTCTGGGTCTTTTCTGTCATTTATTACCACTTCGCTAGACTCTTAGGTGCACCTTGAATGGGGAGTTAAAACATAGTCCGTATCTTAAGAACAAGCTACTATTTAAATAAGAAATAAAATAATGATAAAAAAAGCCTGCAGGAGTTGGTCTCCACCACAATGTAAAACTAGCAATATTTTCGAATTAATGTAACAACTCTCTTCCTCTCTAAAAACTCTGGCTCTCCGAGAAGTTTGAATCTATGGGAAATACCAATTTTGTCCTACTGTATTTTCCTTTTTACTTTCAAAATAATGAATAGCTTTAAATAAGAGAGAAAAGAAAGTTGTAATTTCTGCCCTGGAAAAACACCTCTATTTTCCAAAAAGCAGTGAGCATGGTTATCTTCTATAGAAGTACAAGAATAATAGGTATTAATGATGGCACTTCTGCTAATTTCATAACCCTTTCTCGCAGCTGAGTGAAACAGGCTTTATTCAATGAAGCTCAATGAATTCAAATATTTGAACACATATGGCAGCGCCAGTACAACAGCATCGTACAGCATATCCAAACAGTGCAAATACATATATTTTAGCTAGCTGCAGTAGATAATAGATTAGCTACATTTCCACTCCTCAGTAGCAAGTGCTCTTTAAAACAAAATTAGCCTTTAGAAAGAATAGTTCAAAAGAGTCAGTTAACACATATAGCTTGGGGAAATGCAATGCAGTGTCTGCAGTAATATATCCTGTAATTCCATTTTATTGCCTTCACTGATTTTTCCATGGCTTTCCTCAACCCTAGTTTTAGAAAACAACTGTCTTGCTCATCAGTTTCTGGAATATAAGACAGTCATTCCTAGGAACGTGAAATATGGATGTCAAAACTGCCCATGTACTGGACAGAGTTATTCTCTCTTAGAAGAAACCATAAGAAAGCAGTGCCCATTGGCACAAAATTCTTGGTTCATAGATCTGAAATTTAACAGGAATTGTTGTAACAAATAGGATTCTTCTTATTCTTTGACCTATACAAAACGGGTCAATTTACAATCTTTTCCAAAGTCAATGTGCTTCTGTTCAACACCTCTACTACAACATTCAAGTTTAGGTATCTGAAGCTGTACTGCACCACTCGCATCCCAGCTGAGCAAAACTTTCTGTCAACTTCAGTCCTGAATTTCTGCAAGTCAAGTTAGAAACTGGTTCATGAAATGTACCTGTAATCAGGAGGACAGTGCCACTCTTTTCACACAAGCATCGGTCTGTTGAATGCCAAGGAACTGTTCGTGAGACGTCAAGAAAAAAATACCTTGGCATAACTATTTCTTCAGGAACTTCCCAAGGACATTAGGGAGATGGGGAAGGGGGAGGGACCTGGAAATAGGATCAGAAAGAAGAAGGAAGCTCAATCGGATGGCTAAAGGGAGTGGGACCAGAGTGGGTTGGCTAAAAGAGGTAGAAATTTGCAGCTGACGTGAAGTGAATGAGACAGGCTTTCTGCTGGGATGACAGCATATGATAATGTAATTAAATATTTACCATAATGAGTAGTCACAAGGGAGTGTCCATATGCAAAACTCATATTGCCTTCTGACTGCTTGGCCTTGCAACCTTACCAGTGCTCTTCTAACAACGGGGTGTGTTGGGGGGTGTATTAAATGTAATTATACACACAGGCACTTCACACCACACGCCAGTTTTCATATGGGGATATTAACATTCCTTACAAATTAATTAAGCCTAACAAGACACCCATAATTAGACTGCTAAGGTTTATTATTTCTGTTTTACTATTGGGAAACAGACCCAGTGAGATTAAGTGCCTTATCTAAGTAAATGAATCTCCAAATTATGATGGGAACATAGTCCAAGGGCCCTGATTCCCAACCAAATGACTATTTAATTTTGAAGGCTCTCTGCATGGGCATAAAACAAATTTGTCTGCATTTAGTTTTGAATGTGTCCTTTTCCGAAGGAAAAATTGTTTCTACAGTTGGATATTAACAGTAATAGCTGTGAATCTTTTCCTTAAAAAATTAAATCAATCCAACACCTTTCTGAACTTCCTCTCATGCTCTTAATTTTGTGTGTTTGCTTTCAGGTGACTTTCAGAAACACATAGTCCATTCACCTTCATCTCTGAGAGATACGGGAACAGTGCCTTTACTAAGCCACTGCCCTAATTAATTGAAATGTTTTTGCGGATTGACAAATACATTAGATAAATTACAGTTTCTTCCATCTAGCTGTCTGATCAATTTAGACAGGAGCACATACAGGTATTGAGGCATCATCTGGTCATTTTTTAACCTTCAGCTATACAGGACTTGGTAAAAAGCAATGAGATTTTAGCCAATGTTTCTTCTTTTAGATCACAAATAAACACTAATGACAGTAATGAAACACAACCTTGAGGTGACCATCATTTTCACAGGCCATTTCTAACAACCACAGATTAAAATATGGAGAAAAACTTATTATTTTTAAAAGTATAGGTAATGCAAGTCGCAAGAGCACAGGGGAACTGAAAGACCATTAGTCTAATCCATAGTGGCAGTTCCTATATTCCTAATGAAAAGGAGCCATATAACAACCTACAGTCAAATCCATTAGTAAAAGTAATGACCTACTGACCTCAAATCACATTTTCTTACTCTCTGTTTAATTGCAAAATCACTGAACTGCGATTTCAGATCATCTGCATCTAGCTCCTTATAAAACTTCCACATACAGGTGAGCTCTAATTAGTCCTCGTGACAAAGGCTGGCACAGAACATGCCAACTTACCTTTGCAAACCAGCCGAGAACTTGAAAGAAAACCAGACAGTTGTCTTTTTAAGCTTGAAATCCCTCGTTATTGATCTATAGAACATTAAGGTATTTCACGGTTGGTTTCTTCCATAAAAATAGTAACTAGATTGTGTTAAAGTGCCACTTTTTTAAAGGAACAACAAAAGACAAAACAAAGCGAGACAAGCCTCAGTGGACAATTAGGTTTTGCTGACGCTCTTGGAAAAAGTCAAGACTGTCAACTTCCACTTTCAAAAAGCCAAAGCAGGTGATCCCTCACCAGCCCCACAACACCGATGTATTTCTCTCAGCTCTTGGCCTGTCCTGGGCACCAAGCAGACTCTTCAAAGGATCTCGAAAAGCCTTCTGCTTTTTGGGACTCTACCGTGTTATCTTAAAGCTGCAATTTGACTGAACTCTTCTGTTCTTCTCTCCCCCAACTCTACAATCTTCCCAGTGCACAAACCAGTCCTGGCCCTTCACGTTGCTTTTTTAGATTCCCCTGCCTTCTGCCAGGTAGGTGATGGCTCACTGACTCTTTGGCCCGTATCAGTATTTCTTGCACAGAGACCCCATATGATAAAACGTACAACCAACGCCTGTATCGATCATTCCAGAAAGAGAAACCTGAATTTGTACACTAAGCAGCTCTATCAGCAAACATTATTTTTTTCCATTTGGTATAACTAGCCTTGGTTTTTCCTGCTGCCAAAGCAGTAGGCACCCCGCAACAACTCTGTTGCTCTCTTCTTGCCAATATATCTTCCGCTGTGACTTACTGCTCTGCTGCAAGTGCTCAAAAAACAGCCTGGCTGGAGATGCAAACACAGAGGAACTCAAGAACGACCTCCACCAGCAGTACTGGGAAACAGAATAATTTTGACAAAGTGCAAGCACAGCATCACCTTGTCAAACATGAGAGATAATGAGCTTGGAATCAGCCTCCAAGCTACTTGAACCGAAAAAGATGAAAGCTGGCCAAACGCTGGTTAGTTATTACAAAGTGTTCAAAATCTGTCAGTCACACAGGAACCTTTCCACAGAAGATACCTTTTCCCGCTCCTAAAAATGACAGATACAAAGAAAATATCAAGAAAGAAGGATTTTGTTTACTCAGCTCACCAAACTGTGAGTTGAATAGGAGTGCCTGGAAATCCTCTGGTTTCTCTCCTGATCTACAGAGCCCTTCAGAAAGGCTCCAAAATCATCTGCAGACATTGAGAGTTATCAACCACCTCAGCTACCTGCTCCCCTAGATTCCTGCTCTATTTCTGGCCCCAGAAGAGGGAAGTGGGCTAAATAGCAGAGAAAATATGAGAATATTAGTGAATGTTGAAACTACCAATTTCACACAAGGAAAAAAGTATACTTTTTAAACAACAAAAATGATTAAACATTAGAAAAGTCTGTTAATGGTTACACTCGATTCTTCATAATGGGCCACTTAAAAATGAAGAAAGGATTTATTTCTGGAAGATATGCTTTACTTGGAATAGTGTGGTGAGTTGACCCTGGCTGGACACCAGGTGCCCACCAAAGCCACTCTATCACTCCCCTTCATCAGCTGGACAGGGGAGAGAAAATACAATGAAAGACTCGTAAGTTGAGATAAGGACAGGGAGAGATCACTTGCCAATTACCATCATGGGCAAAACAGACTCAACTTGGAGAAAACTGATTTAATTTATTACCAATCAAAATCAGAGTATGCTAATGAGGAATAAAACCCAAATCACAAAACACCTTCCTCCCTACTTCCCACGTTCAACTTTACTCCCAAATTCTCTCCCTCCTCCCGCCCAGCAGCACAGGGGGATGGGGAATGGGGGTTGGGGTCAGTTCATCACACCTTGTCTCTGCTGCTCCTTCCTCCTCAGGGGCAGGACTCCTCACTCT
>JANXJC010000055.1:43971776-44026333 GCA_027564655.1 Leptodon cayanensis
CCATGGGAAGGACCCACGTTGGAGAAGTTTGTGGAGGACTGTCTCCCGTGGGAGGGACCCCACGCTGGAGCAGGGGACGAGTGAGGAGTCCTCCCCCTGAAGAGGAAGGAGCAGCAGAGACAAGGTGTGATGAACTGACCCCAACGCCCATTCCCCATCCCCCTGTGGGAGGAGGTGGAGAAAATTTGGAGTGGAGTTGTGCCCAGGAAGAAGGGAGGGATGGGGGGAAGTTGTTTTAAGCTTTGGTTTTATTTCTCATTACCCTACTCTGATCTTGATTGGTAATAAATTAAATTAATTTCCCCGAGCCAAGTCTGTTTTCTGCATGACAGTAATTGGTGAGTGATCTCTCCCTGTCCTTATTTCAACCCACGAGCCTTTCATCGTATTTTCTCTCCCCTGTCCAGCTGAGGAGGGGAGCGATGGAGCAGCTTTGGTAGGACTCTGGTGTCCAGCCAGGGTCAACCCACCACAGAGGCAAGTCTAGAGAATATCCTGAATGCGCAATATGCACAATGTCTCCTTTGACAGAGTAAGGAAAAAAATTAGTGAAGGTTCTTCCATAGACATTTGCAGTTGTATAAGATTCAGAAAAGAGTGATGCAGTATTTTCTTTAGCTTTTATATGGAATTTAGCCCATATTGTAATAAATGAGTCTAAGTTTGATACTGGAACCACATTTTTAGACTGAAAATCAGTAAATCCTATATATTATTAAGGGCATTTTCAAATATTTTCAATCTTAAAAAACTTTTCTTATGAAAAGATCATGCCTTACTGTAATTAACTTTTAGTACATACATTTGGTGCAAGCATGAACATTGAGAAGAATAAAAGTATGTAAACAAAAAGAATATATATTAATTATTTGAATTCTTAAAGTTTTTCCATGTATCTTATATCAAGATACAGCAATGAAAACTTTGCAAATGGGAGGAAAAAAAAAGAAAATACTTATACAATTTTTCAGCATTTTGAATTCCATGACATCAAAGTTTAATAGCCATTAGTTTATGAGATGCTACAAACTGATACATTTATTCCCCAGTCCTTACTAACTGACAATAAAATGCAACAGCAGACATTTTGGCTGCAAATACCAAAACCAAGTTGCTAAATCAAAAGTAATTTGAAGTCTGTTTGTTGTGGGTCATATAATTAGGAATATGGTTTTAATAAGAGTCTAATTCTTAAGCTTCTGATACTGCTAAGTTCTAGAATAGTAATATACTGCTTTTATTGCTTCCATACTCTGTTTTTAAAGCAGCAATATTAATGTAAAATATGCCACACTACACATACCTGCATTATGTAGGTTTCTGATTTATCCTATTTATTTTTTAGTTAACTACATCTTCTTTACATTTTACAAAGCCAACTTCTCAAATGTACCAGTTTTAGATAGCTAATTGTAGCAATTGTATATTTCTAAATCACAGTTTGGTTTAACACAAAATAGAATTTAGAAAATTTATGGTTACACCTAGACATTTTTTTCTTAAAGCCTCTATAAATGTATTCTCTTCACTTTGCTTTGTTTCCCTTGTATTATTGTGAGGAAAACAGGATGAGCTTTCTCTACTGACTTACTGGAGTCCTGCTATCAAGAGCTTGCAAACTTGTAACTTAAAAATTTCTACACTAGGTAACGAAAAACTGCATTTAGGGCTGTAATTACGTTCCTTACTGCAAATGCATAAACTCAATGACAATGAACTACAAGGGTCCTAAAACAACTCCAGAGACAAAGAGGAAGAGAACAGTAATAAGCTGCAGTGCTTTTGGGTTCTCATCTACAGCCGAAGAGATGACAACATTTAAACAATACAAAAAGGGTTTTAACAGTTGGGGTAATTTTCAATGTACATGTATCAATGTGTGTAAAAATACAAACACCACCCCCCCCCATATTCTTTTAAAGGCATATGTAGCACTCCCAATAATTATGATCAGCAATAATAATAATATTAATAATAAAATAATAATAATAATAATCCAATCTGCTATCACTGCTTTCACACATTCAAAATTTTCTAGATTATTCTGATCTGGATTTTCTTTTTAATTCATCATCATTTGCAAGGTATTCTTCAATATTTTGTAGATTCCATGTTTTCCTATCTCATATACCAATCAGTACTGTTATATCCAGAGGTTTAATTCCCCACCATAACTATAACGGACTGCTAGTCTGCTAAACCAATCTTGCAGAGAATTGTCAACAGCCGAATAAAAGTAGTAAAGGAGATTTCTAGTCAAAAAAAATTACAGAGGAAAAAGGAAGAAAGTTTAATACATTTAAATTATTATTGTAGGAGGAATCCACTTTAAATTAAAAAAAAAAAAAGAAGTTGTTCATCTATCATGTAGGTTGGTATTCCAATAGTCAAAGAGCTCTACAGGATGGCATGACATAGAGCTGGCTAGGAAAAGCTCACCATGTTAGGAAGCTTGACAATTCAGTCTTTTACTGACACTGGAAAGAGAACCATCTTTAAAATATTACAAATAGGTTGTGGGTTTTTGTCCCACGCTAACTTCAGGACTGTGACCTTCTTAAAAGACTTGGCAATGTCACAGTCAGTAGAACTCATCCAGGGTACTGATGGTCAGCACTGAATTCCTCTGATTAAATTCAAAATACAAAACCAGATTTTTACTGTGCATTTTCTTGTGCTTTCCAAGAATCATAATCTAAATTCTCTTTCGTAATTAAAGAATACAAAAAATGCTTTAAGGAACATATTATCCTACGGTAACCCCTCCAGATAGTTTACAATCTGGCTTAATTTATAACAATGATGTTCTGACTATCACTGTAATGACAAGTAAGGATGGAAAGAACCACCAGCAAAAATGAATAAACATGGCAGTGTTAAAGGATGACTTAAAAATATTTGATGTGGTGAAATGTTAATGCTATAAATTTAACTATTATCTTCACAAAACACAGTACCAAGAAACTTGAAAATATACAGCAGAAAAGTACAATTAAGAACAGTGGCACATCATTGTAACAAATCTGTGATGGCTATAACCACCAATGTGAAATAACCACATTTTAAAACCTCCCTCTCTGATGTGGCAGTTTTTACAGGAAGTCAACAAAACCAAAAATAATATAGTCTTATCTGAAAAGAATAAACCCCTCAGAAATATACTATTAAAAGCTTATTAAAGAAAATAGCCATGAAAAAGATTGACTTAGTATCAGATATTCCATTATAATAGTGTGTAAAAAAAAAAGGGATAGAACTATTCATCCTGCTACTAATTTATCATCTTGGGGATGGCAAACTGACCATGCCCAGGAGCCTACAACAAACTGTTTCTTTGAGGACTATTTTCATTTTTGATTGAAAAACAAAGAGATTTGTGAGAAATCACAAGAAACACAAATATTTAGAATTTATATTTCCATTAGGGCTTTACAAAATTTTATCTTACTCCAGTAGTATAAAGAAGGGATTTTGAGTATGAAGCACTGTTCAAGCCTACAAACGTGTCCAACCTCCATCCTCAGGGCTTTCGTGGAAGCTGAATTCACAGATATCTAAAGAACCACGATCCTCAATGTGACCAAGCCTATGTGTAACCACACTACGGCAAATTGGATGAACCATGCAAAAGCCATCACTTATTCAGGCTCAAGTATCTTACATATGTTGACAGTTACTCCTGCTGAAGGCTCTCCCTACTTTACACCAAAGACTCAGTATAAACTTTGCTTGTGAACCAGCAGTCTAGTGCTGTAAATCCAAAAAATATAAACCTTGTAAAACAAAAACCTTGTAAACCTTGTAAAAAAAAAAATTCACTCGTATTACTAACATTTTTAATTGTTATGGTCAAATTTGATAGTATAATTGCGCAACAAGTGTCATCATTTATAAAGAGTAATAACATGTTTTCATTCTAATATCTAACGGTAACTCTGTAATGAAAGCATCGGCTATCTAAGGTGAGACTGTAATGCAGACACTCAGCTAACAAGAAAAATCCAGTTTATCTGCCATGCTCATCAAAAAGAAATCAAAGTGAAAAAGATCAAGATCACCTGGCAATAGCAGATGGTTTATGATAGTTCTTGTCATGGGTTTTGCAATATTTTTCCACAAAGGGGAAAATCAGAAATAAGCCAATTGCTACTGTTCATTCTCTTTATCATTATTTAATCTATACTTTTTCAACTCTTGCGTGTAGAAAAAAAAAAACAACAAACCCTTCACTGCAGAGAATCAGTACATTGAAGATTTATGAGAGCTTCATATTTCTACCGAAAACATCAAAAATACTTCACATACCAAAAGTTAAAATGCTATCTACAATCTACTCACTTTAACAGATGGGCTGTTTGTAGTACAGAAGAAGGGAAGGAAGGAACTGAATTACAGCAAAGCACAAACCACAGCATTCATGTGACCGTCTGTTCGGTGATGCACAGAGCCCCAGATAACATACACATCACTCCTGCTCAGGTTCTAGAATATTCAGTACTTTTCAGAACAAATTTGCCACTATTTATGGGAAATGATTCTGTGGGGAAAAGAATCACAAGGAACTTCTGCTCTTCTGTTGTCAATAGTTTTCATGAACAAAGAAGAACATACAGTCCTGCACTTTCAGTCCTTAACTGACCTAGTAGCTAATACCTTAGTTGTAACTACTTTTTTTATGTACGTCTTCTAATAATTCATATATTAAAGATCAGTCATCCAAAGTAACTAGTTTACTTATTGCCCATTTTTAGGAGTAATGTAAAAAAAAAAAAAAAAGTCAGTATATAATTTTTTAGACTCTGCAGTTTAGATGCAAAATATGTCTTAGCTGGTGATGGTGGTACTGCTTCTGAGAGCCGCATCCACAGCGGCATCCAAGCTGCATGCACACTAAAACCCATTTGTACATCCACAAATTACTTCCATAGTTCCAACCTATTCTATCGCACAGAGGTAACTTCAGGAATGTCAGCTTTGCCATAACCTTTTGTTGCATCCCCTGCAAAGTCCTACCCCTAGCAATACAACCCACTTTTACGGTAGTCAAATTCACCATATTTGGGTAAGTCTGTGTGTCTGTCTCAAAGCTCTCCGTACCACCGCTGCCTCAGGCTCCTTCCTCATTTCCTGGGCTGTGCATGCACACACTTCCTCGTTTCCCACGGTGGAATAGGAAGAGGGACCTGCAGAAGAGGCTCAAAACCACCTAAAAGGACTACAGGTCAAATGTCTCCCAAAAGGGGAAATTCAGAGATGCCCAGTATCTGGAACAAGCGTCCTTTGTGGAAGAAAAAGGAAGTTTTGTGACATTATAAGTGCGCCTAGAGAATGCAGGTGTCTAGAGCATAAGAACTTTATTCTTGTAAAATGCAAACCACCTTGGGAATGCTCCATAAATAACGTCAGGCAAGAGACAGACCAGCACAGTTGTATTAAAAATAACACTTCGAGAGCCTTGACATCCTTTGATAATTTAGGAACTATCAATTTCATTTCTGAAGCTGCCTTAAAGTAGTCTAAAACTTACTTGTTAAAGGAAACATAACAGCCTGCAACACACGTCTGCAAATCTCCGTAAGCCACCACTTAATATAACACAACCTGAACTAGGTGTTAGTCTTGATGAGCATTGAGAAATGCTCCAGAAGAAAGCTTCGGAGTTTCCTTATCATGGTAACATTAATCTCTTGCATGCATCTAACTTCTTTCTCATAGCTTCAAAAGTTCATTTTAAAGCAGATCATTAACTGAGAACTTCAGAATTATTGCAGTATTTCTTGAGCTACTTAACATCTCACCACACAAGTTGATAAACCATTCAAAGCCACAATAATGTAAGTAACTATGATTAAAAATGTCCACGAATGTTGTGTCATATCTACTATATCTGCTATAATAACAACTATAATAACAAAAGCAGATTTGTTTGTCCAAAGCTGTTTTTTTTTTTGTTGTTTTTTTTTTTTGTTTTTTTTTTTCAAAGCACAGCCTCAAAGTACAAAATAGAATTGGGTCACTCTCCAGGCTTTCATACCGTGCCGCATGCTGCTGTCAGACTATCAATAAACTGTACCAGAAGACAATGATAATGCTTTAAAAAAGTAGTTTAAGGAAAAGATAGGATGCTGTCTGTTCTACAGAGATCCTGTTCCAGAACAAACAGCCCATGACAGGGTTTTTTTCAAGCTTTAACTTAACTTACCTCATTAATGAGAAAAGTTCAACTAATTGGAAAGTCAAACTTCCCACTTACCTTGCTTTACCTATTGCCTTTCTAATTAATTTCAAGATTTTCACAACATTTCTATTTGCATTACTTAAAATGGCAAAATGATGTCTGGGATTGGACAAGTGTCTTTCTTAATATACCATATGGCATGATATCTCATAGTTTGATAATATTTAACAAGAAAAGATCTGCTCCTTTCTGCAAATCCCCTGTTGTCCAAGACCTTGGTTAGACAAAATGTTTCTGCAAAATTCAGCAACCTAATTAGCCTGTTTGATTATTTGAAATAAAATTAAGTCTCCAAAATTATTAAATCACCATGTACTTGTCCATCACATTAATTTGCTGTAAGTAGAGAAAACCTGAAGACTTCTCAGCACACACAAAGAACGACAAATCTGTGGATCTATACCCACTTGCCCAAGTTAAAACACCAGTGACAACTTGTGATGAGTGGTCCATACCCTATTTAAGGCAATGGGTGAAAGGAGATTCCAGTCATGAGGTTTAGGGACAGATTGAAGCCTCGGACATGTTTACCCTCAGCTCTTTACTCTTCCACCTCACAGAGGGGGCCAGTGAAAGCATTTTGCACATGGAAAACCTCCAGAAGTACCTGTAATCCTTCCCCTTTACCTCTCCTGCCTCCTTTTCTCATGACAGTCTTTCTCTGATGGACATACCATCATCTTGTTAAGACATTAATTTAGAATTCTTTTCAAGGCACAGCCTGAGTCTTTACCGTGTTGAGAAAGCACCGTGTGTGTGGCATACTCTTGTTTATACCTATGAGCTCTCTTCACTGATCTTGTATCTTCACGACGCTTGGAACTCAAGGCACTACACCACGTAGTCACTCACAGGGAGGTTTTATCCCTTGACCTCATCTGCTCAGCAACCACATAACACCCTAGGAAAATCCATTCACACAGTGGCATTTTTCCTTTTTTTTTTTTAACAGAAGGGGGATAGAAGATGGTATGTTCCACATAATCTCATTTTGCTCTTCCATATTAAAATTCTGTTGGACTCCCTCCTACTCGTGATTAATCTCATTATTCTTCAAGTAATTTGGGAAGACCAGCAACTCATTTTACACTACCGTAACTATTTCTATAATGCTAGCAAAAGCAAATTAACTTAATACATTACAAATTAACACATGATGGCCCACATTAAAGTTTTTTCCTCTTAAAAAGTGCACATGGATTAAGGAAATCTAAGGAATGTGCCTAACACTGCAAATGAATCTAGGCAAAATGGAGACAACGTGTGTCAAGTCTGCAAACTTATTTTCCCCATCATCACATCCCATTAAACAGCTAGCTGTAACTTTATTACTCTTTCTCATTTTTTTCCCAAGCATCCACTTCTTATTTTGATCCCTTGTTTGCTGTTAAAATGGCAGTAATGTTTTACAGAAATAGCCTAAAATTAAAGCATTGTGCTTATTGCTGCAAGATTTCAATTCCTTCCTCGAAATCCTTTTCCAACATTACAATGAAACCTCCCGAAAATCTAATTTCAAGAGTAATTAGCAAATTGTATTAAAAACAAATTAAACTGATCCACCCTGATTTGTCAATATTATTCAGCTGTAGCTAACTGTCAGCCAAAGGTCACTCAAAGATAATAAAGTGTGTAACATCAGCATAAACTTGTCACGTTGTATTTCAGTGCTGCCGTCGGCGGCTGTGAACGCCCAAGTCGATACCCTCTCTGGATACTCACCACTCCAGTCTAGTACCATTTTCTTACTAACGGCACAGCCAATTCTAAGAAAAAAAATTACCGAAACGCTTGGCTGAAAACGAGCTCTGTATATATTTGGATTTGACCTCATTCTTTTCAGTTCTGTGAAGATGCAAAGCAATTCTCCAACTGTCCACCTAAGGTTAATAAGTTGCACTGCATGACTTATCACAACATCTTTCTTCGAAGATATTATTCAGTTGAATATGAGCACTGTCTCCACATTTTTTAAATCGACTTATTAAATAGCACCAAGTTACTAAACATTATATGAAAAAGGATAGGTTAAAAAGATAATCACATACACATTGTAAGACCAAGGTATTCTTTCTTTAAGAAAAAAACGACAGAGCAAAATATATATTTGAGGGCCTAGCATCTCTTCAGAGACTAGTAGATGCAGCAGTTCAGGTTCTAAATAAAGAAAACGGTCATTAAGTCAGCAAAAGAGGGGAAGGGAGAGACCATTATTTTGTAACTTGGCCACTAATCAATAAATTAGCAGAACTAAAATAGGATAATCAGGTAGGACATTTAAAATGAACAATAGTAATTACCATTTCATACAATATCTAATTAATTTCAGAAACTCATTGTTGCAGGGAAGCTCAAACATATGAGTGGGTTCAATAAGTCTTTAGAAAAATGTGTGAATTATAGGTCCACTGATAGCTATTAAAATAGTGATTCAGATGCTGATTTCAGCTCAGGAAGTTTCTAAATCACAGCTACGTCGAATCTTGGAGGATATAGCAGGGAAAGGCTCACCCCACACTTTCCCTGCTCCTTGCACTCTATGCTAAACATCCGCTACTGGCAAATATCAACACCAGGACAGTGAGCTAAAGGTCCGCCGGTCTGACCCACTGTGACAGTTGTGTCCTGGACTTATTTTTTCTTTTTTTTTCCAAAATCCCATTTACCTTTTGTATTTTTTTTTTCCTTTTAAAAATAAAAGAAAAAGATTGAGCCCTTTGTCTTCTAATAGCTGGCAAGAAATGAAAACAATACTTTGTATGTTTATCTCTTAAAAAAAAAGAAAAAAAAATCTTGCTTGGGTTTTTGTTTTACCTGTTGGAATTAGCTGCTGAGCAAATATTTTCTGTCTCATTTGACATGTGAGTACACTCTTAAGTATTTTCCAATCTTCAAGCACAGGCTTGCTCACCTCTGAGGGACACTCCTGGCTCACGTGGTGGTTTATGCAAATATAACTCATGTTCTTCCTAAGTACGATCCAAGTTTTCCACAGTAAAGGTCACAGACACATAATACAAAGTTACCGACAATAAAGTCTTTTCTTGGGAGTGAGGTGGGCTTTTTGAACATTTCTCCCATGAATAAAAGTGAAAACTAAATCTAAGCCCAAAAATGCCAATGGCATTTTCCACTCTCTTATTTTCAAAGCCATCTTGAGCCTATGCTATTTTACCAACTCTGACATTAAGTTCACAGTGACTCTGACTTCTATCACTTTTACACTGATTGTGCAGTAGTATAATGCCAACCAGATTATAAAAATACGTTTAAAAAAATTCAATCACCACCACCATTTCAGCCTATAAATAAATACTGATGTATCGAATATAACTTGTAATAATGGCTTTTCAGTTTGTGTGAGAGAATTTTATTACCCTCCAATTATATCCCAACTCATTTTCATTTTATTTATATACTGAATGTTGGGTAGCGTATAGTCATAAGTGAAGCACTTTAATTAATCTTTGCAGTGAACAAGAATGACACGTGAGGTCTTGATTATAATATGTGAGATGGCAATTTCTGTGTGAATGTTTGAATTGATACAGACAATATCGGCTGGTGGTGCTGGTAAAAGTTCTCACAAAATTACATTCATTTAATGAATTAAACTACTATATGACCTAAACACCTTTTTTTCAAGATAATACAACAATCAAAATGCAAAGCTCTACAAGTAAATTTTTAATATCATAAAATTTCAGTACTTTGCTAGAGTGATTTAATTCTCTGGTTAATACGGAAAAATAATTATCCATCAATCCCAGGAAAGTGTTTTTTTCTGCATGCACACTCCTGTAACAAAGTAGAGTATTTCATTTAATTTTGGAGAAGATTACCACCTATCAGAAAAGCAATATAAAATGCAGTAAAACAAATTATGAGCAATAACGCTGACTTTTTTTTTAGCATTTTCATTTTTTATTTTAGTTTTGTAGTAACAGCTTTTTTTTAATGTAATTGTGTTACCTGAACATATAAGAAACACCTGGCACTTAGAATTCCACATTTTTTGTGAATTCTTTTGAAAATAACAGTGATTTGATTCATGGGCATCGAGTGGAAACTACTAGTCATAACATGACAGTAAAGAGAAAAATGTTTAACTAGAGGAACAGAGTTGTGATACCTGAGTCCAAAGCTGAGGCGGGGTGGGGATTCATCTGCCCAGCTGTCTCTTTATAGCTAAAAGTCCACAGAGAAACAATTTGGGAACTAAGAGTGACTCATCTGCATTTTAGGATTGTTCCTCTGGTGGTTTACTGCACTTTGGCTCATGCCATGGCATGGTCTTCAGATATATGGACCGGACTTGTTCTAGATAAAACTAAACCAGATGGTGGAATTCAGGAGCTCCAGCCACTGCCAGGCGGCAGTTCATGCCATGAGTCCGGACTAGACCTAGGTCATCACAAACCCTTCTGAAACAGGGACGATGTGGGCATCAGGGCCTCAGCACCAGCACTCCTTTATCCTAAAGATGCACTCACTCCTTTTTCTACAGATCTGCTTCTATTACACAGCTCTCCACCAAGTTTTTCTCACCTCTGAAACCAGAGTCTTGCTTTGCCTTAGAGAAACACGGCATCGAGCCTGTCTGGATGATGCTCTTAATCATATGGTTTAGTTTTAGGTAGTCCTGTGAGGAGCAGGGAGTTGGACTCGATGATCCTTACGGGTCCCTTCCAACTCAAGATATTCTATGATTCTATGATTTATTTTGTGATCAGTTTGGTAAGGTAAAATTGTTGCCAAGGGAAGCCTGCTCCATCACCTTTATGGTGCCACGACTTTGTCACTCTAAAGGCACAAACAAATTCTTCTGGTTTGATATCCTCTTACCAACGATTTTTTTAGACTAAATCTTGAGATTGGCAAGATAGCACTCTGAGACCTTACCCTTCAAGTAAGGTTAAAGTTGATTTATACTAGTAATGCTACACAGAGAAGTTAACCCTCAGTCTATAGACAAGAATTTAGCTGATGAAAGTTAAAAACTGTGAGTAACAGATTTACCAAAACATGTTAAATTATTACCCCAATGCTCAACAAATAATTGTCTGCTGCTTACTACCAACCAAGCACACACACACCGCTTCAAAAATTTTACGGTATTGGGAAATGGAGACAATCAAACAAGGCAATAGTACAGAAAAAAAAATGTATTCTTTTACCATTATAGAAGTTCTGCACCATTCTAGTGTTTGCTTGCTGACAGCTTGGTTTATCTTCCACACCCACATTCCCTTTCCACAACCTCTCAATTTTTGATTACCCTTAAGGTTCAATTCAACATACCTTTTTCTTTTCCACTGACTCTTTCTCCAACTTTTGGGGAACTTAGAGATAATGAATGAAAATAGACAACCTAATAGTACTGAAGGAAGCAGAGGAACCAAAGTGACTAAAGAGAGAAAAGTCTCCCTTAGACCTTTAACTTATACGAAAAGTACTTTCAAAGAATGTACCTTTAGTGATATCAGTATGGATGCTTTCTACACTGGGGAGAAGTAAATTGAGGGAAACCAAAGAATGAAAGAGTCCCAGTGGAAGACATGAATGGAAGATTTAAAAGGAAAAAGAAAAAGTCAAAATAAGTAAAATACATCAGGTTCGGGAAACAACAGAGCTAAAAAAAAAGAAGCAGGAAGCAAACAAAACAAGATGTTTCAATGAAGAAAAGAACTCAGTTAAGCATTTAATTTAAAATGTGAAGAACGTACAAATAATAAAGCATGTATCCTGATCTTTGAACAGCTTTAAAAATAACTATTAAAACAACCTTGAACGAGTTACAATTTGCACTTGTAAAATCTGAAGCTTCATTTTGAAGACTAAGCAAAGACAAAAGCAAAATTTGTTGAAATGCATTACTTGTCCACTACTTCTGAAACACTGTAATTGTGCTTACTCTGTATTCCTGCATGCAACATTGAATTCATCAGTCTGCTGCCAGGTTTTCATTCCATATTGTATATTATTGAAGTGTAAAACTGCTGAATGTGTTCCAGTGCGATTTTAATCATATTATAGAAGATGTTCCAAGCTGATGTAATCAAATGCTTTTAATTATGGCAATCAAATGTATTATCAGTATACTATTGCTACCCCATAGTCGGTACACAAATCCAGCCTGAACTACAGTATGGAATAGCAGGGTCTGCTATTTATACATGACTTAGTTCAATCTTATGGCAAAATGTCTCTTTCAGTTTAGGTACAAATATTTTTATAGAATCACAGAATCATAGAATACCAGGTTGGAAGGGACCTCAGGGGTCATCTAGTCTAACTCTTCTTGGCAAAAGCATGGTCTTGACAAGATGTCCCAGCACCCTGTCCACCCGAATGTTAGAAGTGTCCAATGTTGAGAAATCCACCACTTCCCTGGGGAGATTATTCCAATGGCTGACTGTTCTCACTGTGAAAAATTTTCCTCTTGCGTCCAACTGGAATGTCCCCAGGAGTAACTTGTACCCATTACCCCTCATCTTTTCCATGTGACTTCTTTAAAAAGGGACTCTCCATCTTCTTTGTAGCTACCCTTTAAATACTGGAACATGGTGATAAGGTCTCCCCTAAGCCTTCTTTTCTCAAGGCTGAACAAATCCAGTTCTCTCAGCCCTTCCTCATACGGCAGGCTTCCCAGTCCTTTGGGGCCCTTCTCTGGACCCTCTCCAGCCTGCCCGCATCTTTTTTGTATAGCGGGGACCAAAACTGAACACAGTATATTCCAGGTGTGGCCTGACAAGTGGTGAGTGTGATAATGACTTCTTTATCTCTGCTGGTGATTCCCTTGTTGATACAACCCAGCATTCTGTTGACTTTCTTTGCCGCAGCAGTACACTGTTCACTCACATTGAGCATCCACCAGAAGCCCCAGGTCCCTTTCCACAGAGCTGCTCCCCAGCCGGGTAGATCCCAGCCTGAGCTGCACTCCTGGATTATGTTTTCCCAGGTGCAAGACCTTACACTTGTCCTTGCTGAACTTCATAAGGTTCTTGTTAGCCCACTCTTGCAGCCCATCCAGGTCTTCCTGCAGGGTGGCTCTCCCTTCCAAAGTGTCCGCTTCTCCACTCAGTTTGGTATCATCAGCAAACTTCATCAGGACAGGTGTGATCCCATCATCCAGATCACTTATGAAGACATTAAACAGCGTTAGGCCCAGCATCAGATCCCTGGGAGACCCCACTTGTGCCAGGTTGCCAGGTTGAAATTGAACTATTTACCACCACCCTCTGGGTGCGGTCTGTCAGCCAGTTCCCCACCCACTGCACAGGCCACTTGTCTAGACCATAAGGAGACTCCTAGTTTCTCTAGGAGAAGGCCGTGGGATACCATGCCAAAAACCTTGGAGAAAACCTGGTAGGTAATGTCCACCGCTCACCCCACATCAACCGAGCAGGTTACTTTGTCATAGAAAGCAATCAGGTTTATCAAGAACAATTTGCCCTTGGTGAATCCATGCTGCCTTTTCCCAAGCCTGTGCTTCATTTGACTTGTGATAGCCCCCAGGAGAATTCATTCCATAACTTTCCCAGGGACTGAAGTAAGACTGATGGGCCTGTAATTTCCTGGATCCTCCTTCAGGCCTTTCTTGCAGATGGGGGTGAATTAGCCTTCTTTCCGTCTTCCGGGACATCCCTTGATCTCCATGACTTCTCAAAGATTATGGAGAGCCGCCTCACAACGACGTCAGCCAGCTCTCTTAATGCCCTCGGGCAGATATCATCAGGGCCCATTGATTTGTAGGGGTCAAGCTCCTGTAATAGTTCACATACCAACTCTTCCTTCACTGACAGTGGGTCTGTGCATCAACGTGGGGTTTCGTTCCCAAGGCCCGGGGCCCAAGAGTGCTGGTAAAGATAGAGGTGAAGAAAGTGTTGAGAACCTCTGCCTTTTCAGCGTGTTGGCGACTATTGTGATCCTCCAGTCATGTGAGTTGTCCCACCATGTTTCAGTTACTCCTATGATATCATAACTTTCTGACTGGGCATGGAGCTCCAGTTCCTCCTGTTCCCCAGGCTGCGTGCATTGGTATACATACACTTGAGGTGGTTGGTCTTCTGGTTCTCATCTTCAGAGGCAGCTAAGGAGCATTTGTTGCTGCCCTGGTTGGTCTGGCTTATTCCCCAGTTGGTTGCAATGGTGCGAGCATTGCCACTTTGGACCCTGCCCCCTGAGTGCCTCAGTTTAAAGCCTTCCTCACCAAGCTGGCCAGTCTGCTGCCAAAGATTCCCTTGCATCTTCTAGACAGGTGGATCTCATCTCTCCAGTCTCTCTTTACTGATTAACTCAGAAAAAAAATAATTTAATGGAAATGTACACTTCATATAGTTTTCATCAAAACCGAGACAGATTATTTCATGGAAAATTCACAAAAAGTTATTTATCGCAGATTTCCATTACGGACAGGGGGAAAGTGCCCCTGGAGAGGACCGTGCCAAAAATTTTGAAGCACATGCAGAGCCAGGCACCTCCTCACACTCCGGGCAAACCGCCAGTAGCTAAATCCACGCTGTCAATTCAAACTGAGTTTGACTCATGTCCAGGTAGAGCCTAAGACGTTGCTGAAACTAAGGTTGCCCAAAGAGACTGTGGAGTGTCCATCCTTGGAGATAGCGTGAGAGGACAAGGCCCTGAGCAACCTAATCTAACATTGAAGGTAGCTTTGCTTTGAGCAGATTTGAACCAGATAACATCCATTGGTTCCTTTCATCCAAAATTATTCTCTGACTCTGTGCAGTAATGGTTGTTCATAAACTTCAATTCTATGTGCTAATGGTGAGGGAAAAAAAAAAACTAATGTTATTATGCTATTGAGAAGATAATTCACAGTAAGAACTTCTAAGAGAGCATTAAGTTTCCTTGTGGAGCACATTGTGTTTGATTATTTAAATAAATCATAATTTCTTACTAATCAGACAATCTTTGCAGCACAATACAACATGAAGCTGCTGTACTTACACGAGTGAATCAGTTTGAGGGGGCTGTGTGAGTCGTCATGATATTAGGAATTCTATTTAGGGAAATAATTATCCACACACGATGAAAATGATCAATCACCTCAAAGTTAGTAACAAATGTGCAGTCTTATATGGCTCATTAGTATCCATGATGCAGATACGCAAAACAGAAAGTTTGTCACTGATAGTTACAAGTACTGCAATACATTTCTTCTTGACTGAAACAGATAGGAGCTCTGCGGAAGAAGAAAACATCCTCTTCTTTTATCCCAAAATAGTGTCAGGAGTCAGGATTCTTGCACTGTTGCAAGGCTATAAAAGGAAAAGCCTCACCACCTGTGATACGCTCAGAATATCTGGCAATATTGTGAAGGTAACTGCCCCCTCAGCTAGCATGAAATAATAGACATGTCTGGCAGGACAAGTCAAAATCTATGGGTGACATAAGCCCTAGAGTATTCAGAACAGGATAAGATCAGCAAGCTCCTCTGAGGACCTAGTGCCGGGTAATTTTAGCATTTCAAAGACAGGAATGGGATTCATTGACAATACTGACATGAAGGACTGAGTCATTGACAGGGACTCACTCATTGACAAAGATTTTTAAATACTTTCCCCAACTGCATTATGCTCTGAAGTTGCATACTTTGGAAAATCATAGGTCAAGAAGAGGACTGAATTTAAACAGATTGGGACAAATCTTGGGATACTGGCTCCTGAATATAGAAATGGCAAGGTTACTGGTGGCAGGAGCAGCATTTATTTCTCTTCTTAGCACAGCCAAACTCCTGTCTTTAAGAAATTGTCTTGTTTGTTATTAAAGGGAGGGAAGGGATGCCATCTAGAGGGACCTTGACAAGGCTTGAGAGGTGGGCCCATGCAAACCTCATGAAGTTCAACAAGGCCAAGTGCAAGGTCCTGCACATGGGTCGGGGCAATCCCAAGCACAAACACAAGCTGAGCAATGAGTGGATTGAGAGCAGCCCTGCAGAGAAAGACCTAGGGGTGTTGGTTGACGAGAAGGTCAACATGACCCGGTGATATGCGTTTGCAGCCCAGAAAGCCAACCGTATCCTGGGCTGCATCAAAAGAAGCGTGGCCAGCAGGTTGAGGGAGGGGATTCTCCCGCTCTACTCTGCTCTGGAGTACTGCACTCAGGTCTGGGGACCCCAACATAAGAAGGACACGGACTTGCTCGAGCAAGTCCAGAGGAGGCCACGAAGATGATCAGAGGGCTGGAGCACGTCTCCTGTGAGGACAGGTTGAGAGAGTTGGGGTTGTTCAGCCTGAAGAAGAGAAGGCTCTGGGGAGACCTTATAGCAGCCTTCCAGTACCTAACGGGGGCCTACAGGAAAGCTGAAGAGGAACTTTTTACAAGGACATGTAGTGATAGGATGAAGGGTAATGGCTTTAAACTGCAAGAGGGCAGATTTAGATTAGATGTGAGGAAGAAATTCTTCACGGTGAGGGTGCTCAGGCACTGGACCAGGTTGCCCATAGGGGCTGTGGCTGCCCCATCCCTGGAAACGTTCAAGGCCAGGTTGGATGGGGCTTTGAGCAACCTGGTCCAGCGGAAGGTGTCCCTGCCCATGGCAGGGGGTTGGGACTAAGTGATCTTTAAGGTCCCTTCCAACCCAAACCGTTCTATTATTCTAAAGTAGTTACCTAATTACAAAGACGCCTGTATTTCTGTATAAGAGCCCTGACTCATGACTTGGACTAACCTCAATCCACATTTGATTTTTTTAATTACTTTTTTTCTTAAAAAAAGAAGTGTGGGAATTGGTATGTAAATGTGGCTACTCAATACACAGTACTTCTTCCAGATCCAGAACCAGTTTCTCCATCAGACATGAGGTTCATGTTTTTCTTGAGGGAGATGGTTTTCTGGTGATTTTTGTCCATTGGTGGCTGTGTTACATTGGTAAGTAGTATAGTGTAATAGTAACAGGAGAAATTGAGAAAAATGCAATATTTGACAAGGCTTGTGAAATCCTGAATTGAGTAGAGAACTGTCAAAATCAGAGTCAGAAGAATTTTAATAAAGGATATTTGAATTCCTAACTTCTTCATTTTGAGCAATTAAAATTTGTCTAAACAAAAGTAAATACAACAGCAAGTTTTGGAAAGGAAAAAAAAAATACTATAGTGGACTAGTTAGTAAGATCAAACCCTGCTGATATGTTAAGTTTTTTTGGTTTTGCTAATGTCAGAGGAAACATAGCCTCTGTATTACTTATGAGTTGGACACCGGCAAACTTTACTAGAAGATGGATCAGAGTTAGAACTGCTCATGTAAACATCCTTAAAAAGACAAATTCACCCCTCAAAGCCCTAAAAACCCAAGCAAAATCCCTTTATTGATCCATGCTCCAAAGCTGGATTTGGATTTTGCTGGGAAAAATTAGATATTGATTCTGGACTTTCATTCTTCCCTCCAAGAAGGAGGATTGCCTATCACTGCTGCTGAAGATGTTACCTGATGTGTGCTTGTTAGAAAATTACAAAAGCAATGATGAAAGATAACAGCCAAACATATAATTTTATAAGCCCAATTTCTTACGAAAGAATCTGCATTTAAACACACTACCTCAAGGCAGGATTATCATCATTTTGTGCCACAAGGTCAACCATTTCAATTCAGATATTTGGCATTTCTAAATTTATCATTTGGCATTACTTATTTCCCAGGCAACACCCTGGATCTCAAAATGTTGTCTGCTGAAATATATTTAATGAAAAGCTTAGGACCAGATTATTTTACCGCGTACTCGGCAAAGTTAAAAACAAAAGTGTCACAATTTTTTACAAATACCATGAGAAAAATGAAAGAGGAAGTGCAGTTTAATAAATGATCACATAAATTAAAGCCTCTGCAACCAGAAGACTATCTGCAACTGAGCAGGTGCAGTGCAAGCTTGCGACTCATGAAAAAAACAAACCCGAGAAGAGAGAGTGAACCAGAGATCAGCAGTGGAAAGAAATGAGCACCATCCGGACTTGTTATCTTGAGCTGCTTTGACTATAAAGCATCTTGAGCTGCTTTGATTGTAAAGCATCTTTGACTTTAAAACACAGAAGAACAAGCCAGATAATATCTGAAAACTCATGAAGAACATAATAGCTTATCAGTCACCATATTATTTCTCTTTTGGTAGGAGAAAGCATAAGGCAACTGCTCTTTGAGGCAAACTGCATCAAAATGTAACAAGGCACAACCCAAACAAATTTTGATTGAGAAGATGTATATTTAACATATATTTTAGACTTTCAAATATTTTCCTCACAAGCTATTTCCCCTAATGTTCGTTAACGTGCTATTCATTAAAGAGTTCCAATATTTGCAGAGCGTCTCAGAAAACTCATTAATCACCTCCTACAAACACTATGTCAATTAGTATGTACGGCACCTACCACAACAGAGCTCTGAACTATGGTGTTGTTACCTACTTCCTTCTGTAATAAACTCGGCTGTCATCATCATTACTTGTAACGGTGACCCAGTGTAGACGTTTTACAACACACTGGTAAAACACCAGGTTTTAAAACTGTCATCTCTTGGGGAAATGATTTCTTCAAGATCCAATTAGAAGAAAAAAAAGATGCAGGTTCACTAAGTTAATAAATGAGTTCCACAAATTTAAAACTCAGTGCTGTTTTTCTCCCCTTAATAGAAGTAGCTAATATAAAGAGGAACTCGTATATACCCAACAGGACATGTCTTTAAATCTTCCTTTAACAAGCTGCATTGACATGCAGGAGATTCATATGCAGCATAATGAAGTAAGAATTTCTCTGTTTTGCTATTAGTGTGAGTTTGATTTAAAAATTAAGAAGAAAACCCTAAGATTTAAAGAGGGTGATTTACTGCAAAGATTCAATTCATTTAAAGGAAAAGACTACAATGCCTTTGAAATAAAAGCAAAAATACTAATATCAAATCTTAGCTCTAAAGAGAAATACAGCCCTTGCAACACACAGACAGTTAAAATATCCATAGGTTACTTATATTATTCAGAATTAGTAGCAGCCTACACTACCATCACAAATTGCAATAAAGCCTTTCTTTACAAGAACATCTTTCATTTCTAACTAAGAATGTAAAAATATACTACCTTAACTAAAATATGAATTGCATCACCTCTAAAAATATATTTGTATCTATATGCGTTCCTTCACTGAAGAAATTTTTAGCGATATAACCAGGCAATATCCCAACACCTCTTTCAAGAATTAACAGGAAGAAGAAAGGGGCAAAAATATCTATTTCACTTAGGTCAGGCAGCCTCATGTAGCATCATATGATTTCTACAGGCTGCCAGGCAACAACACACTGTCTGGCAATTCTTATCTCCACTTTCTAAATTTCTTAAATTGAAGGAGCAGAACAGTAGGAAACGTGCATTAATGAGCAGAGCATTCCCATTTGTGTACCCTCCTCCCCAATTCCCCCCACTGGTTCTTTCCTCTAACTCACTCATTTCAATTTTTGTGGTTTTTTATACTTTTAAAGGTTAAATTCTCGGAGTAAAAAAAAAAAAAAAAACAAAAAAAGGAAAACCAGAGAAAAATGCATGAATACAATTCAGTAGTAAATCAACTAGTATAGCCCAAAGGACTGTTAACAGGTATTCACTGCTTTCAAAATATCTTTAAATGATTTGAATATTGCTTAGCAACACCAACACTATTTAAAGGGCTGTGACAATAACATATGTATGAGTAGGTCCAGAAAATAACAGCTTCATGACATTCATACCAGTGCTTTATCCAGAAAGCTGGGTTCTTCTCTCTTATGTCTTTGCTCTCCGGAGGAGCAGGTTCTCATCCAGAACCCAAGTAAGATTTATAGGATCAGTATGTAGAAAACTAAAATAATGCCGCACAGACCATGTACTTCTGGTTTTAAAATGCTTAAGAACACAGTTCTAATAAATAGGTTATCACTAAACATATTGTTTCTCCTTTGGTAGGAGAAATGACTACATTACCAGGTTGTGCCCCTGTGCTTACGAAACACCAGAACACCTTTAAAAATTGATAAAGTGAAGGTTTGCTTAATAGATGAACTAAATAGGAAAAATAGATGCAGTGGCAGTCCTGTTACTACATGAGATTATGAGGAAGGGGCTGGAGAGGTGATAACAGAGGTGTTCATGCCAGCCTAACTTCTCACAACATCCTACTTCATTCCGACACAGCACTGGACTATGCAAACAAGGCATCAATTCCCCAGAACAAAATGGTGGCAGCAAGTCAGGTAACATCCATTTATTAAAAATAAAACAGAGAATGGGTCCTTGTACACAGTATGGCTTTATCAGTTTAATGCAATGTAATTGCTGCATGTGTTTTAGAGTTAACCAACAATATGGGATTGAAGAACAGATTCCAGCAACAACAACAAAAAAAGAACCGATATACAATTTACTGTGGAATATAATAGCAGACATCATCATAGGACAAAATATATATAGCATGGAGATTTGGGGACAATATTCTCTCCAAGTGGTAAATCGTAGGCACAAAAGGGATGAGAACTTCAGAATTATTGCAAAGAGTCTTGCAAAAGAAGCCATTTGCAATGCATAGCAAGTTTTATTCATCCTCCAAAATCCACAAGCAATGCTGCAGGGCTGCCACCTACTGGAGCTTGATAATATACAAATATAAAGACAGGACTGATTAATTAGTGACTGTTGGATGGAGAAAAAGAAGAGGGAGTGGCTGCTTATGAGGGAAACTGTGATATTTATAGTAAGTGCATCCAGATAAAATTGGATTAGAGTCACGCATCTGAGGAAAGAACAATGATGCACTCTCTAAGTCCTTCAGACCAAATTACATTTGAGGATCCAGACTTCAGCAACCTCTCTACACTTATCAAGAAGGTCTTTTTTTCCAAAGTGTTTGGGCAATGGTCCAAGACATGTAAAAACGATAGAAAAGCAAACAGAATGCACATCCTAGCCCAGAAGCATTCATCCTAGCATAGTGCAACTCAGCCGTAAACCTCTACCATTATCAGAGTTATAATACTAAGAAAACATCAGAAAAGACATGAATTGAAGTGGGTTTTTTAGTATTTCTACTGAATGGAAAAATTTCTCTTATTTTTATACAAATTGATCAAACTAACCTGCATTTCAGGTCTCAAAAGTATAGCTTTTCCAAATATGCCAGAATTTCTGAACCGAAACGATATCTAAATATTGATTGTCTTACAACTTAATGCACTGCCGCATGCCTTCCTTTTTTCTTTACTGTTTTGTATCTCCTTCTTTGTCTCTACCTTTTCATCTTCTTCCTACAGTTGCTCGTACTTTTAATGTTTCCATGGCAATGACAGCAAAAGAAAAGATTAAATATCCTTTGTGTATTTCTTTCTTTTTTACATAAAATTTTGAAAGACGATGAAGAAAAAAAAAATAATATCACATATCCCTCAGAGAATGATGCAAGAGTCAGGACAATAACTCATTATGCAATCACGAAGATTTAATAGCTAACAGCTATTTGTAAGCTCTTCTTCGTAAACATTTAAACCAAGAATAACACTTCTAAAGATACCATGTTAAAAAAATGGAGAGAAAGTAAGAAAGTATAATCCAGTGGAGAGCAAAAGTTAAACTATTTAACTAGAACTCTTATGTGTTAGAACTGCTTGTATACCTTCAGGATATCCTCCAAAGTGCATTGTGCTTTTTTTTCAATGAAGTCTTTATATTATGGCAGAGTTGCAGATTGGCAGTTCAGAATTAAATGGAGTTTTGCATCTGAAGTTAAAAATCAAGAAATCCACTTGGAGAAGCCGACCCAACATCTGCATTTTTTTAACCCTTCTCAAAGCACAGAGTTCTCCTTTAATAGCTGCTTAGTTTGAAATGGAATTCTGCAGCCAGGCTGCAAATGCCACAGCTCAAGAACCTGGCAGATACACTAAAAAGGTAACTGAGACTGTTTATGGCACAAATACTTTACAATTTGACAAGAAAGAGTTCTTTCCATTTTTTAAAAACCTTCTCCTGAAGCACCCATGGATCAATAGCATACATTCCCAACAAAGACACACTATACATGTTCAACACATCTCTTAAAAATACATACAGGTGTGTATGCCAATGTCATTTAAGAAGAGAACATACCATTTGGGGACCTCAAAATATGATACTTTTGCTCTTGCAACTGCGGGACTTCAGTAAATCTGAGCTTTTCTTTCCTCCTGCCCCACAGCCCCTCCATTTGGGTGAATATATTTCCTCTGATAATGGAAACTGCGAGACATCCAAACTATTTGTCAAATTAGGTAAAAGCAAATGAATTTTTTTTTTTTGTGAGAACGGTGAGATAACAAATTCCCAAATTAAGACAGTGACTGTAACATGGTTGCAACATTTTGTTTCAGGGTTATGTTTCACTTGAAAAGATTTCAGAGTCGTAACTGGATTTTCAAAACATTTTTAAGAATTTATATGAGGTTACTTAACCTCTGAACATAATCCAGCTTTTAGTGTCACAATGAACAGAAACATCCAAATCACCACACTGGTCCCTTTTTTATTTTATTTAAAAATGGTTTAGACCAAAGCTAATTCAGCTCACCCTCAAGTTTGTCTTCTAGATATCCACTTTAAAGTCCTTTAGTCCCTTTTTTAGACAGAGGAATTTGCTGCAAGGCTTCTCTTTGCATTTCTTGCTTCAGTATTCAAACCCTGGTAAATGCTGGTACACTGATATTTAGAGAACTGATCTATTTTCAGAGAAAAAAGATATTAATATTTCCCAGGGAGTTCAAGTACCAAATATCTGTACAAGGCTGTACAATATATACAAGGCTGCAAACCCTAGAAATTCCAGTTCCATGATTTAGATGAAATATTTCCCTTAAGCATTCTTAATTTAATCACACAGTTATTGTATGTAAACAGAATATAAAGCATCTTTCAAAAATTCAGGTGGGTTTGAAATTATAAGGAAAATTGGTTATTTCCTGCCTATGCAGAATACTTCTTATCTTGAAAGGTTCAAATATCTTTGGGGCTATTTTTTCCTCTCTATCTCTAGTCCGTAAAAGATCCATCACCACCTTAATCCATGTGAAATGCTCCAGTGTTTTGCTCTTGCAAACAATATTGACCAAATAGCTTTGAGTGTGACTTTTTTTAATTTTCAAGATTCCCACAAAACTAACATCATTCTTGTATATATTTGGGTCTTCCAATACAATGGAGAACACTGATTAACCCTTGAATCATATTTTGATCCACAGGGAGTTCATACAAATAACCACAGAAAACCAAGTTTTCCAATATTAAAGTTCTGCTGACATGTTTAAAGCAGCCCTTTATACGAAAATGATAGATGTTAGAGAAGTGGACGAGGGACTGATTTCCATACCATGTCTACAACTGCTTACACAACTAACCTATTGACATGAAGATTTCTTATTAATAAGAAATCTGGAATGCGTGTACCAAGAAGTTTAAAAGCTAATATGATATATTACTTGATTTCTCTCCAGAAAAATAAGCATACTGGCTTGTTATTGCATACCTAACCACCTATTTATGCTCATAATAGAGTTCTTATAATTTGAGCAATCCATCTTTATAGACTTTTTTGTGACTAATTTCATTTTCCCCCAGCAAATACGCAGCCAAGTGACAATAGCTACTTTTATATGGAAAAAATGAGGATATAATGATATACTGAATTATATTTCAGAATGCGATACATGATAGCATATACATTTCTTAATCAGTAAAGCACATTTGTGTTTCTTTTTAGGTTTGGTGTTTTATTTCTTCACTTTGACTGTTTGCAAAGGCTATTGCAATTTATGGAGCTTAATTTTGAAACCTTTCAGGCCTCCTTGCCCTCTGATGTGAGTTTTCTATAGATGGAACTACACAGTTCTATCACTCTTACTTGGAAATCTTCACAGTTACAAGTCACATTAAGGAGCTTGGATTGAAGCCTGTAAACTCTTTTCCTCTAGAAACCTGTGACACAATAAATTTCCACTAACAAAACTGTTTTGTCCCAGAAGCAGTTCCTTCCAAAAATAAAGCAGAATTTACTTGCAAGGCAAGCATACCACTTCAGAAGATGAGTATTTCTTTCTTTATAACATGCACACATATTGTCCCTGCTGTTTATTAACTTAATTTGTCTAAGTATAATTCAGCTTAGTTTCAAAAATTTCCTTTTTGCACCCAAGAGTCTGTATTACGCAGATCCACTCCCTGTTTTCGTATTGATTCATGCATCATTCTGCTCTGACAGTCCTTTCTCCAGATCCCATCCCTTATTTGCAAGATGAATCTCTTAACTGGTCACTAGTTTTTGATTGCTTGCTTTGCCACTTTTGCAATGCTGTCACCTAAACTGCTGTGCACTTAATCAGCATCTTCCCCAAACTAATTACTCTGGCAAGTAAAGTTCAAGTGTTTGCTTGTCTAGATCTCCATTTTGAGTTTTACCCATTTCGATCTGACATAACTCAGACTAGATCATCATAAAAAGGCAGCCATAACAGACAGAGAGACAATATTAATGAAATAATGGTAGAAATATGTTCACACACGCATGGAGCTGGTCTCTGCTGGTTGGTCTCTCTTTTCCAGACAAGACAGCATATAGGTCTTCTTGCACTGACAGACCTGAAGCTTTATAGATGTAAATTACCGGAACGAATAATTGTTCTGGAGTCAGAACAATCTCAAGCGCTTTCCTTCATCTTTCTCGTTACTCAAGAGTTTTTGATGTTCATTCCTCTCTATTCCCTTGGCACTCAAGTCTTTCACTTATGCAGGTCCATCACTTCTCTGCTCATTTATTTAAACATTAATTTTAAAACACTATTTTCCAACACAATGCAATACTATTCCTCACCTGCCAGCACATCATTGTACCAACTTCCAAAGAGACAAATAGCACACGGGTCTTTTAGGGCTGGGAATATGGACTCCAGCAGCGTGGTGTAGCTGCTAGGATCATTTCTCAAATAAGCTGGAGGCCAAAGAAACTCATACCCCTGTGAGAAAAGAAGTAAACAGCTAGGAGTGAGAAAAGCCAAATACCTATTAACAGCAAGAACAGTATGGCTTAGCTCTAGACACGCAGCAGCTGAGTGCAGGCAGCTTGAAGTGATATAATTTTTGCCTGACACCTTATAATGCCATCATGGTGGTATCAGTGACGAGGATGGATGTGTCCATCAGGGAAGATAATCACGTTGGATTATTTTAACCCAAAAAGGCTGACAAACAGGTAAGAGGAAAGTCTCTGAGAGTGGAAAGTATCAATTTGGTCCCTCATGTTTTTAGGGTACTATAAAAGTCTGAATGATTTCCCATATGATTTTTCAAACAGGGAAATAACCTCTTGCAATCAAAATGTGTTTAATATCAGAGCATTTATAAATACATTGTCCAGAACTGTACATTCCCATAGTCTTACATTTAATTGAAATTAAAAATAAAAAAAATAAAAAACAGAGCTGGGAATATATAGCAATAAACTAAATACAAAGAAAAGCAGGGAAAACTAACATTTAGAGAAGCCCATATCATTCCAAAAGAAATTTATAAAGGAAAATTACACACAGGGAGGTTTAAACTGCTAATTTAAAAAACAATGTGAAGGTTACCTATTAGAAATTATTCTTAATACTATTTATGACAGCATAATTTGCCTATTCAAAATAAATACACTCCAACTCCTTTTTCAAATGTTCTTCATAGGATCATAGAATGGTTTGGGTTGGAAGGGACCTGAAAGGTCACCTAGTCCCAACCCCCTGCCATGGGCAGGGACACCTTCCACCAGACCAGGTTGCTCCAAGCCCCATCCAACCTGACCTCGAACACTTCCAGTGATGGGGCAGCCACAACTTCTCTGGGCAACCTGGTCCAGTGCCTCACCACCCTCCCACTCTTAAATGACACAAGCTCATTTAGCAACTGGTAGTCAAACATGTTCCAACAATAGCAAAGCAAAGTGCTGAGGATTATTACAGGCAAAAAAAATTCTGCCATTCTAAAAAAAGTGGCTGGCAATTAGTGATTTCAGTTGGCCTTTTCCCGACAGTGTTTAGCAGAATGTTATATTTAAGCCTTATTATAATGTACAGAGATTCTAAAATCTTAAATATAGATTTCCTTGCTAATTCTCTTTCAAAGTCAAATAAATAGAACATAAATGTGGAAACAATCTTAGACAAAAGAAATGGAAAGGCCATTTTGGGTTATAAAATAAATCCTTCTACATTTTCTTTATCACCTTTTGATATTCCAAACTCTTTCTTGAACACTGAGGTTAAACCCTATTTCTGCATAAGATTATCTTGAAATCTAAGTGGGTCAAGAGAAAATGAAAATAAACATGTTTAGAGTGTATTTCAATGTACTAAAGTTAAGCTGTTGGCTTTTTCCGCCTCTCAGTTTAAACTCAAAACTGCTCATGCATCTTTTTACAGACTAGAAAATTCACTGCTTCCCTTGTCAGAAATAGTCTACTCATAATTGATGGCCTGGAGAAAACATGGATGAACTAGAAGATTACCTGGGATTCTTTAAATTATATTCTCAAGTCATTTCTACATTAATCTCAGCATTTATTTGTATAACACTATGGCATTAAAAATAAAGCTTACTTGCTTTGCTTTTTCATCAAAACAAAACGTAGCATCTGATTCTGATTTTGTTAATCATAACAAGATGCAAGTGCACCACACCATGCCATATTTTTTATTTGGTTTTGTAAAAAAAAAAAAAAAGTTAGTGAGCTAGGCTATGGTCTTAGAAGCAACTAGAACAGTTTTTTTTCAAAGGTTTTCACTTTTGCAAGAGGAATCAGGGGAGGGCATAAAACTTCAGAGCAACTTCATAATCACCTTTCTACCGTTTCCAGGGGAAGAAAGTTCACCTAGGAGAAAAAAAAAAATCATAACAATGACCCACAGCTATATTCCTTGGGGCCATGCATAGGCAGTTAAAAGCTAGATACCCATTCTGGCCTGTCTCTTGCTTGCCCTTACTGCATAAACAAAGATGATTTAAAGCACTCTTCATGGTAAAGTTCCATTAGATTCTGCAAGCTATACAGCCCACGCGGAATAAGGAAACAAAGACTGGATCCAATTAAAGACTCATATTACATTTTCCTTTCTGATATACTAGACGAGCTGCAAAAGGGGAAAAATATCCATCTATCTTGCATCACTTATTGCAGTATTGTATTTTAAGAGTTTTATTACTTTTCAGCTCTAAGTCTTTGCAGGCCACTGCAGACGATGCTCTGGCTTAACCCCCCTGCAGGTCCTTCACCCCCGGGCCAGCCTTGGCATATAGATAATGAAAATCTTGTCTCTCTTCCATTCTCTCTCGATCCACAGCGCGGGAACAGACCTAACCTTTATTTGTCTTCACTACTTCTGGCTTTGCTACTAGTGACTGTTGCTACCAATGGATGGGCCTCTCATTCCTTTCCCCCCTTATTGCCTCCCCTGCCGCTATGTCAAACTGTAGCATGAATATTAATGTAGAGAAAAATACAGACCAGAGATAAAGTCTATGTCATTAACCAGTCAAGAGCAGATTCCCTTCTGGAATATATCATTTCAGTGGCACAGTAATACAAGGATGCAATGCAATCTCCGGCAAATACTTAAAAAGAAACATTTGGGAAAAAGTTGCCATTTCCTCCTTTGACTTAACCAAAATTGAACCATGAAACCTACTTTAATTGTTATAAGGTCTCTTGCTGACTATATAGAGAACACAAAAAATTAGAAACACTCCAATCATAAAGAGTGGAATAATAATATTAAAAATTAATGCAGTTAACGATGTACTCATGACTATCCAGCACAAACATAATCATTTTCCTTCTGTACGTGCTGAGCTTAACAGTTAGAATAATGTTCTTTTCGATGGAAACTTCATCGAGCAAAGACATTCTTTGCCCCTTAAATAAGAAGTTAGGTTATGTATACTAAGGAACTAATACAGGAGGTAAGCCTGCAAGGTAATGTGGTGAAAACATTTGCAGAATAAGGATAATATTATTTACTGCCTTTCCAAATTTTTATGCCATGCATAAAACTTTCCCAGTATTATAAAGAGCATTTCAGAGGCAGGTGATAGAACAAAGTTGCTAGAATGTCTATGTTTCCATTTTGAGAATGTGTACATATTGTACATATTCATAAATATCAGTGAGATTAAGTCAAAATAACGTATATGGGCAATTGAGCAAGAAACTTCTGAATCACTGGGGATTGCTAGTATATTTCTTACATATAGGAGCACTAAACAAAGCTGTGATTATATTAAAATACAGGTGAAGCCTACATTAAAGCAGAGGAGGTATAATGAAGACTAAGGAAACAATACGCCTATACTATTCTTACACTGAGCAGAGACAGAAAAAACCTACCACTTCTCATTGAACAGGGGAAAAAAGTCAGTTTCTCAGTTCAGAATGAAGTGAAAAGCAAGTTTTGCACACACCAGAAATTCTTCATAGGTTTAAAGATATTAACAGCAGAAGGTGCAATTGTAACAGCTGAACGTACTCCAATTAACCAATATAGAGGTCTTTCTCTAAATCCAGTGCAGTTTCTGGGCTCTTTACTAAAGATGAATACACACAAGATCTTTACTACATAGAATTGTCATCAATGAACCAACTGCTTCGGTCTTTTATCCTTCTCCTTAGTCAGTCCTTGAACTTTCTGGACACTTTAAGCCTCTGTGGATCTCACTTCCCACGCAGGCAAGCACAGCAGATACATTGCCCATCCTGTCCCGCTGAAGATGGAAAAACATAACTTTTTTTCAGCTTCCTTGATGCTACGGCTATGCCCTTTTCCTCTCCGGCAACTTCCTTTTCCTAATTCTCAACATTTGAAGGACCATTTTCTTTTTTCTCTTACAGTCCAGAGAACCCATTTGCCTGACTGCTAGGCTATAAAGCATTACATTTTAGCTTCTAAAAGATGTATATTTTGAAGGCAACAACGGCATGGTTTTGGATGAGATGAAATATTACACTTTCTGCCCTTTTCTTCCCCCCCCATTTAAATCAAACAGACCTAAATACAATACAAAACCCTCCTCTTCGTTTCGAAAAGCACAGGCAGAATTTATAAAGGCGGCTGTCATTTCTGGCAGGGCACCTGCCCTCAGAAGAGGTCTAGGTTGACACTATCCAAAGCGGGTAAAACACCTCATATTTCTCCCCCTTCCCCAGTCTTTCAGTGGGAGATGGGGGACCTAACATACACAGTTTGGTATTTTTTGATAACTGACCCTTCTCGAATAAAGAGAACCACAGTTGTTGTTTTAAAGCAAACTTCTCCATCTGGATCCAGGGGAAGAAAATTTCAGTGAGACATTACCTGCAAGAAGGCCCTAATTAAACAGAATTGATATCCTCCCAAATGTTTGTTCCTGCTTATGGTTTAGGAACTTTATTAAACTTCATTGCACAGAAGACTGGTGAAGCGAGAAGGACAATCCCCAAAATGATATATCTGAATGGCAATTATTTTCTATCTGCATAGCTGGTTCTAGCAGTTATTTCAAAATGTCAGAGAATTCATTGCATTTTGATGAAGGCACTTGTTATTTCTTAGTTGTGAACAAGACAGTACAGGGCACAAAGTTCAAAATACAGCATTTACAGAAGGCAATAATTAGAACTACTCAACTACAGTAAGATGCTATTGCAATTGAACAGCTCTGTCAGCTAGTAGTAGGGTCAGAAATTTAACGTTGCACCATTTGGTGTAATGGCTATGATAACTGCTTGCTTATTTTCACACCTATAGTGGAAGGTAATTAAAGTAATATCCTTTTATTTGTAATTAGGTGGCAGTACTCATTTAAACTGAATACAAAAAAATGAGAAAAGTAAAGGATCAGAAAAATGAAGAAAGTATCAGATTTTATAATTAGCAGGTCAATACTTTCCCTAGCATGAATTTATGTCAGAAAACAAAATGATTTAGTAAAGGCCTGAGAATTAAATGCCTCTGGACTTCACTCGTTTTTCTTCAAAATATCAAAAAGACTAGAGAAGGAATGGAGTGTGATTTATATGTTTTAAGATAGAGCTTTTATATTTTACTCTTAGGAAGCACTTGCATTAAAATGGAAGTAGAAAAAAATTACGTTTTATTATTTGGTACCACTTAAAATTTTGATTCCACCTTCTCCCCTTGGCATAATGGGTAAATCCTGCAGCATGTATAGAATAAAACCAGGCTCTGAACCACAGACTCTTTTCTGTATATGCAAGAAGTTTCCTTCAACTGTTGAATTTCATTTCATAACCTTCCTGGACCTCTGATGAAGTGAAAGCTTGCACTGAGATTAGAAAGGGAATCAGCATGATTTGACAAGCCATTTGATGTATTTGCCTGTAATAACTTTGGCATTGCAACCGTCAAGGGGACAGAAAGCTGACAGCCAAAGAGAGGAGACAAAGAATGTAGTTCTGTGACTACAAACCAGTTTCTAATAAAAAGCTCTGGGTTTTTTTATGAGAGAAAAAGATAGATACATTTGTTAAGCATTTTTTAAACTTCTCTCATGCTGAAAACAAAGAACATTTGATTACTAGATATACCTAGTGATCAAGATCAAAACTTGTAATACTTTGAGCGTGAAATAGTCAAAATGCTCTAGACATGAAGATAATTAGAGTATCTGAGTGCACAAATCAATAGTATATATCTGTTGGAGGTGTTTTGACTTTAAAATCAGATAAGATTGGAGAAAGAGTCTTAAAGAACTAAAATTGTTTCATTGCTAATGGGGCAATACTACGTCACCAGAAAAAACTCAAAGACTGTTTCGTATTTGCCTTTTTCCCCCTTAATTTAAATTGTGCGTTTTATTGCTTCTTTGAGATTCTTACCTTGACCATCTCGAGTACTTTCATTGTTTGCCCTCAGAAGTCCTCTCAGAAAGGACTTCTGCCTGGCTCGTTCCCCAAACACAGAAGATGATAGCGCAAAAATGTAGAAATCCCTGCAGAAGTCCACATATGTCATTGTCTAACACCTATGTTCAACTCCTGAAGTATTTTATTCTGCATGTAATCCTGTAATAGCTGGCAAAACTATTTATGTAATGAAGCATATAAGGAAAAGTGAGCAACACAGCCCAATACAATCATTATAAAAATCAGAATAATTCTGGATGGAATTTATTTACGCATTCTCCACTCCATTACTTTGAAATGAAACTATAAATATCAAGTCACTCAAAATCTTTCTTCTTAAATATGCAGATGTATCTTCCTGGATTTCCCAGCCTTGAGTCATGCAAGCTGTACATAAACATTCAAATATTGAAACACCATAAACTTGTTAAGGGACAAGCTTTTCCTCAATGAAGTGCAGAAATGGAAGTACATCAACTAAATTTCCTCAATTATTTTCCATCTACTGGGACTTGAAATTCTTTATGCAAGTTTGGCTGAAGACAAATGTTAATGCTGAGGAGAAATTCCCAAGTAGAGTTACTAGAGGAAACATTAAGCATTCTCTTATCAAGCAACATGAACTTTGTGCAAAACAAAATCCTAACTAGGAAATCAATGTGAGACTTCCATTACCAGAAAAGCTTATAACTGCATATTTAAGGAACGGTCATTGATTTAATTTAAATAGTTTTAATAAGGCTAGAATGTTAGCAGCATCTTCACGTACCAGGACTAAAAAGGGTAGTCATCTGGAGAGGAAAAAAAAAAAAAAAAAAAAAAGGCTGCTAAGATTAATTACCAATTCAACTGAAAGTTTAACAAAATGCTTCAATGTTCACACTGCCTAAATTTATACAAAATTACAATGTTAATGGTTTCACAGTACTGAAGATGTCCGAGGCAAATTTTTTGTACAAAAAGCCTGATGCCCTGTCTTGAAATGCTTCCCAACTAAAGTTATAGGCTTCCCTCAACCTGCCTATGTGGGTTAAAGTCTGGTTAGAGAGAAGGCAACAGAAATAGTTTCAGAAACTATTAAGTTCTGCAGTCTCCTCCCTCAAATATAGGTATGGCTGTGTTACCGAGAAACAACAAGCAAACTACTTCATAAAATATTATTAAATAACACCGTTACAAAAATCTGTTTCGGTAATAGCTGAATATCAAGCTCAGGAATAGTAAATGTCAAAGCTCCTCCAGTCTTCCAGCCAGCAGTAGCTTCTGCAAACATGATTTATTCCTTTTACTTAGCGTACTCTCATTTCTTACCTGATCTGCCTAAGGAGAGACATTCACAAACTTTAGTATTAACTGAAATTACTGTCAATATGCAGGAAAATTATTGCAAAAGTAGGGCACTGAAATGATGATGAAGCAAAAAGGCAGGACAGAACAACTCTATGAAAGACTGAGGGTCAAGCAGAACAGGAAAAATAACCCAGCAGTGTTAACCTAGTCCCACAAAGAAATAACGTAGTTGTACGTAAGTGGCAGTAGGACTGTACAACAGTGTATTTACAAGGAAACAATTTGGGAGATACTGGAGATATTCGAAACTCTACTAGCCATGGACCTGGGAAATCTGGACTAGTTAGTCATGCTCTGAGCAGAGGGGTTGGACTAGCGGCTCTCCAAAGGCACTTTCCAACCTCACCAATTCTGCGATATATGAATCAAACTTATCCTATAAAGCCAACTTTGATGGTTTGGGCTATTTTTTTGAGTTGATGTGAGATACATTGAGGTCCAAATTGAGTTCTTTGGAACTGAGAATGTTGATTATGACATATAGAGTCTAAAACTGTTGAAAACAGAGTTACAGTAGATAGCCCCTCCATCTTTGTGCTGTTGAGATGACACTGTTGAGATCTACTTCGGCATCCATGGTGTATTTCTTCCCTAAACATGAAAAGAAGCTACTAGCACTGAATTTTCTGAAGAATCCTTGGTTTCCAAAGCTTGCCTCTGACCTTGTTGCATAGCCCTGTGTTCTCCCTCTTCTCTAAGGTTTCCCTAAAGATATTTCATTCAGAGTAGGCTGATATAAGTATATTTAGAAGCAATCTTTTGTTCTCTCGTGACATTTCTGTCATTGAAGTGCTCACACAGGTGTTAATCCTTGCACTGTCAAAATTTTGAAGACAATTAAAATAAAATATTAGATTATTTTGAGCTCCGGTTGTCTTTTTTCCTAAGATATTTAATGAATTATTAAAAAAAAAAACAAACACCAGGAATGTATATAAATTAGCAGACCATACGAGAAGAAGAAAAACATTCTTTGTAACTATTTTTCCTCCTTACCCAATAAATGGTCTCAGTAATATTCATCATTCATTAAAAATGATTCATCTCCCTTGGCCTTTATGCACTTCTTAATGTTTCTAATGAACTTAATGTAGCAAGTGATGTAATCAGAGAAAAGCATGGTAAGAGCTCTTTCTGCCACTACAGGCACAATCATATTTAATTAAGAATTTAGTGTTAAATGAAGGTATTAGTTAACTACTACAGACCCAATATATTGTCTACTTTAGAGAAGCAGTTTCCTTATTAACAAACAAGAGCCAGGATCTAATTGTTGCCTCTTTAATCTGCTAGATGCATTAGTATCTCATTAAATGTGCGTCACAAAACAAAATGATTTCTTTGATATCATTGGAAAAGATTAACAAAACCATAATAAGTTCTTGGAGGCTTTATCCAGGATCCATTTGCAAAGAAATAAGTATAACTACCCATTAATTACTGCATACCTGAAAACAGTAAGTAGAATTACATTCCAACGAGTGAAGCATGGATAAAAGTTTCAATCTGGAAACAGTATTCATTAGTGAATTGCACATTTTCCTCTGCAGACAGCTGTTAAAACAGCTCAGTGATTGAAGAATAATATCTAGCATCTACTAATTTTGTTTTCTATTTCTACATACACTTTAGAATAATATTTCACTTTGATTCCAATATCTATAGGTTGACGGCACTCCTTTCTTCTCTATGCATTACACTATGGAATCAAATAAACGTATAACAACTTTAATTTTATGTTTATTTGTTTTGTGTTTTTTTTCCTTGGGTTTTTTTGTTTGTTTGTTTGTTTTGTTTTCCTTTTTGTTTTAAGTTTGCAAGAAGTCAATGAACATTCTGGATCCTTTTGCTTTTTTCCCTTCATTTCATGAATATCCCTCCCGTAACTTCATAGATCAGCATGGGATTACCATGGCCATATGTCTGTCAGTCTGTTTTTAACTGGACACTACCATCTCTTAAGAAGAGAGTCCCTAAAATGTTTATTTTTCCATACCTAGAAAACAAATGTTGCCTATTATTAAGCAAAAATGGTAAGGCATTCAGGAGATGTTTACTGTTCTTTCATCATATTAGTCTGAATATCAGATGGCAGCCAGGAAAAAATTTCCAACACCAACTCCAGTAGATCCTTCAAGTAATTTTGACTCAGGGATTCAGTGAGCCAGAGTTTGCATCTTTGTTTATAGAAAATTATTAGGTCCTGAAGTTTGGCAACACAGATAGGAAGAGATGTAAAGTAATCTCATACTGGGTTTTGGCCAATTTTCAATAAGCGAATTGTGCAAGATAATGCTGTGGAAAAAAAAAAAAAGGCAAGCTGAACACATGTATGCTATTAAAGCAATTTTGTCTGAATAACAATACTTTAAAATTAAGACTTGAAGCTATTAGTATTTTTTCAGAGATGGACTGATTTTTCACTGGAGAATGTCAACAGGTCAGACATACAAATACCATAAAATATTATTTCAGTTTTTTTCTAACACTCTGCAATGAGTAATTTGATCCATTATTGCAGTCTTGAAAAAGTGAATCAGAGTAGTTCATATTTAATGGAAATGCCTATAAGTAGTTTCCTTTTTTTTTTTGTTTTTTTTTAAATTAAGTAGAGATAGGCTTGTTTTCCTTTTCACCTTCAAGAGATAATTATTCCTATGTGAAGGAAAATTACTTTATAATCTTAAGAAAGTCTGATAAAAATCATAGAAATTTTAGATTTACTTGCAAAAGCAATCTTTTACTTCCAGTTTATGTTCATATACCCACTGTCATAAAGATGGAATTCAAGTTATTTATAAGACAGCCTTCAGCACGATGTAAAATTGAAGAAAATATTCAACTGTAATAAAAGATGTCAAAGGTCTACCAATGAAGATCATAGAAGCATTTACTTTAATTACTTATAATAAATCCACTTTATCACTGCAATGTATGCACTACTGCTACATAGGGTGCAATAAACTGCAGATTCATCATGAAGAAATGGCTGTGTGTAGTTATATGTAAACCAGTTACAAAAGGTGAAATCTTCACCTCACTGAGTACCATGAAAGTTTGATATTGACTTAAAGAGATCCGTATTCTTTCTCCCCACATCAAATCCTCCAGGATCCTGAAGAGTGTTTTCTACTGTCTTTTGGCAATCACCTTAATTATCTATATTCAATACCTGTAGATGGCTCAACTGAAGGCAAATTCCTTTTTTTTCCACACCCTTTCCTTTTTTGTGAGGTGTATTCTCTGTCAGGGTGGTACTTGTTTATCCTGCTTGCTGGCTTTTACAAATATCAGAAAGGTTCCCATCCTCCCCTCCATGAAAGATTTTTACATTCTCATTAAATACATTACTCCATACTGAACATGTGAATAAAATATCCTCTTCATATTGATTTCTGTAGATCCCCTATAAAACCAACGAGAAACTAAAGCCCAAATACTGATTGAGACTGAAGAATTTCTGGGGTAGTCATGTGGGAACCTGACAGTGGAAATTTTACAAAGGAATTCAATGACACCAAACTATCACACCTTATAAAACAACAACAACAACAAAAACCCCCAGATACACCAAATAAGATTGTATATTCATTGTCCCATTCCTGTGCCCTCTACATGTATATTTACTTTTTATAGAAGAAAGAGAAAGTAGATTCACCCACTAACATACTAGAAAAATTAGGTGTTCAAAATTTTTGCAAGTTTTAAGTGCTTCATTTAGCATTAGCCATTAAAAATCACTAAAAAACCCCCACCAAAAAAAAACAAAAACCAAACAAAATGGAAAAAAAAGAGTGTCTTGAATCATTGAAGGTAAGAGACGGTATCAGATAAGCAAAGTCTGTTCCCGAAGATTTTTACAAGTACTACTTATAAAATCAACATTCCCCAAAAATCTGTTTTCTAATACAGATTAGTGGGCCGTATGCAGGTTTTTGTGACATTGTCCCTACTGAGGGTGTATTATTTTCATACCTTCAGTGGGATTAGCTATATTTTGAGTTAAAGTGATCTGAACTGTTGCTAATCTACACATACAAGCACTAACAGACAACGATGTCCTGTAATAAAATCAGGAATAAATACATCCCATCTATATGAAACTAAAAACTATCCCACCCTGGATCATCTATCACGCTCCCAAATACAATACATCATTAAAAAACAAACAATGTTGTAAATTTATGTCACAAATAGAATACCTGTATTCCAAAATGCTTAACAAATTCACATTTTCTTTCAACAAACTAGCTCCTGCTATTCAGATTAGGTGGCACTTTTCAGCCAGTGTAGTCATCTTCCTTGCGACCCCCCTTCCCCGTGTTACATTTTGTGATTTCACATATCTTAACTATCACAAAATAAATTTGGTCAAATTAATATCACTTTTTCATACTATAGCTATGACTTTTGTTTTTGCAAGGCATTGTCTATATCGGACAAAAACCTGCAGAAACTCTGATATTGCACTGTTGGTGAAGGCCAGTATTAAACAGACCAGTTAGGACCATTATGGCTTGAACTTGTAGAAAGGCTTATATATATTACATACAATAGAACCAAAACTTGAAATCAGACCAATGTTTTCACAGACATTTTTCTGGCATGCTTAGTATTAAGTTACTTATAAATTATTACAAAAATTATAAATCACACAGGATATTAATAATAAAGTTCTATCACATGGTTGTGACTTACTAAAATTCAAATTCTTTGAGACTGACCTGCAATTTGATCATCTAGCAATTTTACTACAACATAAGGCCCAATCATATTTTAAAAAGAATATTTTCTGTGCTTGAGTACCACATTCTTCCATGTCAAGATTTCTGGTATGTTGTTAAAAACGACCTAATATTTAACCTTAAAAGCACCTTTAAATGTCCTTTTGCTATTGTTATAACAATTTTTAAAAGCTGGCACAAAAATCCACCTTCTGCGAGATAGATTGAAAATTCTGACACCTAAAATATTTGAATTGCTAAATTGCAATTTTCAGCCTTTTCTCCGATCCTTAACCTCTCAATCCCCCACTGTTGTGTGTGGCTTTAATAGACAAGAGTTTTCTTGAGTGAGAGATCTGGTATGGTCAGAATGACTCTAAGGAAAGAGCATAGCCAAAAATTAGCACCTTAATGAGTTAATGGTTTTGTTTCTGCTTAAGGAAAAGGGTCAAGAGATAAGTATTTACAGCCCTGTAACCAAAAGATGGGCGAAAATAAGAGGACTTGCTATCTGTGTGCAGAAAATAATTAATTTCCTTCCCTGAACAGATAACATCTCATACAGTGCTTGTGCTTTGTTATGGACTCCAACATTTAATGTAATGTGTAATAACTGATTTAATAAACAGAGAGGACTATTAGGCTCACCTACGGCAAAGGCCTATGTCAGTGCTTGCCAATCTCCTGCCTGTCCATATTAATTCATTTGAGTATTTAATAGTCTTTTGTTCAGGGTGGTTCTTGTGTCACGTCTGAAGTGCCCACGGAAAGAAAAAGGGGACAGGAGGCAAACTTAAATATCAGTAGTGCTTGAGTACAGCTGAAGGTAAGACACTTAAGGGGTTAGATTCAGGTTTCAGATTTGTGAATTCATCTAAGGAGAAGAATTCTTGTTAGAACAAGAGGACTGAAGTAATGGATAAAAATAGTCCCACTGCACAGTGTCAGGCACTCAACTCTTAATATTACAACTGGTTATTCTACTGTGTAATACCCAAAGAAAGCTACAAAAAAGATTTTCAATAAAATGCAAGAGAAGGAAAATGAGAAATAAGTATTAAGATAAAATGGGAAAAAACAGTGTGTTACAAACTAACTTTCAAATCCACACAACTGAATACGCTTAAAATACACTCATAATTTCAAGAAGATTAACTACATCATTGATGAAAATAAATCTGTCAAATATATATCAAAATACTCAAAATCATACTTGGATGAATAGAATAAACAGGAAAAACCCACATGTGTGTATCTAAGGATTCTCACCCACAAAAAGATAGAGCCCCACCCCTTTGCAAACACTGAGATAGATTCCCATTGATAAAATTTCAGTTTTGATTTACATTCACAGTTAACTCTAACTACCCGTGAGGCTGTTGTAGTCTATACAACCTTTCCTATCAATTACGTCAAAAGAGTTACAATATGAAGGCTTCTTTTGCACAGTCACAGCACTTTATCTCACCGTGAAATATAATGTAGATCAGTTGTAAGGAATGACATTAGTCAGCTGATAGATGCAGTTGCTGCAGTTGTTGGGTTGGGGAGGGGGGGTTGAGGCTTGCGGATTTTTTTTACAATAAGGCAGGAATTGAAATATGAGAAAAGAGTAAAACAATATTTTGGACAGTTGAGATGAATTCACCAAACTCTCTGAACAAAATAAATCAAATTTTTAGAGTGCAAGAAAGCATATTTTCTTAATGACAAAACCCGCAGCATTTGCAAATTAGACCAAACTTCCCGTGTTGCCAATTTTAGGGATTTGCAAGCTTGGCTTCTAGATCATTTTTTTCTGCTGAACTTGATAAGAACAACTTTTCCTTAATCTTGAATTCATCAGTTTAACAGGAAGCTATTTTGCACAACTTTCCATGTATTTAAAAGGTAAAGAATACAACAGGCATTTATAATTCAAGCTATAAAATTAAAACATAGATACTCTTCATTAACATGTTTTAGTTTGTGCCTATTAAAAAAAAAATAAAAATAAGACTTTGAAGTGCTGAACTATTGTTCTGAATCTGTAGTAACAGTTTTATGCCTTCTCCAATGCTCCATAAAGCTTTGAATTTCCCTTCCTTTTCACCTGCCACACTGTCTTTCTCTCTTTTTTTTCAAAATCCTCTCTAATCTCAACTCCTTTGCTGTTTAAGCAGTGCTTACCAGATGTGATTTTTTTGTTGTTGTTATTTAGTAACTATGGAACCATTAACTTGTGTACATCTTAATAACAATGATCTCTGCCTCTCTGATTATTGGCATTTAAAGCCATGACATGTTGTTTATTGATCTGCAGGATTCAGTGGATATTGTCACTAAATACAAACAATTTACATGAACTATCAGACTTTAAAAAACAAATACAGTGAAACCAGCATTTTACATCTCATGCTTTAAAATATGGTTTGCTATGCTTCCATGTTTACCTGGGTTTATAATATTTTTTGCAAAGTGTTCCCCCTGCAAGATATGTGCAAACCAGTATAAAATAAAATATATCATTCTGACAATACTAAATGACAAAAAAACCCTCACAATCTTCTTGTTGTTTCCTAAACAAGACATATCAGCTATAGAATCTACTAACAAGTTAAACCTAACACAAGGAATCTAAAAAGTTCAGAAGATAGCCTAAAAAATGTGTATATAATGTTTCGAAGATGGAAGAAGGTTAAGCCAATGAGGAATTGTGAATAACTAGCAAAATGGGCAATGAATTACATGCCCACTTCATGCTTAGAGTTGCTCTTTCAATCTACAATGTCAGCTTTCTTTTTCAGTAAGTACTGCTAGTGACACAAAAACAGTGTTAAGAAATGGGACTTTTACTTAATTTGCTTTTCACAAGAACATGCAAATATTTGATTACTTATTTCTTTTAACTTTGGCTAGCAGTGGGAAATCCTTATCAGCATACAACAGTACCCAAACTACATTGTGCGCTTGCCTTTTTCACGGTTAGATTCAATGTCAGTGAACTCCAAAGGCTTTCTATTAATGACTGCATAAGGTCAAGATTTCATTTACAAGCTTAATTCTAAAAAATGTGCAGGTTAAGATGGTAAGTAACACACAAGGCATTTTTCAGAGACATATAATAAAAATATTAATTAAAAAAACTAATCTTTATAGTAGAAACCAGAGATCTTATTTGGGACAGGACTCATGCAAATGTCATTTTCGCTACATTTTTTTTCAATCTTTTTTCAATCTAAGGGTATGCCAGGAGGAGAGTTGTAACCCTCTTACCAGCTTCATTAGAATATGGTGTAATAAACATATACCATATATGCAACAACATCAGTATCAACCACTACCAATAACAAGTGGATGCAAAAGTGGAAGAAATGCAAGAACTATCAGGGAAATGGGAATCAGGGAATTCCTCCTTGATCTGCCTTCGTGCAATCTGAAGGTTAGAAACTCTTCAGGTGATTATAGAGGACCATCAGGATTTGACACCACCAAATGTTCTACTGTCCTTGGATTTACACCATACTTCCTTGAAATCATTTAAACTTCTGCATTCAAAACATCTAAAGGCAAAGAATTCTACAAATATGACATGAAAAAAGAAATTACTTATTTCTTGTTTGCTTTAGATCTGATTTCTTAAACTTTCCTCTACTACCTTATGGTACCACAGAGTGAACAATCATTCCCAATTTACTTTTGCCATACCATTCTTGGTTTTATCAGATTTCCTACAATGTCTCCCTTCAATCATCCCTTAGGCAAGACGAAGAATAATTTCTTTCCTTTTCATAAAACATCTCCATATTTCTAATCATCGTTGTCAATCTTCCTTGAACCTCCTCTGTTCTTCTTAATATACAAATAGAACCACATTCATTATCTGAAATACAGGTGTACAATGAATTCATGCAGCGGCAACAAGGCGTTTACCACATCGTCGTCTCTTCCTTCGCCAGGATTTCCCAGTACTCCATTTGCCTTCTGAGGCCACAGGGCTGATGTTTTCACAGAAGTATCCACAATGACTCTAGGTCTTCTCCTCTTCCTCTCTGCTACCCTGGCCTGAGTGATAACAGCTAAAGTAGAGTTTGTGACTGGGAATGGATATTTGGTAATCTTCTCTTTAACCACCTGATGAATCTCTGCAACACCAAATTTGCCACCACGGAGTTGCATCCAATACCTTTCTTCTGGTATATTTGAAATCAGCTGGCCCTCAGCAACACATTTCTCAAATATTACTTTGGTCTATCTCTTGTGGTGGTTTTACATTCAATTTACCTTTCAGTTATCCAGTTTCCTCATTGGCATCTGCCTTCAACTTTTTAAAGAATGTCTTTTTATTTACGGGACATGCTTTTTTTGTTATGCAATCATGCAGGCCTGTGTTAGCTTCAAGTCTATCATTATATTTAAAAGTTCTCCATGCTGCTCGTAAACATGCTACTCAACTGGCTTTTCTTGTAACTAACAACTGATTATGGTTGTTTTGTTGTTTTGGGGTTTTTTGTTTGTTTGTTTGTTTTTAATTTTGGTTAAACTAAGGGTGTGTGTGTATGCTTTTCATCTCTTTGAATACATTTTGGCAACCAAAATGTATTTGGTAGCAATATCTGGAACCAGGTCTGGTCCCTAAGAATGGTTCTTTCTCTTCTTGCTGTTTTCTTAACTAGTTGCTCCAAGAACTAATGATTTTGGTGTGTAACACCTCAACATGACGTCCAGTCTATATAGAAATAGATAAGGTCATTTCCAGAGGCTCTAATTGCCTTTTCCGATCACAGACACTTTCACCAAAGTGGCTGGGAGTCCAACAAAATAGGTCTAACACTGTCAATAGTTCTGTACTCTAAAATTCCTCTTGTGGCACTGAATTTCATTCCAGAGGTTCTATGGTAAATTTTTGTCCAGTAACTCCTTTACCTGATTTGACTGAAATGTTTCTTTTCTAAGGCAAAGTACATGGCAAGACTGTGCCTGTTATTCCTGTATAATTTCCACCACGGCATTACAGAGTTCATTGCGAGCGATAAGCCCTATTGACAATACCAGAAATTGTTTTCTGGGTGAGGATACAGGCTAATACTCAGACAAGTAAATACATACTGTTTTGCTATTGATCCATGGATCAATAGAAAGCAAAGCCAAAGAGGACCATTAGATCATCCAGCATGATACCTAGTGTAACTCACGTGATTACATTTCATCCAAATATGCCATGTAAAGAAGATTTCAGTTGGCTTAAATATTTCAAATCCTCCCTCTCTTATCCTCCCAAACAAACAAACAAAGCACATCACAGTGAGAAAATAACAAAAGGCATTGGCAACTGCAGTGGCAGAGAACTAATTACTAGAGCGATGCAAAAGCAATGCTAGCAAAAAGGTGTCCGAAAAAGGCAAAAGCAAATAAATAAAGCAAGAACAGAAAGTTGTCCTGCCCACCTAAGCTGGGAGAAGATTCAATTACATTTTAATCTCTAGAAGTTGCCCCTCTAAATGATTCAGGAGGTACATCACAGGAGTCAAGTCCACAAGGTACATTATTACTAGAAGACTCAATCAAAATGCTTTAAGCCTTTAGGGAAAAAAAAGCAGGTTTCTGGCAGTAAAGTTAAAAGTAACCTTTGAATAAAAGTAAAAGCAAACTTGGATATTGTACATGACTCCATCCTTCAATTTGATAGCCCAGCTAGCCATCCCCAGGACCCAGCAGTCCTCCCGTACCCACTACCTGTAGTCGTTCATTTCCCAGAATCCCACCGAAGACGGGGACCTCGTGGGTTTGCCTCATCCTCCAGGGCAAACACAACAGAACAAGCAAGCACGTGGGAATATATGGAAAGGTTCTACATCATTCGGAACACATCATTGCTTTTAGTCATTGACTAAACTCCAAGCTGTTACAGATCAGTAGAAAAAGTTGAATACATCCTATCCCTCTTGGGGATTCACTAATTCCCTTCGGTGCTGAGAGTCTGTACGTAATGAGGAAAGGCAGAAGCTTCCTCCAGCTTCAGATACAAGCACCTTACCATCATCTTGTACAGCAGAAGAGGACCAAAAAGAGAGGAAATGGCTCAGAGATCCCTTTTATCGTTCTCTTGCTCTGCCAAATCACTGATTAGCTTCTTTCAGACAATAATAGAAGATTTTGTTGCCAAGGTGACCTCATTTCTGAGAACCCAGATCTCTTCCAGGGTGATTACATTTCCATGCTATCCGCTGAAAGAAAGAAATCTTCAATGCTTGTATTTATTTTAATCTCTGCACTGATCTATAATTTTTAAGAGAGAAATTAGTTACACATTAACAAATTCACTTAGTGGCTCATTAAAGACACGCAGTCTTAATATCCCACTACATTTATAATGGACAGGCATATCGTTCCAAACTCGTATAGTATAAAGACAAGTCTGTGAGGAATAGATCAGTCACATACTGCTGAATGTCACTTCCTTCACCTTGGTGAAGGCAGAGAACAAAGGAACAATTCCTCTACCTTCCCCACATTTCAATTTACCCACTGAATAACACAATCGTTATGCCTTAAACACTCCCCTGACGAGCCTGCCTTAGAAGGTTGGGTAACAATTGTCTTAAAGTAGAGTGAAAAGCGTTATAAGCATGTTGAAATCCATACAAGAAATCTCATTTTTCCATAAAGCCCAGGGAAAAAAGAAGTGAACAGAGAATTTGTGATTTGTCTTACTACAGAAAATATGGATTTAAAAGATTCTTCCAGAAGCTAGAACGTAATGTTAATTTTATTATTCTGAGCATTTAAAAGTCTGTAAAAACACTATTATTTCTTTTTTTCTTTTCTTTAATAAACATAAAGAACACGATACATACAGAAAAAAGAAAATATAAGAACAAAAGATGTAAACGAACAAGCACTTTGTACTGGAAATGATCCCCTGCTCCAAACACACATACAAACTTTCTACTGAATTAAAATAGTTTCAATATAAAAGTGAAAGGTACTGTCAAACCCCCCAAACCAGCCAGGTTCCTGGTTAGCACGCTGAACTATAAGTAGGGAGGCTGGCATTCAGATCCTCTCTAAGCAGAGGATGTCACTAACTTTTCCCCTTCCTGGCCACATGTTCAAGTGGTGAGGAGGCAGAAAGGAGCAACGAAATGACATTAGTAATCATCAGTCACATCATTACCCTGACAAAAAAGAAAAATGAAAGGAATAGCGAAGCATAGGAGGCTCTGCTTAGAGCCTGGACTAGCAAAAAAAAAATGCCTTTTGGAATGAAAACAGAATTAGAAAGTTCTTATTTCTGACCATTATTTGAAAATCAAATGTTCTATTCAACATCATGGCTCCAGCAAAATCTTATCAGTGTGGCTTGTTCCACAGGACAAAAGCAGGCACAACTGTATTATTTCTATTATACAGCTTTGAATGTATTTTAAAATGTGTTAATTCTTCTCATCCTCGCACAGAACATGCAGACCTCTCATAACCTCCAACACATGATCAACATCTAAAGAACGTTTCAGAATTTTTCTGTTCCAAAATGAAACTCAACAGTATTAATATTTAAATGATTAATTACTTATAGTATGTCCTTTATTAATTAAATACATACTGTTAGTAAAGAAGTTAAGTATGTAAATACCATGATTTAACATGAAAATCAATGATTTAAAGTTACATTACTGTGCCTTTTCTGTGAACTTAAAACTGGTGACAGTCTAATGACATGCTGGTTCCATAGTAAACTATCATTAAATTAGCTTCAGTAAAATCTTTAAAATAATCAAATGTGAACTTACATTTGGTTCTTAAGCAAAATTACACTCTTTCCAATGACACCTAAGTCCACTTTTATTTCAAATACCCAAGTCCTTTAGAAAATACCTTGGGAAAGACAAATAGGGTATTATTGGATAGATCTCTTTAAAAGCCCACTAATTTTAAACTGGAATTCTTTTTTGTATCAGATCACAACACTCCTTTTATTTGTTTTTCTTCATATGATGTTAACTTTGGGGATTTAGTTATGTTTTTAAAATATTTTTCATCTTTTTTAAAGGCTTACAACACAAAAGATCAGTATGTAAAGAAAAGCCTATATTCTCATAAATCACATTTTCATAGTTTGAACAGAGTTTATGTGACAGTCAGTGTGTTTTAATTAGGTTAACTGAAAACACACCTCAGAAGGTACTGTCACGGGCTTCAAAGAACATTAGTGAAAAACAAGCAATGGAAACTTATTTTAAAGGTGAGTTCTTGACTTCTAAACTAGCAGGACCAAACACAAAATAATGCAAATCACTGCTTCAACAGATTTGCTATACAAATACAGACACACTGAGAAATCTGAAGCATTCACAAAGAATCTCAATTTATGCTCTAAACCAAAGATGGCCCTCGTTAGTCTTTTACTTCATGGAAGATAGGGTTTGCAGAACATAATTTTCCCTAGAATATGCATAAATCAATCTCTCTATTGGAAATTATAACTAGCAAAGAACTTATCTGGCAAGTTTTCTTATAATGACATAGGCAACACAAGTTAATAACACGTTACTTTCTTGGGTGTAGCCTTCAAGTTTCAAATGTATCTAATTTATTTGCAAACTGTAATCACATATTTGGGGGAGGGAGTGTTCAACATCCTTGGCAGGAACATAAATCTGTTGATAAGTTTTTAAAGTAACTACAAATTGACATAGTGAAAGTTTGCAAGTGTTCTTGGGCCTCTTTTACACATATTATTTTGTCCAATAACATGCAAAAGCAAAATTATACTGAAAAGTAATGCCAGAATAAATGCAACTGTCAGGTAAAACAACAAAAATCCCCTCTAAAAGGCTAATAAACATTTTTAAAAATCATTTATTATTGCATATTTCCACAATTTTTGTTCTTATTTTCTCTAAATGATTTAGACTAGAAAAAGAAATTCCCAGGTAAATAAAGAATGGAAGTGTATGTGAACATAAGACTATTAAACCTTAACGTAAAGTCTACTGATGTTAAACATAACAAATATATACTATTTTTGCAAAACCACTCATATAAAACTTTGAATAACATGTCGTAAACATCCATTCCCAATTTCTCAACAGTAGATTTTAATTATTGGTATCTTACAAAAAGATTCAAATAAATTTTTGAGGAGTAGAGAACACAATGACAAGAACTAGCATATCTAGTTCTGCTTGTAAATTCCTGTTTAACTTAAGCAACTTAAGTCTCTCTGATAAAATGTACACAATCATAAAATGAAAAAAAAAGAGAGAGAAAGAGCCATTCAGTTTGGTAAAGTGATTCATTATTTTCAAGTAAAAAACATTAAAAGGATTTTTTTTGTTGATTTTTTTTAATCATATGTATATTATTCTGAAATATACTTTGCCTGTAGAATTCAGGGCTCACACAAAGAACCAATGCACATATCTTCTATGCTGAATTTACTTCACAAAGTTGTAAGACATTGGTTACAGCTACTGTAGTAAAGGCCTTCCTAATTTTTCCTAATTTGAGAAAAAAACCAAGATACTACCACTATGACCCTTCTCCATTACATTAATCAACAAAAGAGTAGCAAATGTCACAAAAGTACCCGACGCCTGCTTTTAACTTAAAAATTGGCAGAGGCATACGGGGAATCAACTGGGAGTTAAGCGTACCTTTGTACCATCTTTCTATAAGAAATCAGGATCCATTTTTAATTAATACCCTGCTTTTGTGCTGCTTCATCAGCTGATGAGAATAGCAGTTCTACCACACTCTGCAAAATGCCAGAAATACATCTGCTGTCAGCTGGAAACGTCCAAGAACTCTGAACGTCAAATGGGCTGTCGCCGTGCCCAAACTCTCTTAACCGTCGTAGTACCGTAAAATAATTTGGTCTGGAAGGGACTTTAGAGGTCACCTAGTCCAACCTCCTGCTCCAAGTAGGGTCGGCTACGAGGCCAAACCAGGTTGCTCAGAGTTATATCCAGTCTGGTCTTGAAAAGCCCCATGGAAGGAGATTGAACAACCCTTCTGGGTGACCTGTTCCAATGCTTGACCGCGCTCTTGGACGAAAACTGATAATCTCATTAAATGCTAAATCCCTTCGCTTTGGGGAAGTTCACCATATTTCCTTAGAGTTCCCTGCTAGAAATTACAGGTGCTAGCTAGCAACTCAGTATGGAAACCACCCGTTGGAAGATCAACCCTTCTCGTAGATGTAGACTTCCCTGGGGACTGTCCTGCTTCTCCTTCTTCAATTTCATTAGTTAAGTCCAAGACACTTTTAGCTACAAAAGTCCCATTTACCAGGCCAACAAAGCATGCAATGTTTATGGGCAAGTAAACTCGCACGTACGTCCTTTAGTCACCCTGGTACAATAACAATAATGATGAAACCCAGATACTGATTTCCACCCCTTAATCCCCCAATGCTTTCTATCTACAGCACAGTATTTTACAAGAACTCATCGAAAACGTTTCTAAGTTTTAAAAAGGACAGGAAGAAAACAGGTTTTCCCAATAGCCATGACCCACTTTTTCCCCTTTACTTATTTAAGTAAATAAATATACCGGGATAGGAAGAAATATTATTTCTAGAACCTAGCGGAAAATTGAAAATACTTATAGGTCCCCCAAAACCGTAAAATTTCAGATATGAGGAAAATAAAATAAAAAAAAAAAGACGTTATAAAGCAAAACCAGATCAGTTTATAACTTATCTCAACCACTCTTTTTACCATCCCCCTCCGAGAAATGTGATCACAGGTGCCAGACACACTTTAATATCATAAAGTGACAGGCGAAGGTTGCATTTCATATCCCAGTGTCAGGCTCCTTCTGCTCCCTTTCAGCTAGGGTCTTCACACATTATGTTCCAGGTAGATCTTGTCAGTTATATGTCAGGAAATTTGGAAAGGAGACAGGGAAATGAAAATTACTCTACTAAGAGTAATACAGACATCAAGATCGAGATGAAAATGGTAAGAATTGTTCTGAATTCTTAATAACTCTTTCAAAAGGTCATTAAACAACTCTGAGTTTAGGTCCTTCTTCCACAAACCAGAACTGAATGAACTAAAAAAGACAAAATTTAGTACTTTGTTTTCCCAGAACTTACTAAACTACCTCAAATATGCCCTTTTGCATCATGTGCTATATATGGCACAACGTGCATACAGTATATAATTTCTTTTGTGGTAACATATCACAAAATGAAAAATCCACCGTCTTGCCTCTCTCTCAATAAAGGTTTGCAGCTCACAGAAAGCTATGCAAAAAAAATGCTGAGAACACGAACTGAAGAATTGGGTGTTATAACCATCCATATATTTGTTGTGAAGTGCAATCCTTTAGTAGTCCAGCAGTACTCTTTTTGCATTAGGCTAGGACCACCCCACAAAGGATGTGAGTTTCCCCCTTCTTTGGATTCACAAAATCCCGTTAAAGCAACACTTCGCAGAACACCATGAATCGGACAAGCCATAATAAATACCTTTGCAAAGGCCTTTGGTATCCAGGAAAAGAATTAAAGCAGAATTTGCATCTTAGGTGATGATTTGGATGTCCAGAATCAAATAAAAAACTTATTTCACCTGGTATTCAGACAAAAGGTCAGTAAGGAATCCAAGGGGTTCTCTTCCCCATGTTGGTGACCTGGCAGATCAGGCTGTTAGTCAAGGGTAAATATCATGTTTAAAGAAGAGTGTTGAGAAACCCAAGTGAAGACAATAATTTTTATTTTCTTTCAGAAAACAATTAAACAAAACAAGAAAAATCCCTAGGTCAAGGATCTTCTTGTCATTACTAGAAGATTTATTTTGGATTGGCAATGTTGGGGCACTGTATAATTCACATTAACACAGGAACTCATTTCAGTCTTGTACCATAGAGCCTGTCATAAAAGCCTGTGCAAGTACTAAAAACCAGGTACTTAACCCTAATATTTTCTGAGGCTTCATCTAGTACCTCTGCCTCTGCCCACTCCTTGTCTGTCCAGGCTCTGAATCAGATAAAACACACACACACACATATATATATATATGTATATATATTTATATATATATTTATATATATATATATCAGGATGTATGTTAATGTCAAGCTGCTGCCTTAAGTTTGAGCTTTAAAAACTTTTCCTACTTCTTTCACAACCCCCAATTTTCTGTATTTGCCACAGTTACAGTGGGGAAGTTGCACTCCCTGGCAAGAGCACAAGCTCTTTGGTTTAGCAGGAGGGCTGTAAACTAAGCGCAGGTGGGGTTCTTTTATTTGTTTGGTTGTTGTTTTTTTTGGAGGGTTTTTTTTTTTTGTTTGTCTTTAAGTTCATTATCTAAAAAAATAATGTCCTCAAGACAGTGAAAAAATGGCATTCCTCTTAAAAGGCCTCATTGCTAACCAACTCCCCAAGTGATGTAAATCCTTCACGTTTTGTACAAAAATGTTCTTGTGCCAAATCTCCAGCCCTCACTAATGTTAATTAACTTTTCTCTCCAATTAAAATGTACCTGTTATTTTTCTTTATATTTCTCCATCTTTCTAGCTTCAACCCCCTTTTTTAGTTACCCTTCTTCCATTCTCATCATTGTGCCTCTCATGCAAGCCAAAATGTGCATGGGGATCTGAAAACATGATCCTACTATCTGTTCATATAGTAACAGGGTATTAAAGACACTTCCAAATACTAAAATAGAACCTCGAAAAAGTCAAGATAATATATGCAAGGACAATATATGAATTATGAATGCTTTAAGAGCCAAATTGCTCGCAGTATGTTGATATTTGTGCAGGCAGTAACATTTCAACCCTAAGACTGCAAATATATAGACTGTATCTTTCTTTTTAGGTCAGGCTTTTTATTTATTTATTAATTTTAAACAAACTTACTATCACTCGGTGACTGAAATAAACCGGATGAAATTTCCTACCCAAAGTAATTCTTGATGTTGCTTAAATGTTTAGTACTGCAAGGTCTTGAAAATTCCAAATATACTGCATTTGTGTACGCATCAAAGCGGGGCCAGATTTATATTTTCCTAAAAAAGGGTTGGGGTTTTTTTGTGTGTGTCCAACACCATGAATGTGAAGATATTTAAGAAACTCTGTTAAATATTTTGTAGAATACAAATTTCACAATAGTGTGCTTGGAGATGCATTTATTTTAGGAACATTTTGTTGAGAATCGAACAGAAATTAGGCTATCTGATTGTTAGCTGATATACAAGAAGTATTGCTACAACAAATATCTACTTTTTTATTTATAGCTTGTTGTAATTGAACATTATAAAACTAGAAAACTGGTTTGCATTCTATTCTTCGTGGACGTCACTTCTTTATTACAGAAGATAGATTTAATTTCATTTCCATCAGCTGGTGTTGCACTTCAGTTATTATAGTTCCAATGTGTGTAATGAAATGTCACTGCACTGCAATACTAGAGTCAGGAACAACATTATAAAATCAATATGATGGTTAGGCTATTCTTGGCATTCATAATACTTAGGGTTTATTTTATAAAAATAGTGAGTTCTAACTGTATTAAGGTTTCTTCCCCTTATATCCTCTAGTTTTCAATTTCCTACAATATTGAAAAACTTCAACTGTTCGACAGAAATTCTCTACATTTGGCTCTAACTAGTGTTAGTTTCCTTCAGAAAATCTGATAGCTATTGTCTTTTTGAATAGGCAAGAGAAAAAATGCAGAAAACAGCAAGTTTAACTCAATTTGATCCCTATACTATGCATTGCTGAAAGCTCCCTCCCTCTCTTTCATCAGATTCTTATTTGGGTTCAATAAGGACAATCAGCCAGGGACTCAAGCAGTGCTTGAGTGGTCATGAAAATGATCCAGCCTACGCAAGGCTCCATCTGAAATCAAACCTTAACGTCTCCTTCGGCAAGCTCCCTGTGCCTCACTTCTGCCGAAAGCTGGAAATTTGGATTAGCTCAGCTCTGCCGCTGACTACGCTGTGCAGTCAGGGACACGCTTGTGGCTTGGAAATGATGACGCATGGCCCAAGCACTGTAGCTGGGCACCAAAAACGTTTCTGTTTACACGTGGACAGTGGAACTGGTTTGCTCCTTAACTTCCCAAATATTCAAACTGGCACGTTCTTTCCTGACAAGGCAAGAACTATTCAAGATTTGCCTAAAAAAAATCAGGCTTAAATTTGGTAAAGATGATGTACGTAATTCAAGTCACATACTCATTATCCAATGTCATCATGAATACTCCTTAAAGTATACGTATTTGTTACCTTTATTAATATGGATTTGAGAGAAATGTATTTCCTTGAAGAGCTGGGGAGAACTGGCTACTCTCTTCCAGACATACCAGTTAACAAAAATAATAGTGATGGTAAACTGTCTTCAGGCTGAAATAAAACAAACTAACATGGTCCGCGACCCCGCGTGTGTTTGCGTGTGTGTGTCAGGGACACACAACTGCAAACATATGACACAACTCGTTACTGGAATGCACACACAGCCAAGCAAATGCAACCCCCAGGGCTCCTGCCAGCTGATCTGAACACTAGTTGCAGGTGATTAGTCTGATTGTTTCACTCTGATTCTCAACTACCATGATTAATATTGCGTCTACTACATTTTAAAGATGTTGCCATGGCAAAAAGAGTGGAGTGTCTCATGAATTTGGATGGAAAAGGTAGAGGCCATGTTTTGACATAATAGACACGAACAGGAGAGAAAACTCTTATGGTAATTGCTGTGTTTTCTTCCTCCTTGTTTTCTTAGATCCGTCCTGCAGTGAACATACAATTCTAATCAAAGCAGTAAATAAACATTCCTCTTTTTCTCCCAGGATCAAAATTAAAGAATGACACCACACAGGGAGAAATTATTTTAACGACTGCAGTACTGAGGGTCTTCTAAATCTCTTTTAGCATGTTTTGAACAGATCCTTCTTCTTTAAGCACAGTCAATGAGCTGACAATGCTGCACTTCACACGGTCACTCTGGTCTGCCTCAGATCACAGCACGCAGATCGCTACCCAAACACCTGTATGCATTGGCTAAATGTTAATGTATTCTGTCAAAACCAGATTACCTTCCACACTAAATTATTCAATGTCATTATCCATATCGGCCATCTGCAAGCCTAATGCCCTTGTGTTCTAAAATTCCAAGCGCCTGCTGTATTATTTTTGGTTTACATTCCTGGATAAATCCGTTAAACTCAATATGTTACAGCAAATTCACAAAATCAAATGCAATCTGCTGGCCTATAAAACACCAGTTACTGAAAATCGAAAGATTTAATATAGTAACAATTCACAAAGTCACTAAGCAGTCTTTGTGGGCTGAAGGTCAAACCACGTGCTAAGTAACAAGTTAGATAATCCATGCTGTAAAACAAGGTATGTATTTGCTATACACAGCATGGCCTTGAATCCATTCGTGTATTTCATATCTAATAAAAATCTGAACAGTTGGTCTGATTGGATTTTAAGTGATGCAAATTTGGAAATCAAATAGGCAGATTCCCTTTAGACTTGGTCTATTTAAACTGTAATTGTAAAGAACTGCAGATAACATTTACAGTGCTACTGAATTCTCAAGAGATTCAGTAAGAATTTCACAGAAGGAAAAGCATTTCTAATTTTAAATTGTTATTAACAAATAAAAATGTACACAGCATATGATTCTCTACCATTCTGTTATAATTTTGCTTACATGGCAGTAAAAGTGTAACAACTCTTCAGCGAACAGAATGATCTTTAGTTTTCCTTGTCATTTAATTATATGATTTGACGAAAACCAGTTATATTATTGTCATTCTGTTAGTCTGGCAACACTAAGTAAAGAGAAAAAAATACCACTTACATTTCCCAGACTACAACTTAAGGTATGATTTGGAAACCAAATTCACGTTCTCAATTAAAAAGCAGAAGTTTCATCTTCACAAATAAATCTTAAAAGCAACGACAGACTTGAATATAACTTTCTTCCTAACACTTAATATTCAGCAAGAGACTCCGTTTGTCTTTGGTTAAGAGAGACAGAAGCTAAAACTGTGAGGTACGTGCACACACACACCCCCAACGCCCCCAATACATGGCAAAATGTGAACTCAGAGAAATATGAGCTCAAATCAGGATAAAACAGGAAAACACCTCTTCTTTTTCACTGTGGTTAGTATCTCCATCAGAAAATGGCCCGTGTCCTAGTTCTTGTAGACAGGAGATTTATGAACATTGGCAAATCACAACAGTGTTAAGATTTTCTTACACTTTCACATCTAAAATTCATTTCTTTTTCTCATGTTTTGACACTGTTTTTATTCCTCCCCTCTGGAGAAAGTTATCTTGTGCATTTTTGGCCCTCATCCTGACTTTGACTGCTTAGAGGAAAACCCTTTAAGTGAAGTAAAGCTTTACTAAACATTTTACAATATTTTCCGACAAAGAAAAGCGCACTGGCCGTGTCTTCATTTTGATCACACAATGCAGCTACCCTGAAGATGCTGTACCAGGTCTTCTACTTGTTTGTGTCAGGTTTTCTTTTAACACGGCTTGTTCAAGAAGCACACAGCAAGATTACAAGGTTCCAGACCATCTCCGACTCCGTATCTTCACAGCTAATTTTAGGCAGATTTCCCACAGTAGGAAACCACATTGCTTTGGAAGTTACTGACGCTAGTGAGGGGCAGGTATAGCAGGAAAACAGTAGCCGGTGGAAATTAGGCAAGCATATCTTAATGTATTAGGCTTGAGACATTTAAAAGACATGATGCAGCATGTTCAGTTTTGTTTCAGTAGTCGAAATGTAAATGACTGCTGGTTAAAGTTGATCAAGTCTACAAAACGTGGTTCAAAAATGTTTGGCCAAAGTGCAATAGTTTTCACATCTCTCCTTTACTTACTGACTCCATTTCTCCCCTTCCTAACTCATCCTGGACTAAACATCTTGCAAAAGTCAAGAGGGGGAAAAAAGGGGTTAAAAAAGGGGGGGGTGTCAAACCCATGCAAAATAGCTATTCTAGACACCTGTGTAAACCCCTTAGAATCTTAATGCTCTATAGGCTGTTTAAGTAAGGATCCTAGATTATTCATTTTGAAACAGCAAATACTACCTTTGGTTCAGGAACTCCCTGAACCATAACTTGCTGGAGGCTAAGATAATAAATTTTGCAAAGAAGAATCACAATCACAGTATGTTTGTCAGGTTCTTGTATTCTTCTTTAGTCATCCCCCATGACTATTATCAGAGATAAGATACTAGGCCAGATAAAGCTTTATTCTGAGCCATTTTACGTTCTTATTCCCTGTATTGGCTTTGAGTGGCAAGGTTTTGGTAGCGGGGGGGGGATTACAGGGGTGGCTTCTGTAAGAAGCTGCTGGA
>JANXJC010000055.1:44031364-44065181 GCA_027564655.1 Leptodon cayanensis
AGGTACTGGAAGGCTGCAGTAAGGTCTCCCCGGAGCCTTCTCTTCTCCAGGCTGAACAACCCCAACTCTCTCAGCCTCTCCTCACAGCAGAGGTGCTCCAGCCCTCCCATCATAATGAGAACGATGAAAGACTTCTACAAAGTGCTCAGAGCTGATTTAATGTATACCGGGATGTTAATACAGTTGGCTATGTCAGATTTTGACAACACTCAGGAGGAGTTATATAGAGTTCTTTCCTAAACAAGGGCAAACATACACTTAACAATATATCGCCGATAGGCACTTGCACCCTTCCAGAGCCCGAGTCTGTTCACAGCTACTGCCTCCCCTGCTCACCTGCAGAATAACAATATCTCAGAGAAATAAGTGTGCATAGCTAATTTAGTCTTTATGTTTCCATTGCTGCCTTCAGGTTTTCCACATGATTACCAGAATCTGGACACATGCATACCAACCCCCCCCCCAACTTTAAGTGAACAGAAAAATGTTACGTAGCCTCCAGGAGACACAGATTTTTGATGTGGTTTTCTGAAAGCTCACTAATTTCAGTAGGTCCATGCTTATTTTATTTTGAGGCATTCCCAGTAACTCTGTATGCGTTGGGAATATTCTTCTTTGCATTCAAAAGAATACAATGCACAGCAGTGTTAATCTGGACTGTGCAAATATTGAAAGTTAAGATCCATACACCAAAAGCAGGTATACATAGAGCTAATAATCATATTGCTATTGGTATAGTATAAAATGCATGAAGAACTTCTCTCATACTGATATTGACTTACAGACACGGAAAAACAACAAATTAATGACCCATAAATGCTAACTTCAGTACAAAGAAAAATTACAGAAGTTATGAATCACACTATATACACAAGACTGATAAAGGACTTTTCTACAGGTGAACAAACAGCTTTAAGAACATTATTTTCAGATAGTCTAAGTCTTGCAAACATTAAGGCAATACTTTCCAGCATATTAAAAGCACTGATGCAGAAGTCATTACTTCTGTAAGAGCACACTTTAGAAAAACCAAAACTAATCAATGCAAAATAAAATGAGCTAAAATATGAAAATTACCAGAAGAAAATGCAATGCTGTTTTGGTTGTGGTTTTTGTTGTTGTTGTTGCTTTTGTTCCCCCCTCCCCCCCCCAAAAAAAAAATCTTTTGTCTGAATACACTGAGTGTAAAATGAGCACATACTCTGATAAGGTATCAGAAGTATAGCCAGACATTTTGTATACATACATAGGTATATGAGGTAGAACAAACAGGAATAATAAACACATTTGTCAAAAAAAGCAAGTTTTCTGGAGGCAAAGTATTGATGAACTTGGGATCCACTTAATAAATCATTTATTCCAAACCATGGCATGTAGGAAATTAATATAACATTTTACAGGAAAGCAGTTTGGGTTGTTGGTCAGAAACAAACAAAAATATCATCAAAATGAAACCCCACGTAATCTTCCCCATGACTGTTGTCCCCACTTCATTCTGCCCTATGTCATTCTTCTCCCCAGTTTTCAGTACAATAGGCAAACCAAAGCAATTAATTATTTGCCCAGTTATAGCAAAAATTCAGTACAAGTGCTGAGGAGGTTCAGGTAGTCTTTAGAGAGGAAGAAATTAAATTGAGTGAAATCCTATGTCTTTGAACAGATGGACATTTTGCACATCCTCCAACAGTCAAATGCTACAATTATACAAATACTGCGATATTATTACAGAATTTTTTAATGTGGAAATGGCAAGGCACTTGAACTTTAATGAATTAAGACTGACACGACCTCAATTTTGATGTTGGAGTAAGAGAGGCCCAGGAAGACTAAGCACTATATGGACCGAGAAAATCAGTGATAAAGGGCAAATAACTTCACCTCCAGGCCTGTGCCTTAACCACTAGCCATTCCTTCCTACTAAGATAAATAGCAAAGAAAGGAGCAAATATAATTTATAGAATTCTCCTGTATATTTAAATCCTTTAGGAAGACTGAAACTTTTGAATTTACATGTGGAAAAAACAGTGTTTCCTTATTAGGCATCCAGTATTTTTAAAGGCAAAGACAGGGAAAAAAGTGAAAAATCCAGAGAAAAAAAGATCTGATAGAAATTTAGAATGTATTAGAAATAGTAATGATTAAAAAAGGTGATATGAGACACCAAGAAAATAATTATTATTTAATACAAGTCCTAGAAGCTGAGTTAGCTAATGCTGGATTAACTTTTATTTTCTTACGTGAACTGACAAGGATGTCAAGAGGGATGTGGAGGGTACAATACCTCTGGCTGAACCGGGGGTTTGGAAGTTGTCAGCCCTCATGACCCCAAGGGAATGGGATTGTTGATATAATAACCGTGGGCAAAACATTTAAACTTGTGACTAAATTCCACTGCAACTTAAGAGAGTCCTGATTTTAAACATGTATAGGACATACTGGGGCCTGAGAAGCAAAAAAGGATGAAGAATATTAAAAACCAACAACAAAAACAAAAACACAGTTGTTAAGACAATTGTTTCTGTTGTAATTGTAAATCTGGCCATTCTATATTTTTAAATTTCCTAAAACTTAGGTCACATGACAATTTACTAAAATTTTAAACAATCTTACACGTACTACCATAGAAAGGTATCATTATTTTCTGGTAATATGTTGTTTTCAATCTTTCTTACAAACTGCTTCATAGCAGCTGAAAATAAACACATAAGAATTATTTTTAATATTTCTTGAAAAGCCAGACATTATATAAAATGTAAAACAGCAGTTTGAATACATTGTAGTGGAGCCTAGACAAGATAACAGAAAGAACTTTGATATTGCATATGTGTGGACAAAATTGTGTGTTAATTCTATTGACATCTTTCATTAATCTTATTCCATCTCCATTTTCCTTGTACTTAATTTCTCACAGGTCTCCTAAATGTTTTATGAGCCTACCCATATTGGCATATACCTACATATACTTTAAAAAAATATAAGCCTTTTGTATTTAGCTGTTTCAGATGGGATTTGGAATAATTACTTTTTTTTTTCAGTTCACAGAATTTTGAGAAGGGAAGCAGGAGTTGTCTTTCCTTTCTATGTTAGTGACCAATAAAAAAACCAAAACACACACACAAAAATATTGCTCTTGGAAAGGTGTTTCAGAGAAAAAAACAAAAGAGTGAGAATGCCTTTGAAAAGGTAAACCATTCTGCCTCTTGAACCAGCTCTGCATGTGTGCAGCTTTGATTTAAAATAATAAAAATAAATAAATATATATATACAGGGCTTTTGTCACTTACTTTAACCCTCTTTTCCAAAACTGGATTAGATATACTTCTTTCATTCCTCCTACCTACTCATTAAAAACGCCTAGTGACAGAGATTACATGATCTTTTGGGGCAATATATCCACGTAATATTACCTGAATTAAAAGCGGTATTTTAGAATGCTACGTTTTAAAGCTCTATATCTGTGGACAGAGCATACTCCTGCTGAAAAACTGTACTAATCCCTGGCTTGTTTTCTGTTTGGCTTCTCTACTAATTTCCAATAAGAAAAGAGGTTGTGGGATATAAAATACAGAAAAATCTGAAAAAATTATCGGCAGCAGCTGAGAGCCAAATGGTTCAGACAACAGTGCCAATCACAGTATCCAAAGTAACACCAACAGGAATATTAAGTGGAATCGAAAGGATAAACATGGAAGTAGCAAGAAGGAGCTCCTTCCTATCTTGCAGGTCTACATGAGGTGGTTTGCTCTGCAAAAATATTATTCAGAAACTATTCTGAGACATTAAGCTGTATAGAGTTTTACCCAAATAGATGGAATAACATACCTATCGTCCCTGCACTCTTCATCTAATATGATTTGGAAACTTAAATTGGAAAGCCTGTTAACTTCATGACCCACTATCTACCAAGAAGTCTGGACAGGAAAAAGTACTGGACAAGTCTACATGCAGTCTTCACTCCTCAGTTATGGAAATGCTAAATCCTTGGTTTCCAGTAATGAATTTGCCTAGATTTTAACAGAACTTTAAGAGTGCAGTTTACTTAATAATGAAATAACAATAAAGTGATGATAAGAAAGAGAATTCATTGAGGCACTGGAACGCAACATGATTTAGACCTTTTTTCCCCAAGCCTTCATGTCAATCACTGGGCTTCATTAATTATATAGAGACATAAAAAGAAGTGAGAAAATAAGTCATCACATGCAGGCACTTGGTTTATTTACTGGCAGCCTAGAAAATTTCCACGCTAATTTGGAGGGAAATATCTTGTCTGAAACATCACTCAACCTAGTATAGCAATTCAGCCTTAGATTCCAAAAACCTCATGTGATTTATTTACATTTTAACAAGACATACAAAACTTTTCTCATGATATATCATGGTCTGCCTTTAAAGACAAAGAGCAAAAATGAGGTACCTATAAAATGTTCTCCAGTGGACGCCACCAGGGAAAAGCGATCAGCACTGTGGTTCAGAAATAGCATTTCCACCCACAAATATTAATACAGCAAATTTAAAAATCTAGTCATCCAAACAAATGAAACACCACAGCGATGTGTAAATTTGCAACCACCAGAACCTGAAGTCAAGACAAATTGTTAGCATGTTTGTCATTTCCAAGCCATAAAGTCCCACTTTGTCACAGAGCTTTTCTATTTGTTTCTGATGGAACACATTCAGCGTGGTTCTCTGGGTCTGCTAGGAAAAACAAAACAAACTCTGAATACGGACTTGCAAAACCAGAAAATACAGGAATGAAGAAGTAAGTCAAAACTCACTTGTGCAATTTTAAGCAGTGCAGCACTTCTGTAACACTATGAAAAAACACTGGGCATCCCCTACGAGGCCCTGATGATATCATCAAAAGAAGAGACAGTTCCTTAAAAGGTGGCTGAAGTTACATTGCAGGTAGCATACTTAGACAGTGATTTACGTACCATCATGAGAAGTCGAGGCACTCGGGAGGGATGCATAAATGCAAAGAAACCTACACTGACTGAGAAGCAATGCTGCGACACATCATAAAACATTCACCCATTTGGGAACACATCCTATTCCTCCAGTAATAACTACTGTGTTTCTACTTGTTTCTTCCAAGTTAGGAAAGACAAAACTCATATAGCCTTTAAAAGAGCGAAGTGAACAGTAAAATAGCTTATCTCCAGCTTGAAATACAGTAGGAAGCTTTAAGCAAGCCGTTGTCCTCTAAAAATTATTCAGAAAGCTAGGAATTCAACAACAGTAGCAACAGAAAAATTGTCCTGCTGAGCCAGTCATGCCTAACTCAGTCGGTGCTGATGACCTAGCAGTCAATCTCTTGTCACTCATCTCTGATTATTCATCTCAGGACACCTACGGACATTTCTCTGACTCCTAACTGTAATTTACTGCTCACCGTCACCCAGATTAACCTTACGCAAGTCAGCACCAGAACTGAAACGTACACACAAATTATTACTTTTCTCTTAAATATGAATTCAGATGGAGCTGTTAAATATGGAAGCTGACAGTATCGAGAGTTTATAGATTTTCATTTGCTATCATGTTTTTCATTCCCAAATCAAGCGCAATAACTTCAGCTGTCTGCTAGGGACATTTCATTTTCATGTAGTGCGTGCAGCACTACAATTTTACTTTGAGCCATTCAAAATTTTTACTGATGTATTTGTGAAGAAAAACTGCCCATAGACTTGTGCTTTCTTATTCGTTCTTCTCATATTTTGCATTTTCAAGATATGACATTTTCTTCTCTGTAGGAAACAGGAATTAGAGCCTATAGCATCTCGGTTACAGTGAACAGACATCAGGAACGGGTAGTAACTTTACAGAACAAGATTACAAAGAGCAAACACTAAGCAACGTTATTCCTATGGTAATATCAGTAAAATACCAACAAAAAAAAACCCTAGCCTGCAGTGCTCTGGTTCTCAAGTCTAAACATTAAATTATCAGTAGTAATACAAGGAATGTTCATTACACTCGGATACATAGAAATATTCTCTGTCCCCAAACACCAATTACAAGAAAAACAAACCCCAAGCTCTTCGGAAACATTAGCAGTGGCTGGGATCAGGAGCACTGGGTGAAAGGAAAATGAGGGTATGAGAATGAAGGTTGGTTTAATAAGAAGCCCAAACGTTTAAGAAGATAACCTTCTATTTGAACTAGATAGGAAATGCCTTTTCAAATGTAGGCTTGAATTAATGCCAAGCCAGTATTCAAGTGATTACAGAGGTCTCTAACAGTTACGGCTTACTCACTTGTCAACTGCTTCCCAAATTTCTTTTTGATACACCCCAGCAACCCAAAATTCAGTCTGTCTGTGCTTGACACTGAAACTGATGATGCCAGAGGGAATTCAAAGCATCCTTTTTTAAGCATATTTTTCTAAAGATTTAATTTTCTTCCTTTCTTATCTTAATCAGACATCAACACAGCAGCACCCTGATGCTTCCGAGAAAGGGTGCCCAGAATTGGGTTATATGAGTTTGGCAGTATATATCTAATCCAGGAGGCTGAGTTTAAGAGCTGGAACTCCCAGGTTTCTAGGATTTTTGCTCCCTGACAGCCTGCAATACAAATCATGAAAGATACAGGAGAGTAAACCAGCAGGAAACTAGACCGCAATCAGAGCTAACCATCCGTTAAATAATTTTTTCATTTAGACAAATGGAAAACAATTGCATTAAGAGCTTCTGTGGAGCTGTACTTAGCTCTTCTCTGTAAGACAGAAGTCTAGAAATGTAATTTTATTTTGAAATAAATGATGGGATTTAGCACACATACATAAGAATCTGAAAAAAAAAACCAAAAACCTATCAATTTTCTGTGAGAGACTGGAAAAAAGTCATACGACCCAGCAGACTGAGAGTCCTCCTGTCCCCGCTTCCCAGAAATAAAAGATTTTAAAGTTCAGCTGAGTTCACCATAGAAATAATAGATACCATGCTGGGAAAATATTTTGACAGAGTTACTGATAAACAAGTGAAACTAATACATATTACTAGATATATGAACAATAGTGGAACAGTTTACATCTCATCTCCGCAGAAGTTCTTGCAGAGTACTGTCAGACTCCAGTCAATGCAATATATTATACAAATACATAATTATTCATAGAACTGGTAAAGATCCTAGGGACTAATTTTCCCATAGCAATAATCATTCAAAAACCTCCTACAAGAATAATTGCTTAAATAACCTCTGAATTGGGACCAGAACATTTGAATATTTGCGAAGATAACTCGAAAAAAAATTAAAAAATCTTATTTGAAACGTAGGAAACAGAACAAACCAACATTTATCTGAGGAGAAGGAAGGAGCAATCAAAACACACCTCTCCAACAGTGCCTTTTCACAGTCCTCCAAACACATTTCTGTCACTTTTCCTAAAACCTTTATAACACAAAATAATACAACTGCAAAACCAGCATTATTTTTACTCATCTAAGTTGATATCTGCCCCATCCTTCTCTTTACAGAATTTCTTTTCATATTTTAATTTGGTTGCCAACAGTCTCAAAGTGAGTATCTGCATTTTTTTTTTAAACTCCTATCCCTATATGTCACCTCTTGAAGTTTTGTTTCACCAGTCTTGTGTCCTCCTCACCAAATGACAAGACGACCTGTGGCATCTGGCTATCTCGTCTTCTGATGTGCAAAACAGCTTTAACTTAATTCGGTAAAACTCGGGATAATACACAGAGAGATTTTACCCCTGGCATGTAACTAACTGTAAGAACATTGTTATCTGCTTGTTAGCCTGTGATGGATCCATAAAAACCGGGTGGACAAATGGGGAAAATCACATTGTCACGTCTGTTAAATTTTCCCTCCCCATGTAGCAGAACATATTGATCCACTCAAGTCTGGTAAAGCACCTAGTGATAAAACAGCTCACGGGTGCAGGGAATATACCTGTCGATATGTTGGATGTACTTAAAAAGCCCTGCAGAAGCACAGAAGATAAAATGAATGTGTCTCTACAGGGAACTTTCTAAGCTAGAGGTGGGCACAGCGGGGGGTTCTGCAGGTGGAGGAGGTTTTCTTATACATCTTGTACTACTTAAAAGGCAGAAGTTCCCACATTGTTCAGTCGGAAGCTGTTCGTTTCCTTTTCTTGCACACAAAACCTGGGAAAACCCTTTTTTCTCCTTGCATTGCCTTCAGCATTCATCATTTGAAATGCTAGAGAGTATGCAGCATCGCAGAGCCAGCCTTGTATTTCACACAGCTGTCTGTAAACCTTCTGGTTTCCAATTCATGCCTGCAACATCATCCACAGGGGCAAAAGCAAAAGATCAGTGAAGCTTCGAGAACAACATCACCAGTCAGAGTATGTTCTTTTGCCTCAATATTTTACTTAGCTTCTGTGAAAATTTAATGTAAGACCGAACATAAAGCACAACCAATTTATATGGGACTTTGCGGTGTAAATATCCAACAGATAAAAGGGAATATAGAATCTACTTAACAACCACAAAATAGAAATGTTCTTGTATACAAAAAGAAACACCAAATCATAGAAGCAGATAACTCGAAAGAAACAATTTTAAGCTGGAGAAGGATTGAACTAACATTGACTGTACAGCACATTGCCAATACCCTGCACTTCACTGTCTGTATCCTTCAAATATGACCACAAAATATTTAATTTCTTCTGTTCTTTATATCTCATGGCAAGCATCAAAAGCAGTATGCACATTTGATCAACAATCAAAAGCAGTATGCACATTTGATCAACAATCATTGGGCAAAAAAATGATCTGTCATTTTCTAGACATCATCAAACAGCAAAAAACCCAAAGCATTAATGTTCAATTAATTTCACAAGTTCTAAAGCAAGAGCAGGAATCCAGTGGTTTAAGGCTATATGGGCAGAAGATGTTAAAGATGTCCATCTTCACCAAATCATCACCAAATCTTCTCAAAGCTAACGTGCTCTGGAGTCTAGCCAAGTCTTGATTAGACTTATAACCCTGTCATGTTTGGTGTATGCCTTTCAGTTTTACCCTTTTGAAACTCATCCAAGCTTTTAAAAAACTTTCCAGGTGAAATCTTTTGTCATAATCAACATGCTTAGCATTACTGTGAACCCAAGAAAATCCATCCCCAGGTTTCAAGGAAATGGTTAAATACTAAAGCAAATTCTGTCAGGGGAGACAAATGGGTGAAATTCAGTCTCTAGATAGATGCCTAAACAGGAGCTGCCTACAAGCTAGGGATCTAATCTTCTCTCCTAGTTAATGGGGTTTTAGTTAAGGTAGTCAGAGGAGTCTAGAGTTATTTAACTTATCCCATATTAAATTGTAACACTTAGTCATCTGAACGGCTCTGCAGGTTCTCTTGGCAGTATTGATCTGATCTCCAGTATTGATCTGATCTCCATTAATTATAGCGGGAGCTTAAGCAACTGAGGCTCAAATGATTTGATAAAGGTGGGAGTCTGGCCATTTGTTCTTCCCTAGAGCACACATGACATGGAAGTTAGGCTGGCAGATATGACACAAGACCCCTGGTAGATCCAAATGCTTCTGAGTGGCAGATTGAGGAGTCTCTGTTCAAATGAGCACCGGACTATTTAAACTCATACTTTAAAATGCCACTAGGCATCTATCTTTAAACAACTGAATTGAGGCCCCTAGTTTATGTGTCTGTACTTACATACAGAAACCTCAATTTAGGTGACTTAATCTGTAAACTGAATCCCATCCCTTTTATCTGCCAAGACCAGCTTGGAAGACAACATTTAATGCAACATCGTTCTCAAATTCTACCATCCCAGAGGTGTTTAAATTAGAAGTACTTCACTTTATGTAACTTAAGTATACATTCAGTTCTTACAATGTTTACTCAATAGCTGTAAAAAAATAGCTTAAATTGATTACATTCCAATATAAAGCAGGAAAATAAAATAAAAAAAAATTAAGAATTGTACAGCTCAGACTGATTAGAACAGAAAAAAAAAAAAAGAAAAAAGGAGGAAGACAAATTCAAAAAACACCATGGTAACCATAAAAGCAGATGCTCACACCATTATGAGTTTACGTAAAAACAATGAAACTATATTAGCCACTTTCAGTGTGGTCATAAATGCCTACAGTCATTTAAAACTCTCCTTCCTGTATAAATGTGGTCAGAAATAAAACAGGAAGGTTTCTGGTCCAAGGGCAAACTGCATCATTACCAAAAACCTTGTACTTAAAAAGAGGCACCACAATATAACAAGAAGCCACAATCCATCAGTTCTCAAAGGGTTTTTTGAGAGACCTTTAAAGATTACACCTAACAGTAACAGTTCTACAAAGCAAGATTCTGTAGGAAGCAATCCAGTAAAGTCCTCTGCCATCAGAGTCTCATCACTTATTATTTAATGCTCTCTCTATAACACAACAGCACAGACTTTGCTTTCATTGACAGTACAAGAACCTTTCAACTACCACTTCATAAAAACTAAAAAGCAAATAACATATGCTTTTAAATTTTGCACCATCGGAAACAGCTACTTCTTGAGATGACTCTATTATATGGGATAATACCTTAAAAATGTCATACTTAATTTTGAACTGTACAATAAAATGACTAAAGGACTGAAGTTTTCACTATTGATAGTGCATCGTATCACTCTACCAACTAACTATAACAGTACCAAAGAAAATAACAATGTTAAAGGTTCACCCTTGAACAGTCTCCTCAACGTTATTTTGATGATTCTAGCAAAATAGGAACAAAATGTGCCACCTGATACTCTAGAAGCAACAACAGACAAGAACAGCAAAGTATAGGATTCTCAGTTTGATACCTGTTTGCAAATATTTCCATTTTAAAAAAAGCTGGTGCTGTTGCTTGGGACTTTTTCACACATCCTCCAAAGGACACAGTGATAGTACTTACGAGTTTTAATATACAATGTTAGGCGGAGAGAATTTTCTGGGATAAGTTACGCAGACCAAAGGTTATCCACTACAGGTTAACACCATGTTGAATAATTTAACACCTCTTGAAACCATACGCAGATAGCTGTATTTAAGATACTGCAGATACGTTTCTTTGTGTGAACAGCACTAGTGTTAAACTCACTACTTTTATGGCAACTGAATATTTAATAGCTCCAACAGCAAGCGAAGACCTTCAGTGGTTTAACCCACACAGCAAACAGACAACCTCACATGAGTATCTACAGGTAACATCCTAATAAACAAACACAACGACCACCATCCCACAGCGGAAATCATGTTGAAAATCAACTGTATTCACTTTCATTAAGAAAATAAGTCTTAGGCCATTTGCCACTTACATTGCTTGCCATTAGTTTCCATTAAAAAGTATTTTACCTCAAAGGGAAGACTTGTTGGTTATTTATTACGTAAGAAGAAACTTTAATGCTAAAGCTATGGGAAGCACAGAGTTCCTTTGCAGGTAAGAAACATTCCCGTGAGCTTCTGATTGTCTCAAACTTCTGTCAAACGTTTGCAATATATTAAAAAGTTCAGTAATTCAAATAGCATTACCATTAAAAAGTTAAATAATTCAAATAGCATTACCTCTGCTCCTGGTATAAAGACGCATTGTTGTTTTTGTTAAATATTAAAATCATAATATTAACCTCAGAAAGGTTTCCTCATCTACTGAAAAAGAAGCCAGCAATAAGAGCGTGTAACTTACGTTATTCATGTACTCGCTGAGTAGATCCTGCAGGGCCTGCCGCACGGCATTGCACTCGGCTACGATCCGTTCCCGGCGGTCGTCTCGCGTGCACGAAGAGTCTGCCATCAGCGCTGCTCCGCTGATGATGCTCTCCAGCCTTTCTTCAAGAGACGGTCTGAAGCGGGCCTCGCTGAAAGTCATGGGGTCTAAAATAATTTTGTTCTAAAAAACAAAAGACGAGTGAGAAAATTAGGAGCGTGCATGGGTCTTCAGGTTTTCTTAAATGGCTCTTATTTCGGCGGCTTCATGGGGTTCTTAGTCTTTCATGTCAATAACTTATCTACCAAATTCCTGAAAAATCAATGTTACAGAAATATCTGGTAGCTCTGAAATCCCAATATATCAATAAAACAAATAATTATATCTAAAAATAATTCACAACACAGTTCTAAAAGACTACTGTCAAGAGCAGCACAACTGGTTCAAATAAGTGTTTGGGAAGCAGAGAGTAAAAAACGAATCAACACAAACTACTGTACTATGTATGCAATATGTCTGTGTGTCTCTACGTATTATATGTACATATTCCATCTTGGAGTAAACTAATATTATTCCTTTCTGAATCTTTTGAAAATCTCTTGGATATTCAGTAAATTCATATGAAAGGTGTAAACATTCAAACCATTGTTTTAATAGTACAAGTTATTTAAGACTGAAGAGAAAATGAGATATTATGTTAACTAATTCCTTCATTTTGATTCTTTGTATTAGCAGACTAAACTGCTGAAATGCTACTAGATTACCTCAATATTAAATAAAAAAAAAAAAAGAGGGAATTGTCATTAACACTGCAAGAAAACCATTATTAGATAATCAGACAAAAATGTGAAATATTTCCAATTCTCATTCTGTAGCACATCTTTTAAAAGCCTTTTTCTAAAGGCTTTTGCAAGCTTTTTTCTGTTTTTAAATCAGGAACTAAAAAGAGAGCACTACAGAAAAACAGTATAAAAACAACTTTAATTTGTCAAATAGCCTACTGGTTAGCAAAGTATTTTTACTCCACCAGAAAAACATTTGATTTTCAAGGACTTTTTTATTAAAGACATTTTGTTTTTTAAATTATGATCATTGCTAAACATTTGTGTACTTTCGATATCAAACTTATTACCAAATACCAAATAGGGCTAAACCACATAGATTCAACCCCCATTAGTGTAGAACCTCATGTAATATTATGAGTTTTGAGTCACTGCTAGATTATATTCTGACTTGCTTTTCTCCTTTTGTAGTTCAAGGTAACAAATACAAAAGCAATAATCGCCTGCTCCCACTTACAGGCGCATTCGCAACACCGTGTAATTCAGTAACCTTTTGCTGCAATCATGCAAAGGAGTTTCACAATTGCATATTGTCTAAAAATGCTTTGTGAGCCCTGCACTTCTTGAGTTTTGAAAGAAAATAAATGGTGAAATATTTAGAAACAGGAATGTAAGAGGCAGATCTGAAAAAGTTAAAATCATTCTGTTTTCTAACAATCACATCTATTTTAAAGCCCATGGCATTTTTGTTAATGAACCATTTTAATTTTCGCAACATTTTGATAACTTTCTGATTAGTCTATTTCCTTTAATGTACAAAAGCAATCAAAAAGGGCAAGCCAAATCATACAGTTAATTTGAAAAAATACACCACAATGTATTAAAATGTACATGGGGATTTAGGGAGATAACATATAAGCAATATCTGCCTCTAACACTACAAACTGTATCAGCTTATTATGAATCAGCACATGCTCAAATGAACTTATTTTAGACTAAATTCTGACTCCCAGTGAATAAATTTTGTTTAATTCAGTGGGACGAGGCTTTTGCAAAAGATCTGCTTATTTCTCAGTGAAACTTCCAATTAACTCCACACACAAAAAACATAACTCTCATTACAATACAGAGAAAGAGGATCAAGCCCTGAAAAATCTAGAACATAACTGAACGTGTAGCAGTTAAATACTAACAAACACAAGGATGTCAGGAAATTTTTGAAGATTCATTATTTAATAAAGAGGAAAAATAGAAGAATTTTTACTAGACAGTATATTGTTCCAGCTCCAGGAAAGGCTGACTTAGCAGAAATAAATGCAGCATTACCCAGAATGTGAAATAATGTCTCACACGTACCTTCTAGGGTCTATGTTTCACAGCAGTAAGTGGAGCAATTTTACAAGCATCTAAATTAGAAATGACTTCTCTAAGAGTTAGGCCTATGCATATTTATGTAGCTGTGCTTTTCAGTCAAATGATAATAATGCATAGAGTCCACTGCCACACTTATGTTCATAAGCATTGGGATTTTCAGATATCAACTACATATTCCATCTTCACAACAACATATTTAATTCAGTAGCAGCAAGACTGAAATTGCCTCATATGAACTATCTTAGCAAATCATGTCATTAGCAAAAAAGGTATAAAAATAATGAGCTGCATGTTTCAGATTATTTTCAATGTTTCCTTACTCAAATCTGGTTGTGTTTTTTTTAAATAAATCACAATAAAATGACAATGTCAATGGTCAATGTGGTTTTTTTAAATGACAATAAAAATAGTCCTGAACAAAGACAGCAAGTACGCTTTACTAGAGAGTAGAGGATTTCCAATAGCCAGCGTACATTCTACTTGTAGCTAACCTCTTTCTCAATCCATAAACTCAATCAAAGCAACATCCATACAGCACTATCGCAATTTTCATGTTTCGGTTATAGCAACATAACCAGTCCTTCCATAAATGTCTCACCACTTCTCCTCCTTGCAGCCATAGGTGTAAGGTTTCCTACCTACACAGCAAATCTCAAACAGTAGATCGTACACCTCTCAGCGAGTCATGAATCACACCTGTCTTCTTAGAGGTTTTTGAAGACCCTACACTCAGTCTTCTATGAGACCCAAGGACCTACCAAGAATGTATTCCTGGAATATTTCCATCCTTTTCGAGCCTTGAGGATGAACAATCTGCAGATCAAATATGTCCAATCTCTCTGATCACTGAAACCAAACTCATTATTTTCATAAGCAGTTACCTCATACTCCATGAATAAATTTAGGAAGTTCTGTACAGGTTACATGTAAATACCATTTATATTTTAAATAATAAAGTGTGTATCATTGGAGGTGTATAATTAATTTAAGCCAGCTTTCTTCACTGTAAAACACAGAAAAGGAACATATTACTGGCATTTTTTCTAAATAAGAAGAGATCTTTATGACCGTCACACCTTACATCATGAAGGACAAAAGCTACTGAGTTGCACTCAGCAATTTTTCATCCATATCCCACAAAACTTTTTGTTCATAATAGAATTCTTAGGCTTAAGAATTCAGCTAAATATTTGTTTGGGATATTCTCTTAATGAACATTCAGAATCACAGAATAACTTAGGTTGGAATAGAGAGTTCTCAAGTTCTCAACTAGTTTTTGTTTTTTTGTTTTTTTTTTTTTTTTTTATAAATGACCATAAAAATGGTCAAACAAAGACAGGAAGTACACCTTATTAGAGAGTAGAAGATTTCCAATAGCCAACATACGTTCTACTTCTAGCAAACCTCCTTCTCAATCCATAAGCTCAAATCAAAGCAACATCCATACAACACTATTGCAATTTTCATGTTTCAGTTATAGCAACATAACCAGTCCTTCCATAAATGTCTCACTTCTCCTCATTAAAGCAGAGCCAGCTTCAACATCAGGCCACGTTGCTCAAGGCTTCAACCAGTGAAGACGAAATCTTCACCTTTGGAGGTTTTCCAAATCTCTCTGCCCCGTCTTCCGTTGTTTGATCACATTCACGGTGTGGCTTTTATTTCTCCCCAATATCCAAACAGAATTTTCCTTCCATCAGCTTGTGCCTGTTGCCTCTCATCCCAATACCATGAACCTCAAAGTAGACTCTAGGCCTATTTCCTCTACACCATCCTACTAGGCAGTTGAAGAAACAAACAAGATCCCTCCTCGAAGACTCTTATTCCGCAGTCCAAAAAATCCCCAGCCTTGCCAGCCCCTCTCGATTTGTCAGGTCCTGCAGCCTCTTCATCATCTTGCGCTCTCTGCTGGATTTGTTGGTCAGTCTTCCTTGCACTGGGAAGCCCCAAAGTGGATCGGGAAGGCCTGATGCAGTTCCATACGTGCCGAATATAGGGGCAAAAAATCACTCTCCTTGACGTACTGCCTACACTCTTACTAATGCAGCCTCGTAGGTGGCTGACCTGCACGGCTGTAAGGGTGCACTGCTGACTCAGGTTGAACTTGCTGTCCATCAGAATCTTTAAATGCTTTTTTTGCCCCACTGCTTTCTTAACCTTAACATCACACAAAATGACCAGAACTAAATTTTGGGCCTCTATTAATTCACTTTTATAACAAGAAACACCGTTGGAAAAGAAAAACTTAGAGGTTCTAAGGAAAGAGAACAACTACACTTTGTTTAAAGTATAATAAATAACGACGTAGTTACTTTCCAAAGGCTGGTTATAAATAAATGATATTTTAGATGTTTATTTGAAACTCTAAACATTTCTCAAATAGGACAACAGGTTTTTGAGCTCTGGGAAAAAGAGAAGAGGGACGAGAACCTGCTACATGACAGCTCTCAACAGTTCCCAAAGAGACACTATTTTTTGTTCCTGAAAGGTTTTACTCCTTTTCAAAGGAAGCTTGGTATCTAAATGCAACTTCAGACCATGCTATTGACACGTACAAAGTTCTTACACATATATTAACATTATGTTAACAAGGAAATAATGTCTTCTTGGAAGGAAGAAAAAAATAGTTGCCAGGAAATCTGGCTAACTAAATTCCTTCAAAAGTCTCAAGTTTCTCTCACTTCTTGACAGCCAGTTAATGAATGATGAATGTAAATGAATTGGAACATTTTACATTTCTAATTAATTAACTAACATTAAAGCCATAAATCAGGGACTGACACCATAATTCAGGCCTTATAATTAAGTGTTTCAAGCCTCTTTCCAACTGCAGACAGATTAGTGTAAACAGTTTCTTTGCTATGAACATACATCATTTTTGGCTTCAGTTGCTGAAATAAAGTCCAAGAAAATTAATTTAAATATAATTGGAGACTTATTTGAAAACTGCTAAACTTGTGATAACATCTTCTTTAAGCAGATTATAGTTAACTATTTTCTCTTGTATTCTCCATTTTTTTAAATTATATAAAGGTGTGTTTATAGAATAGTTGCAGTGTTTTCATAAAGAATAAAAACTTTCAGAAAATAGACCCCTTCATATTAATCAGTACTATAAGGCATCTTTATCTTGCTCAAACAGGAATAAACTATCACGAACACTAATAAACTATAGGGCGTCACTTCTGAAATTTAAAGTATCAGACAAGTTATTCAACTAAAAATACTGAAAATAACCACATACCCTACATAAATGTATTGTATTATCAGAGAGCACATAATCATTGAAACTTGGTGAAATTTATCTGGATTAGATTATCTTTATCAACAATACCAAAAAAACAGTTTTTATTAGAAATATAAAGTAAACCAAAAGCAAACCATTAAACTAAATTAACCTTTTAAAACAATTTTACAACTCCAAAAGAAATGTGATTACTGTTATCACTGTCTGCATTTTCCAAATCAAGCATGTGCTCTTGCAAAAACTTATTATGTCTATTGCCTTATTGTCGATGAAAAATCTGCTCATCTACCGGTTTCTGCAAGCAGAAAGTCTTAAGGAAATTTCAGCAGCTTCTTCAGAACCACAGCTTTGTTCACTTTTTAAACACCTAGGCAATGTTAATGATTTGGGGGGCTGGAGGGAGGGAGGAAGTTCCAGTTCTGAAAAAGCTGAAAATCAGCCAACATAAAATGTATTCAAATTCATTCCTAAGTCAATGGATACAGTCATAAACTTTGATAGTGCTCAGCAAAGCTTGAAAAAGAGCACATGGAAAGCATCACTTCTTCAAAATACTAAATAGCATTAATGAGACCACAGCACCTTAGAGTTGGTAACCAAGAGCTTTTAAAATAATAGCTCTGCTATCACTTGCAATAAAAATTGTGACAAAACATTTTTGGACGAAAAAAAAAAACACATCAATAAACTGGTCAGCAGAGTTTTCATGTTTGTACAGTTTGTGTGTATGTGTGTAACAGGGAAGGTCAGATTCTTACCTTCCTACAGATTCTTTCTAGAATTCCCCACTCAATTACCTCCCATACAAGCTCTGACTGAGGGAACAAGAAGGAATTCAATATTTCCTTGTACTTTCTTAATTTTTCTATTGTGTAAAAGGATGATGAAAATAACGATGGCCAATGTTGGGCCTTTCATACAATTTACTGTGCTCTGTTCTTTAAAACACACAAAAAACCCAATTAAACAAAAGTTATTTCCTCTTGTAATCGAGTAAAATTGAATTTTAAAAGAAACTATCCAATCATATAAAAGAAGTCCAATATCAGCTTGTTCTGTTCTAATGGGAAACAACCTTCTTATTTGAGAAAAGAAACATTTTAAAAGAATCAATCTGAAAAACAAACAACATACACACACAAAACCCAAACCAAAACTAAAAAAAAAAAAAACCAAAAAAACAACAAAACAAAAAACTCATGCTCTTCTGTAGGGCTATGGAAGGAAAGAAAGTTGAATTGATTTTTCAGACTCATATTCTCAAAGACAGGAAAGGCATCTTTGAGGGCATAATAATACAGTTGTGAATCTAATATGATGCTATAAGGAAAAAAAAAAAAACCCACAAATGTAAAGTTTGAAAAGTAGTCTTACAAGACAATGTAGTAGCATAAAAGTGATAAAACAGCTGCTGCAATCATACCACTGGCTGGCTAGAGCTCTGCAGGTGGAGGCATTATCCTAGATAAAACAGAAGTATCTTTCAAGTAAGAAACTTCTGTATAACATAGTTTTACAAATATTTCCATCTAAGACAATCCCAGTAGGCTCGGGTGATGTATTAGGTACCACGGTGAGCAGCACAGTGCAGCAGCAGAGACACTTAACTGGAACGTAGGGCTTTGCGGTTCCTTTATTGACTCTCGCATTAATCTTGTATTAAAAGGTTGGAGCAGGTGATCCTTGAGGTCCCTTCCAAGCTGGTATTCTATGATTCTGTTGTGTGACTCTGGACAAATCATACTTTCTTTCTTCTCTTTCTTTTTTGACACTTTAGCACAATGAAAATACAATGTTTAAGGCAAATGCCACTGCAAAGTGAACAATACGTCAGAAGGAACCAAAACCACAGTGACAAATGCCATTAAAAAATCAAATTGATAGATACCTTACATAAACAACGTCACAACACAAGACAGGATGAAAAACTGCCTTTGTGTAAAAAGCAGCACGTAATATACTGAGGGACCTAGTTTCTCAGAACAACTTGGGAGACAAGACTGTATAAATAAGAGTGTTTAATGTATTTCTTTGTCAGAAGTGCCTGCACTACCGTGAAAACAAATGCAGTGTGCTCGCAGGTTTGGTTTATGTACGTATGCCAGTGTCCCCCAAAGTGCTAACAAGGCTATTCAGTTCCTGGTTAGTGATAAATCAAATGTTTCTACCTGTCCTTATGCTCTGTTTCACAGACACACCATACAGCTATAATTTGAAGAAATAAGAACAGCATGACAATACCATGCCACACTGCAGCTTTCGATGAGCCGGTCTGATGTGTTAAAAGAAGAGAACTCATTTAGAGAAGTAAGTGAGTATTTTTCCTTCTAGGACAGTGGGATAACTAAATTCATAGTAGTTTGATGAATATCACACTCAGGTAGAAGCGCACAGCCCCCACCTCCACGGCCGCCAGCAGTCCTCTCCCGACTCTGTTCTCTAAATATAAATGGAGATATTGTTTCCCTGAAACATCGGTGGTGTTCACTTCTCGTGTATGTGAGTTACAGAAGCATCTCAGAGGCGCTACATAAACATACTCAAAAGAGGACCAAGCGTAGTCTAATCGGGAACTTTCACTAAGCGCAATTTTTGAGCTACTACTATATGTAACCTGACAAAATTTTGAAATATTTTGAATTTAAAAGTTCAGATATTCATACTTATTACTAACAATGAAATAAGCAACCTGTAATACATTGAATAATAATGGAATAACTGTATTATTATGGAAAACATATTTCTCTATATAAATGTTCATTAGGTTTTTCTAAAGTGTGTTTCATTTGTGTATTTTTACTATCTCTAACAAACTTGTTTGGATGAGGGCTCACTACAAAAACTCCTTTGCAGATAAAATGGTTACTGTCCTAGTACAAACACATTGAATGTATTTGACAGGAAAACATTCAAAGCACCGGGAGCGTTGCTGTACTATTTTTTTCTACCATCAAAAGAAGTGCTAGCAATGTGGTATGGTTAAACTTACAAATAGTATTTTTTGATTGCTAAATCTTTTTACAATACTAATTTACTACACAGGAGCATTTCAGGGGAAAAAATAAAATAAAATAAAATAAAATATCGAGAAACCCACTAGATGGTGCTCTTATACAGAAAATCCAGACCAGCAGCACCATTCTCACTGCTAAAGGTGAACAGAGGTAACAAGATCCTAACTGCTACTAAGCAAGACTGCTTCCCTTTACAGAGGTCACATTCCTGCTATGCATTTGCTACCCAAATCCTGCCATTTCCAGTGCTATCCCTTGTACTCTGGAGCTGACATTTCCACAATAACATATATATATACATTTCCATACGTACACAAGCACAGGGAAAACATTAACCGTAATACATCGTAAAGCCAGCTACGAAGATTACAAGTAGAATGAACTTGCGAAGCAGGTGATTAAACCATTTTAGAATCATAGAATCACAGAATAGTTTGGGTTGGAAGGGACCTTTAAAGATCATCCAGTTCAACCCTCCTACAAAGAGCAGGGACATGTCTTCAACTCCATCAGGTTGCTCCGAGCCCCGTCCAACCTGACCTGGAATGTTTCCAGGGATGGGGCATCCACCACCTCTCTGGGCAACCTGTGCCAGTGCCTCACCACCCTCAGCGTAGAACATTTCTTCCTTATATCTACTCTGAATCTACCCTCAATTTAAACCCAGTTTGAGTTTCTTGCTGCTAAACTACTCCCGTTCTGCATGGAAAATTCTGGGGGGAAAAAGACCAAAAGTAGCACACAGAAGGGGTTGTAGTGGGCAGGAAGGAGCAGCAATAATATGGAAGAAAAAGCTTGTTCAGCTCTTAGCATCGTCAGGACCCTGAAAATTTACTCTGCTTATTCCTCTCTTGAAAGGTCAGTTCAGCATCCCCAAACATATTTCTCTGCAAACAGGTAAAGTTTTTAGGTATACTGTAAAATACAACACTGTGCTCTTATTCATTATTTTCTTAATATGCAAAGGATGACCAGTCTGTGATTTTTCCCCACTCAGGGGAGATCCAAGGAGCTTAACAAGTGCCAAAGGATCTCACGACTGAATAGAAGCTTTCGAAGCATTGGGATGCAGCCCTACTGCCTTCACACATGAAATGATCGACTCAACACCACTCCAGTTTAAAGGCCATTTCAGCTGCACAAGGGAAAAAAAACCCTGCCTTTCATTCAAAGCCATATATGAGGTTATCTGAATTTGCAACACGCTTTCTCCAGTGTAGAGTAACACAGGCATTCCTATTTAAATCCCATATATAACTGTTACTATACAGAAAAAGCCATTTGCCTGTGCTTCCCCAGACGCTAGAGCTCAACAAGCCTAGTTTCAAATTGCTATGTGTGATGTGCAGTAATATTTTTGCAATTGTTTCTTAGGATTTTGATACTGAAAGAAATGCATTTCAATCCTTATTTTGAAGCTCACATCTTGTCCTTTCATCTCCAGCATCATAAATCACTTCTCTGAAGAACATATTTACAAATACATTGAGATTCTGTAAATATTCTGCAAAATCCATTCTCAGGCTGAACATCTAGTACAGTTATTTGTCCAAAAGTAAAATTCTAAAGGTAGTCACTTAATGTCACAGCATCTCTTCTACCCGCTACCTTTATGTCACATTTTGACTGCTCTTAATTTTATTGCAAAAAAAAGCATTCTTTGCTATTGTTGTACCCAAGTATTTTGTCTTTTCAGTTTCTATGTTTTTGGTTTTGGGTTTGTTTTTTTTTTTTTCTTTACACGCCTTTTGGATCTTTCACTCCATTTAAGGAACATAGCATTTACCAGCCCTGAAAAATATTCTCAAAGGATTATTAATATCTTAAAGAAATATGGTATGATAGTCCATTTATTAAGTATGAACTTCATTTTACAGCCTGGAGGACAGTGAGCAGTGTCATCAGAGACTTTTTTTCTCATAAAACACAGTCATCTCCTACATGGTAGGCTTGCACTGTTAAAAAATTTTTTAAGATTGAGCTACTCTGCCTAGAATTTTTCTGTTCAAATCCTTCTCATAACAAAACATGGTACATATTCAGTACCTCGGAACTATCCCAAATATAGAAATACCTCATGTACCAAAAATAATTTTAACCGCCTCTTTCAGTTCTCAGCCAGATCAATTCCTTTATAAACCAAATTATTTTCATACTCGTTCAAGACTCAACGCGATTTTGAAATCGGAGAGTAAAGGGGTGACACAAAGGCACAGCAGTTCAAGATGTAACATGGATCAACATAGCTGGTAAGCAACTTTAGAGACAAATGGATGTGTGCACACACACAGAAACAATAGATCACTGGAGTATTAAAATAACATCAAGTATAGGGTGTGACTGTTTGGATTAACCTGTATTAAAAAGCAAGGGCTATATATACATTTTAACAAATACAGTATTATGTTATTCTGTTGAGAGATATAGAACTTGCCGATCTATTGTATACACACAATTTATTATGTACACACACACAACCACAAAACTCAAGGAGAAATTCAGCTAAGCACATTCAGCAGCTCTGATGTTTTCTTTCTGGAGCAATACAAAAGATGAGAGATACTTGCTTTTAGCATCAATGGAAAGCAGGTTTTTTGGTCCTTTTTTTCCTTTAGATATCTCTTCTCCCCCTTTTCTAGGTAACAGGCTTTATTAATTTAGTTTATCCGTGGCTCATAATTTATTGTAGTCAATCCTAGCCTTGCTCCAAACACAGAAATACTCCTTTTCATGGGTCTATGCTGCACACATAGTAAACATTTTTGTATTCACAAAACTGTTACACCTACCCTTGCAGTACTGTACAAGAATGATTACCTCATTTTTCATATCAAAATCCAAAGCAGAATATTTAGAATTGGTTAAAGTGTTAAGTATTTAGGGTGTCCTCTTTGAAACCTCTAGAATTTGAATTTCCGCAGCAGTTAGCACTTCTAAAGTTTTATCAGCACATCCCACCGGCACATCTACATTCCTTGAAACTAAGAAATCACAATCTCTATCCATGTTCTAAAAGGAGGCACTCTCCTATTCATCACAGACCCCCAGTGCCCAATAAATACTATTTCTGCCCGTCACTGCCCCCTCTCCATTCCATCACGCAGAATGTGGCCCCCACCTATGTGCCTGCAGCCCTTGCTGTGGCAGACACCCACTCTGTATCTATTTATCCCATCACTTTACACCCACATGTAAATACATTTTTGTATCCACATCCCACATATACTTTTACCTCTTTCCAGTCGCCAACCCCACATCGGAGTGTAGACGCCATGTATCTTCACCTCAGTTTTCATCTAGCACAGATTTCCCAGTCCTTCCCATTTCATTTCTTTGCACTTACTAATTTTACCAGCTTTTTATCCACCTCCCCACTGCACTCCAGTCTGATGGGTAGGTCCTGTCCCCAGTACACACCATGATGGCTATGGGACGAGCATGGAGGGTACGGGATGAATCAATCCCGCAACACTCAACATGTGACAACATGGCAGTCCCTTTATAATCAGAACAGTTGAGAACTTATCAGACCAAAACTACCATTTCCTGAGTGAAAATAGAATATTTTTAGAATTCACATAAGTTCTTAACAAACTTCTCTATGAAACTTGAATAAATTTGGACAAGTGTCATGAAGAGAGGTAAAAGGTACATCCTTAGTTGCAGTAAGAACCCAGAAATATTTAATGAGTGTAAAATTTATACCAAATTTTACTAATAAATTACTTTAATGATAAAACCAGGAATATCTGTATTTAAATGATCTAAAATTAAAGCAGGAACATTTAAGTTAAAGGACACAAACCGAGGCATTAAACACGTACTTTTGTAATCAATCAACTTCAAACAGTACTTTAAAGCAGCAAATCTAGTAAGAAACAGATTTGTGAACTCTCCTCATTTCAACATAAATTATCTCCGAGAAACAATAAATGACAACTCTTTCCAAAACTTTGCTGTTAATAACTCACAGGTGACTTTATACCAAAATTCACCACTGTATAGGGTATGACAATTAACATGACACCTATTTAAACACAATAGCTGAAATGCTTAAAATAGGTAGAATAATTATTTGTATTACATGTGATGATATTTTGATTGAGAAAGTATTCAGACGATTTACACTGCAGTGATTCGAAGCGTTAAGCCACAGAACGCTGAGTCTGAAATTTGAAATAATGAAGGCTGAGTAGTGCTAAATATTATGGAAAAGACTGTAAACTTATTTTTAATATAGAAGAATTATCCTGTCATATAATACAAGGTTTAGCATGCACTTCACACCAAATACAAATTGATCTCAATCAACATGAGTGATACTGTAAAATAAATATACTGTAAAATTATTTTCACTAGAAAATATAAACTTCCTTTCCCTTGCTGAAGTAAAAATCAAACTCTTTTCTCCACTGACTTTTTACCCATGACATAGTTTTACTAGTCTGGTAATTTTTCTTACTTTCTTCCTTGTAAAACATAAGGGTAAATTCACAATCATCCCACCATTGCACCTATAAATTTTGGCTTTCCCTGGAGTTTAGGGAATGTCATCTCTGTTGCAAAATTAGGTATGAATAAATCTCATTCAAGAGCTAAGTAGTGAGGCAAAACAGGAAATATGGTTAGAAAGCAGATAAAAGAATAGTTTCAATCTTTGTGTCCACAGTAAGTCAGAGGATTAAAGTTTTCATTCAGTTTCTTCAAACTACAAAGAGAAAATTCTCAAAAAAGACAGGCCGTTTGTCCACATGTAATTGTGAACAGAACACAGTACTATGGATATACATCTCACATACGCATTCATGACGCCTGCAGCATCACGTAAAGTGGAAAAGACTTTACCTGAGGAGAAAAACGACGAACATATATTCTCACAAAGAGGCAGGGGACAATCTCAGATGTCTCGCATAGTCTTCACTAAATTTACTTTCACTAAGCACAACGCCTCTCTTTGCATCCAACAGCAGCCTTTTCCAGAGAGCAGCAGCATCATCAGTTTGGGACTGAGAAGTCACATGTTTTCTGTTTGTCAAACCTCTGCTGTCCATAACATGCTGTCCAGAAAGGCCCCCACAAAAGCCAGGGTACAATCAGACCAAACAGGGATATTAAGCTCAGGATCTTACCAATAAGGGACCTATGAGCTGAGAAGGCCCTGAAAACCATGCAGAATTCCTTAAATCTTGACCCACAATAATTTTACAGGAAAAACTATAAATATAAATATATATAAAAAAAATCAGTATAGGCAATGCAGGCAGTACTGTTACATTTAATTGAAAAGCATGATGGAACTGGAGTCAACCTTTGGATCCTGCAGTAGTTCTGAATGGTTTTACCCTCTTTGCTCGTCTGTTCCTACACCCATCCACACATTTTCTGCTGTCATGTTTCCACCTCTAAGCCCATTTCCCTTTTGCTATTATTTGTATACTCATTCTCTGCCTTCTTCAATACCTTACTCAATCTTGGAGCTTCCCTTGATCCTATAATACTTACCCTTCCTACTACTGTCTCCAAAAGAGACCCGATGACAGTAAGCCACAGATGCAGAAGACAAGCCCAGTCCAACACAACAGGAGATGAACCACCTGCACTACACCTCCACTTTCAGCCCTAAATAGAGCAGGACTGAGTAGCTCCTGATTGTGTGTGACAGATGCAAGCATCGTAATCTTGTGTATTATTCAAAGTGAAAAGGACATACTAATTCCCTAATAATAATTTTAACAAACCCTTACCTAAAGTCAGAATGAAAGAGGAAAATATTTTCCGATATTGTCTGCAATTAAGTTGTTTTTTCACTTTCTAAAGTACAGTCCTCAAGTGTGAGATAGGGAAAAATCGTTAAGGCAGGACTGGCAATTAAATTAACAGTTAAACAATTAGCTGTTAAGGAAGTTGCTTAAGCAAAACTGTAGCTATTGCTGGAATAGAGGCTGCAACACTTTGCCTGCAGATGAAGTGACTGGTATCAACTGTGTCTGAATATGCTTTTTCCATATCTTTGGTTAATGTAATTCATGACTCAAGTTGAATGTTAACATTTCCAAGATGCTCAGCTCCATCACCATCTTTATTTTATTGTCTTGACTTCCCAACTTGCCAGACAAACATGATTTTACCATTCAACCGATCACAGATCTTGGTCACAGAACTAAACTGCCAGATTAATCAGACTTTGCATTCTTTAGAACTATATAGCTAGATTTTTCAAGGGCACTAGGGCAAAAGACTTCTTTATCACAGCCACTACATTTGAGCGCAAATAACTCCTTATAATTCAAGTCCATTATCACCAAACAACTATTCCTCATTAAAAATAACACAAATCAATGTCTGCACTTTGGCCTCTGCAGTTCGAGGAAATGGACCTGAATGAAAAGGGAAATTTGAGTCCTGTTCAAGAAACACTTTGTTAAAAGCACTGTAGATTGCATGGAGAAACACTTCACTTTCCATATGCTTCTGATACTTACATCAAATTCATTTAATGCAGCAGCAAGCTCTCCTATGCCCGTGTGCCCCTTGTTCTCATCAGTGGGTGAGGTGGCCTGAGCAGCGTTGGAAATACCAGCAATTGCTTCTTGTACTTGCTTGAAGACATAGTCTCTGTTGGCCCTAGTAGCTGCAACGTCAGGGTGACGGAGAAACGCTTGGGATGCAGTGTACAACATAGTGGCATTCTTCTTCAGAGCACCTCGAGCTGCAGCCATTTCATCCCTGCAGTGAGGATCTTTCAGTTCCTATACGAAAACACGCAATTTTTGTAGCGGTAAATGAAAGTTTTCGTGTTAGAACGTATTGCCTATACAGCTTAAGTGTCTCTGCGTAAATACCATCTCCAGTGCAGAGATGGAATCAATGACAGAATCTACCATAAATCACAGAAAGAAATCTCCCTCCTGCCCAAGAAAGTCCATACACTCTGTGGAGCTACAGTTTTACATTCTGCTCACAATATCTTCTTATCAAAGAGTCTATATGCTTCCCTTTCCTTCGTATTTTGTTCCACTCCTCATATCATTTAGTGTTTCTTTTAATGACATATGCTTTCTTTTGTTTCCCCTGACAACAAGCACAAGCTACTGTACGATATGTTGCCACAATAAGATGACACTGTATTACTGTTATTTAATACAGGAATTTATTTAATTATAGGGTATATCAAACTGTCCATGAAAGCCTTTCAAACATTAGGCCAGGGAGTCCTACCAATATTGATACGGAATAACAAAACATTATTACTTCCATTTTAAAACTATGGACAAAGAAGTCTGGAGAGCTGAATAGTTTACTTATGTTCACACATAGAATCTTGGGCAAAAATCAAAAAAGAATCCCGATATTCTGAATTTAAAGGATCTACCCATTGTCTTATTTCAACCACATATGACTGACAGGTAACAGGTTTCAGACAGAATTAAGTTCGTAAAAACTTTATCAGGCTACAAAACAGAAGAGATGAAAGGAAAATGTACGAACATCTAATTAATAAGTTCTAATGCTGTCAAGATTTTCCAGTTATATGGGAAACCTTACTTGCATTATAAAAATGCACCTTAAGAAGAATATTTTAAAAAGTTTATAACTAAGATTTTCTGTTCATACTTCCAATAAGAACTTAAGAGACATATACCTTCATTAGCTTTCACTTTTTTCTTTTTCCCATATTTGCAGCTACATTTCCACAGGGGAAGTGTCTGAACATACAGAATAGTACTGTTCATCTAGTGACTAGTTTTTACATTTTTAATTTAGTTTAATTTCAGTATAACTCTGAAAATGTTATCTATCATAAAAAAAAGACAACAGTGATACAGAAGTAAATTATCATTACTGTAATGCAGACAATAAATAGACAGATGAATATGGAAAGCCAGCTTTCTAAATCCGGTGTGCTATGCAATACAAAGACGACACCCCTGAATGATTGGCAGTATTCAAAAACAATCAAAGTTGGAGAGACCTTATACAACTCCACAGTGACAGCACTGTCTGGACTCTTAAAAAGAACAGTGTTCAGGAGAAAGTTATCTTTATTGCAAAGTTGTATAATTGCAGGCATTGAATAAATGTTATCGTGACTTTTTGGTCTTTTTTCCATCTGCCTTAGTAATGAATGAATTGAGTACTTGGGGTTTTTAAGCATCTGAAAATTAGTAATGATGATTAATTAATGATGGTTTTAAACACAAAGTAGATTTCCGTTCTTCCTGAATTTGAATTACACTAGACTACTAAAGAGCTTGTGCTTTACCAGCTGTCAGAGTGACCTCAAATCAGGATAGGTTAGAATTAAATTGAAGGAATCGTCAAATAAAAATTATCCTTAACCTCCTGAATCACTTGCCTTTTGATCCTTCATTCTGCTATTAATTGAAGCCACTTGGAAAATACTCTTAAAGAAACTGCATTTTTTTATAAAACTTCATCACATTCAAAAAAATCAATGTGATTAAATTATAGGCCATCACACAGCAATTACTTATTGTACATTTTAAACCAGACTTGGACATAAAATACAAGATCTTCAGAACCAGGACTAACTTTCTCAACCACTGCTTTAAAATGTACTCACCTGTTGTCGTCTAGCAGCTACATAGTTCAGTTTTACCATCTCTTTTCCAAATTCTTTAAAGCGATTTGCTAAATCCTGCTCGTTTGTTGCATTTTTCACTGCTTCTAGCGCTTCCTCTACCTAGAACATAATATATCAACTGTGTTAGCATTTTAATTCGGGTGCACTCTTTGACAAAGTCTATAACTATTCTACCCAATACTCTCTATTATACGGCCCCAATTTGGCTTTTATGTCCATCACTGTACAGTGGCTTTATGATAGACCCACTAACTTTAATTAGGTTTCTTAATAGAGAAGCTGTCTGATTGTCATTCTGCATTAATTTCCATTTACTGTACTTTGGTATCATGTAAAACTAAGGCAAAAGGCATAACTATATTAATTTCCCCACTCACACTTATCAGATGAAATGTTTAATATCTGTGGGTTTTAAAACAAAATAGATGAATATGTTCTCAGTGTGTGGTACAGGCTTTATGGGAAAACAAAGGGAAGTTATTAATTCTGGGCAAGAAATTATGTTTAAAAAGAAAACTCAAGCTTACCATTAAGATTTAAATTTACCCTGATATATTGAAAACACTGTATCTTTGTGAAAGAAATGAAACAATAGACTCAACACAGAATATATTTATTATTTCTTTTTTCTCAGTTCTCAGCTTTCTTTTTCGGTTACTTTAAAATTGAGAAAAGAATCTACCAAAGCAAACATACCTGCCGTTACTCAGTCATCCTGTAGCTAACAGGCAAAGATATAGAACCCCAGTTATACTAACAAGTTAATCTACCAAATCTATTGCGAAACTTTACCTTATGTACAGCAAGAACAAATATCTGAAGGGATAAAATGTTCTTCTCTTACGATAAGTAAAGGAAATTTTCCTGTGACTGGATGAAAATTCAAAGTTGTGTTTCTCTCCCTCACAAGATAAAAATGCAATTCCGAGTAAAAAGATTGAGAACGGAAAAGCTTCTATTCATCCTTCTTTCTAAAACCTATTGCTTCAATTACAAGAATGTACATAAGCTTTCAACAACAGACAAATTTTGCCCTCAAAGAGAACAGCTAATTCTGACGGGGACATGCTCCTGTGCAAGAGCAGAGGTTTGCAGCTTACTCTCCAAACGCCGCTGGGAATCTATAAATTTAGCAGGAGCTGGCGTCTAATGACTTTAGAAAGGCACAATTATGTGCAGGGCCTGCCTTTTTATCATTTGTGTTGCTCTAACTGTGTTTTCCTACCAGCGAGAGAGGATATTTTTATTTTAAGCTTTTGCCTACTTACTGCAGATTTACAAACGACAGGGCAGTAGAGTAGCAAACCTGTACGTTTCTACTGGAAAATGTATAATTCAAGCACAAAAATCCATAGCTGTTACATTGGAAATTTTATACTGAGTCTGAGAGTTGCAAGCTACACCTTATTCAGAATGCAATTCCCTCTTCTTTTACTCTTAAAAACAACAGCAGTTTTTAAAGCTGAACTATCTGACTGCCTTAGCCATTAACACAAATTACAAAAGCATCATTGCATTACCCAATTTGTTCTTGCAGGATTCCTTGCAAGATACGAACATCTTCCTTTCATATCAAGAAGCATTTATATTAAACTACCTGAAACTTTCATCTTTAATATGTTTGTAATGCTGAGCACAGGCGTGACAGACTGATACACATTTTTGTAAGTCCTGCCAGCTCCGTATTAAATAAAAATGCTAGAGAATTTGTTACAGATTCCCCTCTGACAATCAGATTGCAAAAGATGCTGATGATACTCTTATCATTTCAGTCTGGGCTGAAGCCCATGAAATTCCAAAATGAAGAAACCGGTTATGAGAAGTATTAGAAAGGACATGAGCACAACCCCCCTTTTTATTATAATTTCTTTTACAAATTCATGTTGGAGCAAGTTCTCTATCCTCAAAAAAATATGATTTCACTCAACTGTACAGTTCCTCTGATTAACTACCATGTAATTAATTACAATAGACTCATCATTCTGTATGTGCATGATCACATACTATATTAATATATGCCTTTTTATGAGCGTTACACAAGCTTCACTGCAATAAGCACTATTACTAATTTTAGTAATGCAAAAGATAATCTGGAAGAAATGACCAAGTGTCCTTCCCAAAAGCATCTGCATATATTTGCTCTAGAACATTAATTAAAATGCACTATTTCCCATGAAGTCTGAAGTGTAACTCACTCCTTTGACATGCTTTCAGTGAAAACTAAAGTATGGTTCAGTATAAATCAGGCTTCGTAATCCTGACATGCAGAATGATTTCAGTTTATTAATTTTATGGTTAACTTACACCAGTCTTTGAATGTTACCTTTGAGTCAATACATGAGCTGTCCCTTCATAAATTTTTTAAAAAATAAACACTTTTTAATCCTAGTAATTTAATTTTTATTCCTCTAAAATTAGTTTGCATTATAAAATGTTAAGATAAAAATATTTATACTGTCAATCCTCAGAAATAAATTACCCTTTTTACCCTGAAAAAAAAACCCAAAAAACCAAACCAACCCAAAAAAACACATTTAAGGTTCAGAAGTTGAATTTTCCTAAAAACAATCAGAGATGTCTGGCTTCTTGGAAACAGGATTCATAGGAACATCTGATAAATGCAGAGATTACAAACAACATTGCCATGCACTGCCCTTGCAAATCTAGGATGCAAACTGTGTAAGTAAATACACCCACTTACAAAACAGGATTGGACTTTTGTGTTTTACATAACACAGAAGGAAGAAATCTCAGATGTGAGAACAATATTTCTCATTGCCTATGAAAGAGCTAGAATCTGAATTTTAATCATAATGTTTAGAAAAAAATATTGTTAATAATATAAAAATGTTAGCCTCACTAGCAAAAGACTATTTGAATTACAGTTGCATGGAGTATTATAGTGGGGAAAAATTAAAAGCATATTCGAGAGAGACAATGCTTATGCTGCACATGATCAGAGCCACGTGCTGACAATTACGAGAGCGGCATTCTGTTCTTTAGGGCAGAGCTCACGAGAATCTGTGTAGAAAAATCTGCCTTTTTCATTATGAAAACTGTTGTCAAACTATCTAGGTTATCTGCACAGTTTGCAAGTTAAAGGGTACTCATTGTTTTTCCAGAACATAATATTGTTGTACAGTTACAGTGTTAAAAAGACAAATGAAAAAAAAAAAATAAACCAACACTTTTTGGACAGCTATTAAAAGAAGTAACTCTCTGTCTCCTCAGATAAATTCAGACAGGCACTCTGCAGGCTTTAAATATTCTGCATACGATTTTCTGTAAAATTTTATTTTGTTTCAGAGTTTCTGTTTATTTGTTTATGCAATAAAATTGAAATAGTCCAATAACCAGCCCCCCCCCAAAAAAACCCCTACATTTCCCAGTTTCAACTGCAAAGTCTTTTAATACTCCTATATAAAAATGTGAATGGTGGCAGCCAAAAGTGAATACAAATCCCTACCAAACTATCTGGCAATCTTTAATTCCTCTTTATTCTATTTTTCCTCTTTTATGACTGATTAGACACTTGTACTATTGTTTCACTCCAAATTAAAGATTCAATCTTTTGATACAGCCAGAAGCTGTGCAGAGAAAAAAATAAATAAAAAAAAAAAAACAAACCAAAAAGTGGAACAACTGCAGTACCTAAAAGCTGCCACGAGAGAGCAGGACTCTACAAGTACTGAGATAGTAAACCCTCGGGGTAAGATGCAAAGTGAGTTAAGTAACTGCAGCTGCTCAGTTCAGAGAGCTGCTTAACAGAAGTATTAGTCCACTCATTGAAGGTATCTGACAATTTCTACTTTAACTCTCCAAAAATTAATTTCTGCAAAATCAGAAAATGAATGAGACTAATGTAGAAATATTATCTCCTACCTCTTTATCAGCACTTTAAGAAAAAACAGTGAAACAGAGTAAGAAATGCGAACAGTGACACCTATTACTGATTTCTTCCTTATTTTTCGACACACAAAACATGCAAACGCAATACAGAACGTTAAAAAAGCATACAATTTTCAGATGGGATAGGAGCCTCATGACGTCAGCCATGTCCGCCAGGATGAGTAAGCGAGTGACAGCCGAAAGCAAGGCGCGAGCAGCCCGCACCATGGTGCCCCGTTTCACTGAGGAGCATGGGTCATCAGCAAACTCTGAAGAGGCAATTCTCATTGTTTCTCCTAGAATTCAAAAAAAAAAATGGTAAATAAAGATAAGTTTTATACTTGTGGGTTTTTTTCTAGAAAGTATAAACAACTCACTAAATAAACTAACTGCTGTTAGGAAGAAATTAATGGCTTAGGTACTGAATATTGAATTGCTCAGGAGAAATATTTTTATTTTAAAACACGTGCAGCAATTGCCTCAATATTCTCTGTCTTTTTTTATTTATTACCAAACTGTTCTTCTTCTAGAGTAGTCACCTGTAACAACTAAAAAGGAAACCAAAACACCAAGACAGGCTGCTGAGTGCAACGAGCACAACAAAAGAAAAACAGCAGTGTGTGTTATAGAAATAAGAACTCACCTGCACTGGTAGGGAGGATGGGACAGAGCACCCCAACAGTATCAACCCAACTGCAGCTCTTTACAATTCTGCCTTCAAACTACATCCTTCTCCTTCACTCCTGCTCCCCAGACCCTGCCTTCTTGCTCAGATACTTACTCTGCCCTCCTCCACCTGCAACAGCTATCACTCCTAATAAAAGTATTTTATTTTTTTTCCCGATCATAGAATCATAGAATCGTTTCGGTTGGAAAAGACCTTTAAGATCATTGAGTCCAGCCGTAAACCTAACACTCACTGCCAAGGCCACCACCAAACCCTGTCCCTAAGCACCACATCTACACGTCTTTTAAACACCTCCAGGGATGGGGACTCCACCACTTCCCTGGGCAACCTGTGCCAATGCCTGACAACCAGTTTGGTGAAGAATTTTTTCTTAATATCCAATGTAAACCTTCCCCGGCACAACTTGAGGCCATTTCCTCTTGTCCTATCACTTGTCACTTGGGAGAAGAGACCGACCCCCACCTCACTACAACCCCCCTTCAGGTAGTTGTAGAGAGTTATGAGGTCTCCCCTCAGCCTCCTTTTCTCCAGACT
>JANXJC010000055.1:44065476-44080584 GCA_027564655.1 Leptodon cayanensis
GGTCCTTCTCTGCCGGGCAGCTTTCCAGCCACTCTTCCCCAAGCCCGTAGCGCTGCACGGGGTTGTTGTGACCCAAGTGCAGGACCCGGCACTCGGCCTTGTTGAACGTCATGATTCCCTTTGTGACCATCACTGCTATGATGTTACTGCCCAGTCTCCTCTTCTCACTCTAGGTACTCACCATCCCAAACTGCCTGGATATCCCTACAGCTGCCTCTCTGCAGACAAAGCAAAACACTCTCTTGCATAACAAATGAAATACGCTGGTGCCTGGACACATTATTCCCGTTTAATTCCAGCAGCAAGGATCTTATTCAACCTGGTACTTGGTAACTAAATCAAGATTTTATGGACTAACTTTACTTTTTTTTAGCACAGAAGTATTAAATAAGAATAAATATTAGTTAATGCTACCAGCACTGAAAGAGCTTGAGTTCTTTCTGTAAAGCTGAGATCTAATAATTTTCAGCTACTTAAGGAAATACTGCTTTTAAAGCAGTAAGACTAGGACTAAGTTGGAATACAGTAGCAAAATCAGGACAGGGTGAAGCTGAAGGAAATATCGGATCGGAAAGAAAGGTGAGCCAAGGACAGTGCAAAGCATTCAGAGAAGTCAGCAAGACACCAGTGGCAAAGACCTTGAAATCAGAAAGTGGGAACTTTTTCCCCGCCTGTATTTACAGCAAGGAATAACTTGCATAACTGGGCATAAAAGATTTTTTAAAATCATAATCACCTTTCAAAGATTTGATAATCTAATTTAAGCCAACCCAGAACATGAAGCTCAACGAAAAGGTAAACGTTACATTAAATTACACAGAAATGCGGTTAACATCACAAGGAGATCAGGTAAAAATCTGTTATGTAAGAAAGACTCAGTGAATGGAAAACAAACAGCACGCCACTGGGAGTCAAATAAACTAACGGCTTAATGCAATGGTAAGTGAAAAGGAGTGGCACGTATCTTTTGCTTTCGTATATGACTCACAGAAGACAGTGAAGGGACTTCTGCCATAGGATGTTTCTTTTTTTGGTAACTAGCAGAAAAGCAACAATATAGCACATAGACCATACAGAAATGTAGAACGTATATCAGCCCATGATTTTCCAAAACCATTCTAGACACTTAAAAATAAGTTTTCACTAATCATCCAGAAAACAGAGTAATGCATTTATATTTCACAAGTTACTTGCAAAATAATATGGCTCTAGATAGAGGAACAGGAACCTGGACCTATCATTAAAACTAAAATCTAAATATTTATACTAATAACTATACTGCAAGCATTAGTGAAACATCAGAACTGAAATCCAGCTGATTCCTAGTTGTGATGTGAACATCAAGGATGAATTGACCAGAATACATAAAATAAACTTTATATAAAATGCTGAGGCCCACAGAAAAATTCACTGATTCAGAAAGATTATTAGAACAGTCTTGAGTAAGCTGCAATCTTAAAAATTGGTATGAACTAAAAAAACGTTATTCCAGGCAACAGGGAAAACATGCACCACTTGCTATCTACCTTCATCCTTGTAGGAAATGGGTGATTACACCACCTTACTTCTTAACAGTGTCAGCTGAAAAACAACGAAGTGAAAATGCATCATCTTCCTTCACAATTCAAGAAATGGGAGAAAAATTATGCATTCAAAACTAGAAATTCAGAGATGTCACTATTAATCCAATCTACGAGAAAAACACTTGTGTATTTTAAAGGACTTCAAAAGGCCGTGGAAAACAACCCAGTACAGAAACCTCTAAGCCCAGTTCCTAGGCGCTCGCTGTCTCCGTGGTCAGAAGCAACCTAACTGGACCTGCACACTGTCATGTACCAGCTGGTGAGTCTTGCTCAGAACCAGTTCTAATTAGGTTTGATTGTGCCACGCTGGCAACTCCAGACCCAAGCTAGCATAGCTCCGTAGGGCTGCTCTGCTGTTACCAGCTTTTTTTTTTTTGGACCAGCTTGGGTATCTCCAAAATGCATTGTGTTCTGTTATGACCTTCTTTTCAAACCACAATTTTATTAATTCATGTAATAACAGTTTATGCCTGCACAGCTGAATTAATAGGGTTGTGTTAATTTTTACCTATCTTGCTACTATACTGCCTGAAAACCCACTCCATCATATTTTGACACTTTGGGAGAGAAACATGTGTTGCCCAACAGCCAGCCAGTGGCAAAGTGAACGTTGAATTGTCCCTGCCTTGCTCTTGGTGTGAGCACAAGTCTGAGTCTTTATTTTGTTTTCTTCTCTCTCCAGCTGCTGATTTTTTAAACTTTTTAAATCATGTTTATATTTTTTTGCATAGGTTGAAACTGGACAATAATTTAAATATATTAGGGGTAACCAACAGATCAATAATTATGCAAGCCTCATTCTCCTAGGAAATCAGGCTGAAAGAAGAGCAAACACAATTTCAAATGAGATTTTCTATTAACCCAAGCTTTGCTATTATTAAAAAATAAAAAAAAAAAAAATCCTGTTTTGTTTCCAGTGTAGAAACTCAGAAAGGAAGTACTTCTAATACGAAATCAAAGCATATTTACATTGCTTTTAAGACCATTATAACAACACTAAAAAAAAAAATCCCAGATGGCATAACTTCCCTTAAGACAATGCAAATAGTGGGGGAGAGACTTAAGACAGCGACAATGAATAATTCCGATCAGAACTCTTTTCTTATTATATTACCATTAGGGCTGCCTGTTCTTATTATAATTTGTGTGCCAGTGTATCTTGGATGATAAGCTGACAATATACAATTTCAGTAGAAATATTCAAATGGCTCATTTCTAAGGCTGCATACTTTTCTTAGATTTCCATAAGGTTGCCAAAACGCTCAAAAGATCTCTTAAGAGACAATGAACAAACAATCACTGTCAGATAAAGAGAAAACAAAACAAATTCCTAAACATGCTTAAATGTTATATTGCTCAGCATTACAGAGTCAAAGTTCTAGGTACCTGGTCTCTGCAGAGAAACAACAAGGTTTCTACCGAGGAGGACCACAGCTTGCTGTACCTACGTTCCCATGCATTTGCTCTATGTGCCAAAAATCACTGAAACAAGGAGCGAGGAACTCTAAGGCCACAAAGATTTTTCTGACACATACTTTAAATCAAACAGGTTTTGGAAAAAATTGTCAACAACTCTTGCCTGAGAGTGTGCTAAAAATTGGCAGTGAAATTTCCACAAATCTTTTATTATTATTATTATTATTATTATTATTATTATTGAGTCAGTGACTGAAAATATTCCATGTAAAAGGAGAGGCTGAGAGTGACCACAGAATAGCTTAGAGTCTAGCATATGGGCAAGGGTTAGATTTGAATTTCCTAAGCTGGGTATTTGATCCAAAATGTGGACGACTGCATTCACCTAATCAATGTAGCAACTGGGAAGGCATCACCTTCCCTTCGGTTATTTATTAAAGGAAACCAACTGTCACAGCATTTTGTAGAAAGTTTGACCCAATAAGCACTCTTAGAGCCTATCTAGCCGCTGGAACCCAAAGGGATACACACAACTAGATGAAAAGCCCAGCAAGGCTTTCCCTTATTTAAGCCCTAAGTTGGGTTTGGACAAGATGGAAGTGATTCTGAGCATCCAGCAACAAAACTTTTGTATGTGAAAGCGCCTGAACCTTAGGTATATCCAAGATGAAATGGCAGCCAAAGCAAGCTTCGGATTTTGAAATCAGATGCCTGCAAATTCTTTAATTTCCATTTTGGTACTGAAGAGACTCTACTGTTTTCTGCCAAATTACCAGTCTGTTGCTTCAGATAAAAACTAATATTGAACTATGAAAGAAGGAAATAACATTTGATAATTCGCCAGTGGCACCAGGAAAGCAAGCAGGAAAATTATCTTCTTAGGCTTGACTATCCAAGGAGATACAACTAGCAAATATATTTGAAAATCAACACTGGTGGAAAGAGGGAAAAGACACAGAGGGTCAAAACCACAGTTTAAAAAGTTTGGATTAGTTATTTAACCTTAGAAAGCTAAAGTTAGGTGAAATAAATCTTCTCCAAAATAATTAAGTAGAAAGTATTAAATAGCCATAAACAAATAAGCAAATCAAAAAAGTGTTAATATGAAAGTTCATAGCAGGTTGTTTAAAACTTACAAAGAATTAGTAGCTCACAATTTAAAATCTAATAACCTAGAAAACTAGCTGTTATTGGGGAAGACCTATTGTCTATCTCAGTGCCAGTGAACATTTGTATCCTTGTACAGTAACGGTATCAAACCACTCTTAGGCCAAAGGTAATGATGGAGCTACGGTTAGTCAAATTATTTTTCAGAGAAATGTCTGTATCTGGAAAAAGCCAAGTTTACTTTCAGTTATCCATTTCTTTGTAAATTCATTTCAAGTTATTCTGTAATCTATATTAAATTACTTTCAGTTAAATTTAGGTCAACACAAGAAACACAGACGTCTTGAGTCATCAGGTCTGCTTCCTTGCCACTGCAGACAGTCATGTCGTAATATAATTAATAATAATCTTAATATGATAATAACTACACTCATTAACTTATCAAGCTTCCATCTTAGAAACAGCTCAGACATTTAACTCCAATTAATCCTGGAAGTAGGAAACTCATTCCAAAATGAACTCCAGAATCTGACAGGTTTTTTTCATTAGAGACACTTTAATTCCATACTGACTGTATTTGTAGATAATTTATATACATTTCTTTTCATGCCTCATTTGTCCTTCAATTTAAGTAAGTATTCTTCTTCCACTCTGTTTCCTATTGTCCCTTTTTTTCTTCATGCATTTCTGCGATGAGCCATAACGGATTAAAGGCAGTACTTCAGTCTACTTATTGCATAGAATATCCATTCCTATAATCATTTCAGCAGCCCTATGAAACAATTATGTTTCTGGAATATGTGTGATAAGAACTGCAGTTTTCTAGGACATATAATTTGCAGCTACAAGAAATACTTCACCTGATACCTTGCAGGATTCATATACCTCTTTTGTTAGACACAGAGTGTCAGCCACTTTCTCACTAAGACCCCTGCACTAAATTCTTTGGCACCTTGCTTTGAGAAAAAAGCATGCATTTAATTTACATTTTGTAAATTAAGAGTCTTAGTTGGGTTACCCTGGAGAAAGCCCCTATTAGCCACATAAGAAATGCTTATCACACAAAAAAAAAAGAAGAAAACAAAATGAAAAACCCAAATGAAAACCAAAAACAACCGAAAAAAACCCACCCTGAACCACCACCACCACCAAAAAACCTAACAGTGAACCTCAGCTTAGCTCCTGAATTCTAATGATTACTAGCAGTACTATTACCAGAAAGTACCTGAAGGGTGGATGCAAAGAGGACGGAGCCAGGCTTTTTCCAGTGGTGCCCAGTGACGGGACAAGGGGCAATGGGCACACACTGAACCACAGGAGGGTCCCCCTGAACATCAGGAAACAGATTTTGACTGTGAGGGTGACCGAGCACTGGCACAGGTTGCCCAGGGAGGCTGTGGACTCTCCAGTCCTTGGAGATATTCAAAAGCCATCTGGACACAGACCTGGGCAACTGGCTTTAGGTGGCCCTGCTTGAGCAGGGGGGTTGGACCAGATGTCCTCCAAAGGTCCCTTCCAGCCTCAACCACTCTGTGATTCTGTGACTTTGACAACAGCCACACAACAAGCCACTTTCCTGCACTTGAGAAATGACTAGATGTGTCCAAAGTTATTATTTAGGTTCTGGGGTCTCATCAGCTTGAGAAGGTTCAAACCTACAGTTACCGTCTCCCAGCATCACTATCAAGACCACTTAGCTTGCTCTGATAGGATTTGACTGGGGGACCTACCCTATCTATCCTTCCTTGAGGGGTAATGAAAGATTAGATTTAGTCATACTCAGTCACTTTCTCCTAACAAAGTAGCAGCACCTAGAAATGGAGCCTGTTAGACCTGATTCTCAAAAAAACCTTCTCCCTTAGATTTTCAAAATACGATGTCATTCCATTTTGGATATTAAATCCAGGCACTCATATAGGAGCAGTTAAAGATGTCTTTACATGTATTTAACCAGAATGGTGTACAAATACAAGTCCCCTGGTAATCTGTGTAAGGTAATTCAAGCACTACAAGCTTAACTTCTGCAAAAAGCTATCAACAGATGATTGCAAAGGTCACCATAATTCCAAATGGTTCAGTAGAAGCCAAAAACTGAACACTCCAAAAAATGAACATCAAAAGGGCAAAAGGAATGTACAATCCATTGCATGTCTCATGCTGAATCCTATTCAGATTTTTACTTCTCATCATTAAAGTCTTGAAACAGATTAAGGCCCCAAACGACTGGAAAGATGTTAAGTGATTACTACATATCGAAAGTGAAAATCAACCTAAAGGAAGAAAAAGCAGAAAACCAGATGAAGTCAACAAATCTATACATTTTTCCCTACAATTTTATATACATGTACATATATATATTCACATATTCAAAGACTATATATATACACACACGTCCATTCTGAAAATTTTATATTTTCTGAACATATTTCCAGAAACTGTTAGGCTGATTGCTTCCTACTTTTTACTGAAAAGAAAATATTTTTATTACACCAGTATCTAGGGAAAGTGTTAATAAACAACAAAATGTGTAAGTATTCTGTAATGTTCTTAGACAGATACACACACAAAAATATATGTACTTATCTAAGTATGTATATCAAAGAGAAATTAAAGGATGATGACATGATTTTTTTCAAAAAATAAACAACCTGCAAGTGTAACTGACAAAAAAGCAACCCTGTTATTTTCACAAATGGGAGCTTTCACAGGATTTAATTTACAAACAAATATTCTGATAAAAAGCTGTTTAAAAATATCAGTGTGGCCATATTAAGTGGAGTAACAGATTACTAATATTTACAAAAATAATAAGCAGGCTAAATAACCAGCCTTTACTGATAAGACTTGTCTTTGGGAATCCCAGGTACCCTTGCTTAGGGAATATTTAAATAGACTGGACATGCCTAAGTCATAGAATCATAGAATCATTTGGGTTGGAAAAGACCTTTAAGATCGTCGAGTCCAACCACTAACCCAGCACTGCCAAGTCCACCACTAAACCCTGTCCCTACGCACCACATCTACACGTCTTTTAAATACCTCCAGGGATGGGGACTCCACCACTTCCCTGGGCAGCCACGACTGTTTTAACCTGTTCAAAACATAAAATGGAAAGCAGAGCTCTAAAATTGAGGAAAGTGCCTCAAAGTATAGAGGGACAATTTGTAGAGAAACACTGGAAAAACAGCTTTCTCTGCAATGCTAATTCTAAAGAGCTCTAATGAGCCCAGGAAGCTACAACTGTTCTGAATCACCCTTACTTTGAATCTAACGACCTCAGCACAGTAAAGAAACTTTTTCTCCAAAAGCGAAGCTAAAAGTATTCCACGGCAATACACTGTACATGAGCCCATGGGCCCAGATGGAGCGCACCCACAGATGCCAAGGGAGCTGCCCATGTTTGCTCTCAATTACCTTTGAAAGGTCGCGGTGACTGATTGGGGTAGCTTCCTGAAAACGGGAAGTAAGCAAGTGTCACTCCTTTCTTTGAGAAGGGAAAGAAAGTGGATGTGGAGACCTATAGGCCACTTACCCTCACTTCGATCCCTATAAAAAAGATGGAGCAAATACCCCTGGAAGCCATTCCCAAATTTATGAAGGAAAAGAAGGTGATGGGGAATAGTCAGTTTTATGAAGGGGAAAACACGCCCAATCAATCTGACAGACTTCTACAATGAGATGACAAGGGGAATCACAGAATGGTTTGGTCACAAGGAACCTTTAAAGATCACCTAGTCCAAGCCCCTTGTCGTGGCCAGGGACATCTTTCCCTAGACCAGGTTGCTCAAAGCCCTTTCCAACTTGACCTTGAACACAAGGAGAGCAGGGGGTGTTATAGAATAGAATCATTTAGGTTGGAAAAGACCGTTAAGGTCAAGTCCAACTGTAAACCTAACACAGCCAAGTCCACCACTAAACCATGTCCCAAAGTGCCACATCTTGCCCCTAATTGCCACATCACGTTGCTTATCTTGACTTCAGTAAGACTTTTCTCACTATCTCCCGTAACATCTTCATAGACAAATTTATGAAGTGTGAGCTTGCTAAGTGGATAGTGAGGTGCATTGAAAATTGCCCAAACTGCTGGTCTGGGTTGTGATCAATGGCATGAAGTCTAGCTAGAGGCAAGTCACTAGTGGAGTATCCCATGGGTTAATACTGGAGCCAAAACTGTTTAACTTCTTCATTAATGACCTAGATGATGGGACAGAGAGCAAGTTTGCCAATGATACAAAACTTGGAGGAGCGGTTGATACACCACATGGTTGTGCTGCCATTCAGAGGGACCTCAAAACCCCGGAGAAATGGGCAAACAGAAAATTAATGAGGCCCATCAAAGGGAAATGCAAAGTGTTGCGAGTGGGCAGGCGTAACCCCAGGCATCAGCACATGCTGAGGGCCAACAAGCTGGAAGACAGCTTTGCAGAGGAGGACCCAAGGATCCTGGTGGATAAAAACATGAACATGAACCAGCAATGCACCCTTGCGGCAAAAGTCAACAGCATCCTGGGCTGCATTAGGAGCAGCGTGGCCAGCAAGGTCAGGGGAGGTGATCCTTCTTCTCTATTCAGAAGAGGTGAAACCACACCTGGAGTGCTGCGTCCAGCTCTGGGTTCCCCAACAGAAGAAAGACATGGGCATACTAGGGCAAAAACCACCAAAGGGCCACTAGATGATTAAGGGATTGGAGTATCTGTCGTAAGAGGACAGGCTGAGAGAGCTGGATGGCTCAGTGAGATCTTATCCATGCATACAAATACCTGATAGGAAGGAATGAAGAACAAGGCTCCTCTCAGTGCTATCTAATAAAAAGACAAGAAATGGATTTTCCAATTTATTATTACTATTATTTATTTTTATTTTTATTGTGAGAATGACTGAAAACCAGCATAGGCTTCCCAGAGAGGTTGTGGAGTCTCCATCAGTGGAGATATCCAAAATGTGAGTGGACACGGTTCTGGGCAACGTGCTCTAGCTGACCTTTCTTTAAGTAGGGGCATTGAACTAGGCTACCTCTAGAGGTCCCCCCCAGCCTCTGTGATTCTGTGAAATCTCTCCTTTCTCCAGATATCAGATACCTTCAGGAGCATGCACTATGACTGGTACCATGGCAGTCCTGGAACAAGACCCGAACTGTACAATTTCTTAACACTGGAAGTCAAGGTGATCTACTCTTTGGATCTTACTAGCTCTTTTCTTCAGATGCAATCACATAATGTTTCACAGTAGTGACAAAAGCAAAACAAATATTTTGAGCGTGGCTTATTTAGGACTAATATGTAATTTGCAGCATCTTGAAAAACAAAGGCACAATCCCTGTCTTTTACGGATACAGAACAGGAATCCTGATGAAAAGAAGCTACTCTCTTCAACCAATTTTCTTATGATAAATGACTAAGTTGGAGCAGCAATAATTGCGTTTCCTTTGCCTGACACACACATACATACTCCTGCTGCCTTCACTACATCAACTCTGGCGGGCATTTCCCACTATGGTAAACTGGTTTTCTATAAGCTGGCAAAAACCTAACCAGACAAAAAACTACCCATTTTCTAGTTGCTCATCAAACTGAACTCTCTTCTCTGACGTCAGACAAATGCCAAAGCCGACACGATAGGCTGAGAACACATTGAAAAATAATTTCAAAATGCATACTATTTAAATAACAAACTATGAATTTGATTCCATGCGGTTTACAAAAAAGGCCCTGTAGAGATAGATACACTTCACACGCACACATAAAAAGCTGACAATTTTTATACACCATTTGCTATGGAAATCATTGGTTGGACTTGTTGCAGGTAAAGAAGATACCTTCTGATCCATGTCTTCGAAAAAGCAATTTATATTTTAGTCTAGTGGAAGTTGCTGGATGTGGCATAGAAGAAAAAAAGAGTAAAGGGATGGCTGAGAGGTACCAATGTTGATTAATGGCACATTTTTTGGTAGGGGTGCATAAACATGCTGTGGTGGGCTACTGGAAGTTTTGGAATCATAAGCAGACTTAAAGGTAAGCATTTACCTATGAAGAAAGGAATGGACTAGAACTCTTAATGGTTAATATATTGAGGAAATGACATTTTTCCAAAGCCTTGAAGTGTTTATTAAGAGATAGAAGATGGTGGGCACAAAGCAGCAATCTAGAGAACAGCTATGATCAGTAGGGGATGCTGCCAATACTCCAAACACCTGGAAATAATTAAGGAAACAATGACAGCTTGATTGTATGTGCCACTCCTAAGCAGTTCTCAAATGGAAGAAATTAATAAAGCTATGGTCCAATTAATCCATCTCTTTTAGATTTTGTCTTTTGTTCCACATATCCAAGACTAAAAAGAAGTGACAACTGATCCATGGCCTAATTAAAGTATTTTAGAGTGCTCTCCTTGTAATTGGAGCAAAAGCATTGTTATGAAGCTATTCTAAATTATAACAATGTATAGACCCAAACTAAGTTGTAGATTCCTTATAGAACAGTGTTGATGATACTAAATGATAATATGATAGATCTGAATAACCCATAATTGCTAATACAGTGTACTTAAATAAAGTAAGAACGTTTTAAACACTTTCCTCATGGATGCTTTCTCATTATTAAAACAAACAAACCCAAACCCTTCAGGATGCAAAGATCTGCAATTTTATCCCCTTTGGACTTGTCTAGAAGCTCACCAGAGTAGGACCACCCACTGTCCATTCCAGTATACTTGCCAATAGTCAAGTTTCTGATTCAGGAATAATGAACTAAATCTGGTCTTTCATGGTTGGTTTCTCACTGTCTATATTCCTCCTACCTTAATAATCCTATGGATTATTTACTCCATACCTTAAAACATCATATTTTGTTCAGAGTACTTTAAAATCCACTCTCCATAACTGAAAATCGTTCATTTCAGTAGTAATCTCTATTTAACCTTTTATAATCATTTGTTAAAATTTGAGAAGTAATTTGTAGAGTATTTTCAGACTGAAGAATGCTGTATACTTACTAAACATAAATATGCATTAAAAATGCTATTCAGAATTCCCAAAGCTTCACACGAATGGCTGTTCAATCTTCATCTCCCCTTCCCTAATACTTTTTTTTAAAATCTTTACTACTGTGTCCCCTAAACTCATTTCCCCTTTCACTCGCAGTTGGGGTTTTGTTCTCCGTCTGTGGAAGAATGACCACTGTTCTCATCGTATTAATAGATTTCAAGGCCAGAAAAGGACATACATGATCTAGCCTGATCTTTTCCTATTACATTTCAGTGACTAGAACTGCATCTCTCTGGAACTGATTACACAGACAATCTAGTTCACTTAAATTTGACTCACTTTACGTTTGACATTCAGATAAGACTGATGGAAGATGAATCACTACGTATTCTAAAGCACAGTGGATATCCTTAAAACTAGTAAGTATTTTAGATTCAATATTCACATTTAGATCCAATAGCACACCATCTCATTCACTTCATAGACCATTAAAATACGTAATTTTAATTAACCCAACTACTTCTTTCCTAAGGGACAGTAAAATACCAAGAATACAGAACTTTAAGTTATTTAGCCACATATCTATGACAATCTAAAACAATTATTTCACAAATGCTACATTTTAGAAAGAACTTTTCTAATTAATAGTCAGATTAATAGTGCATTTGAAACATCACTGATACACTTAAGTACAATAAAACATTAATTAAATTTAAATTCAAAAGTAAATTGTTTTGGATGTGAGAATACATTACCATTTCTAATCCCTCTTTGTCTGCAGCTCTCTGCTACTCTGCAGTTTAACACCCTTCAGGGATAAACGAAACAACTGATTAGCCTCCACTGAACTGGAGAGTTCATGAGCATCAACATGATCGTTTTAGATGTTCAGCATTGTGGTTGGTACTAGGGAACATGCAAACACGCCGGACCTCTTAAGATATCAATAAATACAGAAGCAAATTTAAAAATTCAAACTCAACTCGAATTATAAGGTGGCCTTATTTGTATCCTGGCAAAAGTCATGCAGCTGAACTTCAGTGTTCTACAGAAGACCAAGAAAATGGTTCTTTTTATCTCAACGCAGCATCTGTGTTGCCACACTGGCTCTCTCCTTCCTTTGTTCCAGTGGCCTCGTAAACCTGATCGTCCAAGGCTGTACACAAGCTAATTTGCTCTCGCACTCCAGCCGGGAGTGAACCCAATAACATAATATCCTTTCCAAGAAAAACTGAGGGTGCTTGTTTAGGTAGCTCAGATACTGAAAGTGGCAGGACTGTCTTCCAACAATCAGTACAAAGCAGAATTCTGGATTTCTGCCTTGCAGCAAGATACTGGCATGCATGATTCAGCACTGCAGGAAGCATGTTGTTTCTTTCTTCAGCTAGTAGTTTTCCCACAACTTCTATGTTTATTCTAAAAACTTGAGATTTCTAATTAAAAATAAGTGTTTCCTTCTTTACCAGACAGCTGCAGGACTGAGACAAGAAGTACGTTCAAAATGAGTAGAATATTTCATCACATAAAGAAGAGAAATTTGTTCAAATAAGTACAGTGGCAATTGCTAGGAAAAGTTGCCATGGTTTTGCTGAACTGAGCATAGTAAATTTATTGTAATAATTATTGTAAAAGAGGATTACAGTGAATGTAACTGACAAAGGAAAACCTTTTTTCTGTGAGTCCTAGCAATTAAAGTCCTGAATTTAATCATTTAATGGGTTTCTGCATAACAATTTATGAACAGTAAAGAGAAATGTGATTAATAAATTTGAGCCAAACATACCAGGTATAGAAAGGAACAACATTTGAAAAGCACACACAACTTTCTAACAAGCATGGAAAAGGAAGTGTGCTAAGAAAACTACTGTGGCATTCTCCATTATGCAGACAGATTCCATCACTCTGGATATTACTTTCATTCTGGGGCTTGAAGAGGCTTACAAATACATTATAGTCAAGCAACTTAGCGGGTAGATTGTATATATGCCCTAGGCACTGTGAACTAAGTTCAAAATCATAATTAGAATCAGTTCCATCATTCTTTATTATCACATAAAAAAAATTGCCCAATGAAAAGTTTAGTTGAAAAGGATATTTTTTGAGATAAGCTTCAGTTTCAAAGGGTTGATATTTTCCAGCAAGCCACATTTTCTGAACAAAATTTATCAAAAATTCCCAACGAGCTCCGAGAACAGAAGGAGCAGCAAGTTACTAATGTCAACTCATGGCAAGCACTGTGAGGAGGTGGGTTGGATTGATGGTAAGATTGATCAGTCTAGTGGATCGATCAGCTCACTAGATGTTTTCAGGGGTCACTTCTGCATCCTTGCTGATTTGTGTTCTTTCTTATACTTAGTTCCTATCTGTGAATGACTTGACAGAAGCAGGAAGAGAAGCAAGGACCACCTGGCTCTGAACAGCACACGTTTCCAAGCACACCGTAGCCTGGGGATTAATATAGCAAGAGGTATTGCTGCCTGCCGATCACCCAGCTTTTTGATGAGAGAAAAAGAAAGTAAAAAAAAGCCTTTCTACAACCCCTGACTGGGATTAAGAGAACAGGCATGTTAATGTTGGACAATTTAGGGTTTTGTGGCTAAGACAGAAAAATAACAGGAAAAATTTAAATACAAGAATTGAAAAAGGTACAGCAGTATTAGATAGCGTAAGAAAGGAGAAAAGCAGACCAAGGAGAGTCACCAGCACAGGGAAAGTCTATGGTACAGGCTTATGATATCAAAAGATAAGAGAAAGAAGACAACAAAGAACACAGAGGAGAGCACTTGCAGGTTTACATAGAGCAAGAGATAGAAGGTACAATAGCACTTTTAAAGAATTAAGTTATTTCATTTCTACTATCTGTTCACACAATCTGCACACATTATTTACAGTAACCAATATTTGAGACCCAATGCAGTTATTTTTATAACATAAAAGAATTTGTCAAGGATTTCTGGAATCATGCCCAAAGCATCAACCTACATGAAAACTAAGCCTATCTTCCCAAAATTAGGAATTAAATTAAAAAAATAATTTTCAGACTATAACAATCTTTCACCTAAACTTGACTTGGCAACATTTTAATACCCTCACAATTTACTGCCAGTTTCAATCTCAATTCATATACCATACAGGTGTTAATATAACACAGCCTCTTATATAACTATACACATTACATGAATGTTTAAAAACTGCAAGAGCTTCTGTGCAGAGAAATAAGGAGATACCTGAACTTCATACTGTGAAATTACACTGTGGTGCAGGGATCAAAACACGAAGTCAATCTATGCACCACCAACAACACACAGAAAGGCATATCAGTATGTTTTGTATAACAAAAGGTTCATAAACAATATGTGATTATGGTTAGATTTTTAACAAGAACAGAAAGAAACAATCATCAGTGAGAGCTGCATATATAGGTGTCACTGTGGAAGCATATTAAGAAACATGGCAGGCGTAAAAACTGTGCTTAACTATCAGGAATAATCATCAGCTGCATCTATTCGATGCACTTGTCACCAGGTGTATAGATCCGTATAGATTTCTACGCTAGCCTAGCTAGCGCATCTCTGCTACTTAAATTAGCATATTTAGAGCTAATTGAGTATTTCCACTTCACATTGAATTGCAAAACAAAAACCCCAAATCGCACATCTTTAGTTTTCACTGAGGCAAAGGCAGCAAATGGAGACTGGATTCGTCAGGAAAACTATAGCCAAAGTGCAGAGGAAAAAAAAAGAAAGAAATGGGGAAAGGAAAGTGGAAATAAAGACAAATGAACAAAGAAAACAAAAAGGTTGTTCTACCATGCAACCTCAAGGTATCAGAGGGTAGTGGTCAATGGCTCAATGTTCAGACGGAGACAGTGACGAGTGGTGTCCTCCAGGGGTCTGTATGGGGACCAGTACTGTTCAATATCTTCATCAATGACATCGACAGCGGGATCGAGTGCACCCTCAGCAAGTTTGCAGATGACACCACGCTGAGAGGTGAGGCTGACACACCTGAGGGACGGGA
>JANXJC010000055.1:44080810-44098805 GCA_027564655.1 Leptodon cayanensis
AGGCCAATCTGTACCCTGGGCTGCATCCAAAGCAGGGTGGCCAGCAGGTCGAGGGAGGGGGTTCTCCCCCTCTGCTCTGCTCTGGTGAGACCCCACCTGCAGTCCTGCGTCCAGCTCTGGGTCCTCAGCACAGGGAAGACATGGACCTGTTGGAGCGGGTCCAGAGGAGGCCACGAAGATGATCAGAGGGCTGGAGCACGTCTCCTGTGAGGAGAGGCTGAGAGAGTTGGGGTTGTTCAGCCTGGAGAAGAGAAGGCTCCAGGCAGACCTTACTGCAGCCTTTCAGCACCTAACGGGGGTCTACAAGAAAGGAGGGAGCAGACTTTTTAAGAGGGCCTGTAGCAATAGGACAAAAGGTAATGGTTTCAAACTAAAAGAGGGTAGATTCACGCTAGATTTAAGGGAGAATGTTTTACAATGAGGGTGGTGAGGCACTGGCCCAGGTTGCCCAGAGAGGTGGTGGATGCCCCATCCCTGGAAACATTCCAGGTCAGGCTGGACGGGGCTCAGAGCAACCTGATGGAGTTGAAGATGTCCCTGCTCATGGCAGGGGGGTTGGACTAGGTGACCTTTGAAGGTCCCTTCCAACCCAAACTATTCTATGATTCTATGATCCTTTGTATAGAATTAAAAATGGGCTAAAATAACTTTGTAAGTACCATGTATGATCCTTACATTCAGCCAGAAGAGGTTGTGTGCAGGGACACAGTACTGGAAGGATACCTAAATCATCATGGCTAGTTACTTGCTTCCACTTGCAATCATAGTATACAGCCTTCCAGTATTCATCATAAACAGATTTATTCTGCAACTCCCTCACCACCTTCTGCCTCTGTTATTGCTACGTCTGGGTTATTCCAGAACCTCATTCTTCTGACTTTCAAACTTTCTTTTAATTTTAATTTCCCAGCATATAATATTCATGAGGAATTTATACCTATTTTTTTTTTTTCCAATGTTATACTATAAATTCAACAAAATTTCTGCCACGCCCAGGTATCTATAAAGGATAGTCCTAAAGCTCAACAATTATTTTTTTCTATTAGCTATACAGACTCAGAACAAATAGAAAGAGTTTTTTTCTGCACAGAAAACATTCTCAGATGTAGAAGCAACAAGGAAGGAGCACAACACAAGACAAATGAGAGGAAAAAACGGAAACTGCTTTGGCCAGTGGGAAATATATTAACTGAACAGTAACTTAATGCAGGCACATGTTTCTGGACAATAATGTCTAGCAAGTTAGCCATAAGATAAGAGCATGATCAAAGTAATAAAATAAAGAACGTTTTAAAACCATAAGGTCCAGAAGAAACAGGTGGAAGGAAGATAGGATTGATACATTTTTGTGAAGAAAAACAACATATGTTTCATCAAATACTGTAGAAATCACATAATAATATAAACAGAGGTTATAAACTAAAACAAAAAAAAAAGCCAAGCACAGCTCTGAAAGTCAAATTTGGAACAATTATGGATGAATGAGATTTGCAAACATCACAAATCAAAATCAGTGGAGAGTCTAGGCTTTCATTTTTAGTAGTTACAAAAATAATTCTAAATTCCATAGGCACTACAGAACGGTCTCCTTTTCCAGTTTTCATATATAAACAGCAGCCATAATATCTTGCAGACCTCAAGTTTAAAAAATTATTTGTCTCTGATAAAGGGACTAAAACTGAGAGAGAACAAGGCAGCTGGGGATCAGAATACTATAATTTGGCACTTCTCAGAGGAAAGCAGCGCATGTTATTTGATTATAATATTTTATATTCCCTCACTCCATAAAGTATTACTCGGAATACTGGCTTTTGTAATATGTGAAAAATGTACTCCAGACAAAGACGTGTTCAAAATGGTAAATGGAAAGACAATAAATTAAAGTCTGTTATAGATTGACTAAGCACCTTTTAGGATTCGGATATTACGAAATGTATTTCAAATTTTCATGCTGTCATTTTTATTACTTACTCATCGACTACCACTTTCCGAAACCATATCCAAAATTAAAGCCTAATCTGTATGGGAGAATGAAGCTTCTTCACAACTGCTTTTAAAGTTGGATGACTGCCAGGGAAAATGCAGTCAAAAATAAAGAACACAGAAGGAAACATACTTTAGGCAAGGAGGAGAACCGAGGAGGGTACAAGGAAGACTCCCAGATAAAGTTTATTGCTCCAAGGACTGCTTATATCCTTCTCATTAAATGTGACTGGGTAAGCAGCAGAAATAATCCTGGTAACATGGATCAGAACCCAAGGTTCCCACTTTTTAGGTGAATTGCAGCAGTATTTACAATTACATTCTGAACAAAAAAAACTTTGTTTTTCTAAATTGAAAATATTTTTTACCTCCTCATTTACAACACTTCACCAAGAGAATGAATTTTTTTTGTAAAAGTTTGTTAGTAACTTTTTTCTCCATAATCATTACTAAATCACTCCTGAAGTTTTCCAGTTACAGTTTTTGAAAGACTGAAAATTCATCATTCAGCACAGCGATGGGGGAAGGACTGGAGAGGTGGAGGCAACAGGACAGGATAACAGTGGCGGTGCAAAGGAAACCTGTCTTTCCCTTTGGGTGCAGGTTGGCTTTGGAACACATCCCGTATTGTCCACCAGCTCTTCGTTCAAAGCAATGTGACTGAAGCAAAAAGTAACGACCAAATCTCAAGCCCATCTCCTTGACTTTCTCCCTTCAACAGCCTACTTCCCAATTTAAATATCCAAGACAAAGTCTTTGCACCACTCCACATCTCACCCCGGTTTTCCCTGTCCATCGCTACATTAGACAGCTGGTGAAACTCTTACTACTTTTGCTCTGTTAAAAACTTCCATCACTGGTGATGGAAGTTTTTGAGGGCACCTACACACAGTCATCTGAGGTCACTCTATTGCCAAGCTGGAAGGAACCTCCTTTCAAATACTTTCGATCTGACAGACTAAAATAACTGATTTTCCAGTTCAAAGGGTGAATCAAACTTTCCTTTTTTTTTATTTTTAATGTTGGATTGAACAAAAAGAAATTCAGTTCAGAATTTCTGCCCAACAAATCAATAGTGATTTCAAGCACTCAGCTGCGATCCAGATGATGTTTCACTAGCACATAAATTAGAACAGCTTCAAAAGGAGAGGCTGAGATGCTCATCCTATGGTGCTCTATAGCTTCACAGTAACAGCGTTCTTCTGAGGGGTCAGAAACTTCAATTCAAATCTCTATATTGAATTACACACAGAGAGGACTTAAATACAGATTTCATGCATGCCGGAAAATCTTCTCGCAGAATGTTGTTCATGGTTATCTCAAAACTTAATTGAAAAGGCCGTACATTTAATACTGCTGGGGATTACCGACTGTGGACTAAGCCTACCCAGTTTTGGAATTACTGCTGGAAGACACAACAGGGCAAGATAACTGCCTATGGTGCCTCTTCCAATTTGTAAGACCCTATTTTTATTTTTTTTTTTAAATCCCAGTGAAACTATTTTCCAAGTTTGACCTGATTTAAGAAATTTCATGCATGCTAATACTACACTGTGATGGGTGGTGGAGTAAAATATTTACTGAAAAAGACGCCCTAGTTACAATCCCTTGATAGATTCTTTTTTTCCTTTTTTTTTTAAACCGTGGTATATTTCTGCAATCCTTTCTCAAATAAAACCTTTCCTAACAGAAATGTTACTTCTAAAAGAACAAGTAGTAATTTTAGGATGTTATTTTAGAATTCAAGTCAAATATTTCTGGAAGAAACACTATTTCTATAACTTTCAATTTGTGAGTATAATTTAATTTTTGACAACTGTCAAAAGTTGACATTCTAAAGCAATTTCATTCTTCCCTGCTATAGAGTCACGATAGTAACAAAATCTTCAAGAAAGACAATATAAATATATATAGTATGAAAAAGGAAAAATCACCTAATATATTCATTTATATTATTTTTCAAACATATATCACTGTGCTTTTTTAAAATATGTGTCAAACTGTCATATTCGGGCAATATATCAAACGCCAACTACCCTTTATAACAAACATATCTGAGAGACATAAGTCACTTTCATAAATTTAAACTAACACAAGCCTAAAAAAAATATTGAAAAGTGAAATGAATACTAGAAAAACGCCAGCCAGGGCTGTAACAGAAATAAATCTTTTGAAAATGGTGCAGAGAATAAGCCCAGGCTCTGTCAGCTGGCTTTACCAAGAACCAGGATCATCATCAGTTCAAGACCTCCTCAACTGCCTGAATCATTAAGGACTTGTACAGAAAATCACCTGTATGCATTTCATTTTTCTCTATTTTTAGCTTCCCGATCAAGGGTACAGGGTTCATTACAGGATGCAGGGGAAGAACATTTTAGGCAACGCGATGTTTAGACGAGGAACCAAAGGTGAGTAAAAGGAAGGACTGAGATGATCTGAGGAGGAACAAGCGTGGAAAAATGGAGGCATAAGAGGATAAAAGGGGCCAGCCATGTGTGAAGAAATTGTTCATCAGTGCACTTGTCTGGCCATGCCTTGGGCCAGATTCCTGATTTCCAGCTGCTGGAGAGACCACAGCGTCTGGAGGTCGACCGAGACATCTGCTTCCATGTGTTTGTGTCTGCGTGTGTGTCTTTGGGAGTGGGGCAACTGAGGAGACCAGGATCCAGGGGCCAGCCATGGGACAGACTGAGAAGCTAAACCCAACTACTGAAGGGATCTATATTATACATATGAATAAAGGTACTTCCCACTGAAGGACCTTCAATCCTAATCAGCCAGAGAGGGGAAAAGGAGAAGACACTTGGTGCTGTTGGGTTTGTTTCATAGAATCATAGAATGGTTTGGGTTGGAAGGGACCTTCAAAGATCATCTTAGTCCAACCCCCCTGCCTTGGGCAGGGACATCTTCAACTCCATCAGGTTGCTCCGAGCCCCGTCCAGCCTGACCTGGGATGTTTCCAGGGATGGGGCATCGACCACCTCTCTGGGCAACCTGTGCCAGGGTTTCACAGAATCATAGAACAGTGAGTGCCAAGTGCCTGATGTGTGTGGTCAGCCATATATATATGTATATATAAGCTGTATATGCGCGTTTGTGTGCATGTGCCTACTGGGAATCTATGCTCAGCCTCGTGACTGCTTGGATCTGGGGCCAGGGAGCTGCAGCAGATTCACTGCTGGGTTTGGGAACCCCTGACCCTACTTATCCGTTTGACAACTCTTTGAGATTCTGTACAACGTCTCCTTTTTCATCAGAAGCATTTTAAATCATTTTAGAAAAGGAACTTTAATGTCTTTCAGAAACTAAATTCTCTGACAGCTGAAAGACAATTAATGGATTTGAAAAGGGTCTGAAAGAGCTAGCATTAGAGTATTTGCATAGAATGACATTTAGCACGCTGTATTTCTTAGGATGAGCACCGCAAACATGAATAACAATTGAAGTTGCTTCCAAACGTAACAAGCAATTCGAAATAGATTATAGATATTTTTGAATAACAAGACAGAGTTTTCAGGCCACAGCTTCAGTGACTGGCTGAATATAAGACTTCAAATCTTCATACTTCAAGCTTTCTGTTGGACAGGCGTGAGCCATTGGCAAGACGGGCAAAAAGCAAGCTGCAGAGTCCCTCATCACAGATACTATTAGCAAAACAGATAATACGCTTATTATACACACAATTTCTTTCAAAAGTGCAAACCAAGATTCATTCTCCCATTAAGCAGGACTGACCACAAGCCTCACTTTATCTTTCGGAAATGAATAGAAGCCTAGTTTGTCTAAAATAACTGCTTTTCAGTAATTTCTTTCTACACACACACTTTTTTCTCTATCAAGAACTAGCAAACAGTAACTTCTATAAGCAAAAAAAGAAGGGAAGTTCTCATATACGTCAGTGAAAAGTATTATGAATAAACATAAGAAGAACACATGTTTAAGTGAAAAGATCAGATTTTTTCTTTTCTAGAAAAAGATTCCTCTAGCCCCTAAACCAGATACAAAACAATAGCTCAGGTTATGTAGACAAATTTTAAGTGACAAAATATTAGTATCAGATTTTTTTTTTTTTAAAGAATTTACTATTCTTCCTTCACGCTTGCTAGATTCAAGCCCAATATCTTACACTTCTTTCATTCAACTCAGACATTGGGAATAATGCTCATCCGAAAAGACTCATAAAAATGCCAAAAAAGCCCTGAAGTAATCAGTGCTTAGTTATTACGTTAAGAGATACCTTTACATATCTTCAATTGCAGATCAACCCTTCATTTTGAATCCTGTCACTGGGACTCAGACTTGAAAACCGATGCAGAAATCAGACAATACTTCATCATTTGCTTTCTTTATAAAAAGAATTTCCTTCTTTCCTACATCAAGTGATAGTTATATTGTGACAAGTCTTTTAATGGCTTCTAAAGAAACATCCTCATGAAGTAATTCTACTTTCATATACTTTATAAACCAGGAAAAATGCTGAAGAACTAGCAGAGAGACAGAGAGACCAAGCCTACATCCAGTAGGTGAATGCTTATTAACCAAATGAACCAAAGTGTAATGTATTCAGCCAAGGTTTTTTTATGTTTTAAATGTAACTTTAAGGGTTACACCCAAACTATTCCAGGAAAGCTTTTAGATACTAATGGGTACAAACTCTTTTTTCCCTTTTTTTTTTTTTTTTTTTTTTTAAACAAGTCAAAAGGACAGCAGAGAGAGTAGATCAGGTAAATCAGGGCTCCTGGAAAGTCTGTTGCAGCTGACTCTGCTAAGCAAGTACATCTGGGGCATCAGTGTAACACGCTACGTAAGCTGTTCAGAACTTGGACTTAAATTAAGCGAGGCTTAGTAGGAATGCTTTCAGTGTGAGAAAGGAAGGAAATTTAGGGGAAAAAGGGACAGAATGGCTAAAAATAAGTACAATCAGAAGGATGGGCTAACAGAACAGTGTGAAGTAGGTATCCAGGGTCAGAGAAGGATTCAGATAGGAGTGTAAGCTACTGGTAGAGAAAGCAAAGACAACAAACAAGGTATGTTGAGTCTTTAGTAAAGACCCCTAAAGTAAACCCCCCTAAAGTAAAGGGGGGAAAGAGGGATCAAGTAAAATACATTTGATTTTTTTTTCTACTTTACATTACAAAACCATGACTGAACATGAGAGACAAGGAGAAGGACCTTACATGAATACAGAACAAGGGTATGAGAAGGAGACGGAAGTAAGAAGGGTTAACAGAGAATGGGAGGTCTAAAGAGACCACGAGACGGGAAATTTCAGGCCCTGAACTGCAAGGAAGACAAAATAAGTGTATGACCACATGAAGGTAGCAAAGAAAAGGAGAGGGAAGCAGAGGAGGAGTATAGAGAGCAGCACAGACTCCTTGGGAAACAGAGACGGCTGCCGTTTTTTAATGCAGTTAAAAAAGAAAACTGATTGGATTAGAGGGCAGAAAACAAAAATCTGAAGAGACTGGAAAAGTTTTAAGGAAGGCAAAATCTGAGCAGGGATTTTCTGCTTCAGTTGGGAAAGTCAAGACCTCCAGGCAGCAAGTCTTAAAGACTTGGGATAACATGGCTCTGGGAGGACTGGGTTTTAGGAAAGAACTGTTGGTCTAACAAGGTGTAAGGGAAAGAAAATTGTACAATCAGGAAAGGTCTCCTAAAATACAAATCGTCAGCTGAACTGGGGTACTGTTTTAAGGCCCAAAGAATGCTGTGCAATCTGGCTAAGAGCTCCGGGAACACAAACTGAGCCAGTTGTAAGTGACAGTGTATGTGACATTACAACTATCAGGACAGAACCTGTCTCTCTCCATGTCATACTGCAGTCATTGAAATCAGAAGAGCTTAAATAGCATTATAAATTATTATAAAAGCAACCGGCATCACATGTATGTATATTTTGGAGTTCGCTCCCACCACCTGAGATGTGCAGATTCCCCGCTTTTCTCCCAAGGTAACTTAAGACACCTGGGAACAGTAAGGAAGATAACCTTTCACACAGTTTAGTTTAAAATCTGCATTTAAAAAGTTGTAAATACTAGGTAGCTAAAAGCATCAAAGCATTAAAAAAATTACTTTTTAGTATGTTCCATCACAGAGAAAAAAAGTTACCAAGAAAGTTAAAGTCATTTTTGTGTGTCAGATGTTGATACATACTTTCAAGCTTACTGACAGTCATGGAGTACATGGCTCATATTCTTTTTATACAATGTGGATAAATCTGCATAAACAAAAAATTAAGTCTACCTCAAGTTTACAATGTCTTCAAACACGAAAACCATCAACAGCTATTTTCTATCCCTTGCTTGAAGTATAAATTTCAGATGATGGTGTGAAGTTGTATCTACCCTGCTTGAAAAGCAAAAATTTAAAACACAACAACAAGCTGCTAGACTAAATCATGGTTTTAATTGAAGTTTTAGCTATATACCAGAAAACTTCTAGGAAAATGATATTAGAATCAGGTAGTCACCAAGCACATACCTACAAGATAGATGTTGCTGAAGTCATTTAATAGATAGAATAAATTTACATGGATATAATCTATTTCTTTGTCTTGCTTTCCTTGGCACCCTAGACAGTTTGTTAATAAATTTAATCAGACCTGAGCCCAATGGACCAGCAGTTCTTTGGAGATTTTTGTGTGAATCACAACCTGAATGTCTCCCCCACAGGGAATTTCCTTCTTCTGTAATGATCAATAAGGGAGCAGTTTCATTTAGACACCTAGGCTAGGAGAACGTACCCATCTGTTCCCCTCCCCACAATGCATTTCTTATTTCCGAGTTCTTCATCACTTCCCTGCACTTCTCAGGCTTTGTAGTTTGAGGGCTTAGGGTTATTATAATAAAAAAAAAATATACAAAACTCTCACTCCTCCCAAAACTTCAATATGCAGAAGACTGTCCAATTTCCCTCGCCTCTAATGTGAGACGACATGAACGACAACCATCAGAGTTTCCTAGGTCTCATTTGTCCCCCATCTGGGCTGTCTTTTACACAATTCTGAAAGCATGGGAATAAATACCCATACAGGAACGTATTCAATGGCGTACCAATTGGATACTTTCACTTAGGTGGGTTTGAACTATAAGGCCAAAGTATTCCTATTATGGAATTATTACAGGATACATACGCACACATACATACACAGTTATAACACTTACACATAAAATATTTACTCCTTTCCATAAAATTGGGGGGGGGGGAAACAAACAAACAAACAAACATTAAAAATCTATCTTCTTACTCTTTTTTTTTTAGAATTCAACTTTGTAAATCAAAACTGTTGATCACCAGAGTTTCGTACAGATATCCAAATATAATTTATCCTTCCACATTATTAAAGTAACAAGCATCTTAAAGCTATATATTCTTTGCATTCACGTTCATTCCAAAGTATTTTGCAAATGATACAGTACATTCTTTTCATACCTGTCGATGGAAAGCAACTCTCTCCAGGATGAATTGCAACAATCACCTATAATAGTATATAATAGTATACAGCAATATAGGGGAGGAAATGAGGAGCACACCAGCGCCAGCTGTAACTGCAGGAGACATTTTTCGGTTGACAGTATAACTAGCTGAGCTGGAATTTTGCCAGAAAATCAACTAGCAATACTCTGGCAAAACACAGCCTCAGTTCATTAATCCAGCTCTTTATGTCACTGAGCTAAACATATAATTTCACATTGCACCAAGGCTGGTCTAGTTTATGCGGCTCGTGTGTGCTAATCATGGTGTTTGGTGTCTCCTGCTTTCCAAATTATGAACTCATGTAGTACAGACCCAAAAAAGGTGCTCCACTTTTCTGACAGACATTTTTCTAGCCTGCAGTGTTGGCAAAAGATGAATGCCTGTATTATTCTGCGTAATGCTGTTTAAGATCTTTTCTCCTCTCTGCTTCCTGCATTGTTTTTGGGTTTTTTTTTTAATACAGATTAAAAAAAAAAAAAAGAATAAAAGGATTATTATCAATTAAAAAGTCAGAAATTCAGTCAAGAAGGAAATCAAAACTCTCCAAAGCAAATCCTCTCAGATACCTCTAGCTTTACAAAGCAAAGATCTACAAAGAAATCGCTGTTGACTAATACAAAGCTCTAATGATAAAGATAATAAGAAGCTCTGATACCATGCTAATAAACGTGGTCTATTTGCCTACATCAGAGAGCATGAAACAGTTTAGGTTGATGACGCTAACTCAGCAGAAGGCTCCTTGGGAAAAGCTAGCAAAACTGTGTCAGCCTCGCAGCCTCAAAGGGGAAGAGCTATAAATTCAGAGGGAACAAGGGCACTAGCGTCAGTGCTGAAGACGTTGTACTAGAATTTGACAAAAGAACTAAAGTAAGCAACGGGAAACTGAAGTAGTTGACAAATGAAACTGCATGCCAGAACAACCAGGTATCAGCATCAAAATTCTAAAAAAATACCCACAAAACTCAACAACAACAACAACAACCCACCCCCAAAAAAACAAAACCCCAACCCCAAACCACCAGAATACCAGCATAACACGGCACATAGAGTATACAGCAAATACTTGACTTATTCTGAGGTACTGGCAGTTGAATATTTAAAAAAATCCAAACCACACAGGAACAGGAAAACAGTGAAACCAAATATACATACAGTGGATAGGAGGAAGAAATAGCCTCAGGATAGAACAGACTGGAGTATTCACTAATCAGTGTTTATGTATACAAGGTTTTAACCTTGCCTGCTCATGTGATCATGAACTGAAAAAAACACCGTATGAGTGCTAGGGGACTAACTCACTGAAAATAAGTATTTTATACCTAGGTCCTTTAGGCTCCTTTTGAAATCTCAGTTGGAGATCTGTCACTCTTGTTCTAAAACCCAAGACTGATGATACTGGCAGATGGTATCTTCAGATTATAGGATATACAATGGAAAAAAACCTGAAAGGTACTTAATTCTGCTGCAATAAAGATAACTACAATTAAAGTCAATAAAAAGGAAAAGTTTTATTATGGGCATATATTGAAAACATATTCTTCCCCTACCACACATGCAAATTTGAAAGCATCTGATATACATTTTACCTTCTGAAGGAAAATTGTCAGATGAAATCCATGATGTCATGGATATCCATGATATTATTAAAATTTCAAAGCCTTATTTGAAAGCAGTTTTCTTATAATACCTATTTAAACTTGAAATATTAAATTGTGCAAAACCAGGATTATTTCTGCCAGTAAAGAAAATGTTATTATCCCACGCCCGAGTCCCATGTCCAACTAGGCAATTTTTTGTAACATTGCGTATATCAGAACTTGCATTTTAAACTATGCAATATGCAAACCAATGTTAACAGTTATCTTATTATCACCAACAGCCAGGAAAAAAATTGTTTTAATGTTGATATTATCTGTATCATTTTAGACATTGATAATCTTTGTATATATTTCAAAATATACTTGAAATCACAAGTAATTCTATGTTGCTGTACTATTTGGTTGATAACTATTAGATTGTTCAGAAACGTATGCACCATAATCCTAATTCTACATTTGCATCCATAGGCTTTAAACCACTCCTCAAATTTATCAAAGCGAAAAATATGCCATTTTGTTACACAGCAGAATAAAAAGCAAGTTCAAAATTAAACAATAAGCTTTGGCACTAGGCAGCATGGCTGCTAAGTAATATTTGAGTTCACTATTTGGTGACAGAGCAGCTAAAAGAAAAAAAAAAACACACCACACTTTTTTTACCAAAGTTAGGACATTTTTTATACTCATTGCTATTCAAGAAGGTATAGCTATTTTAATACTTATATGCCATATTACAGATGTCCTGTAATACAGGACATAGTTTTAATTACAGTATCAGAGCAGCTGATACACTTGTTTGGGAAGAGATCTGATACACTGGTTTGGGAAGAGATCTTGAAAAGCATCAAATAAAGCCGTTACCCCGTTAAGCATTTTGTTCCACCTACCTTGTTTGCGTACATCCTCTACAGCAGCAACCAATTCCTCCTTGAGATCCTGGCTCTCTTTAGCAATTTGATCTCCTTTTTCTAAGAAGTTTTGAGTGGCCTGCTCTACTGAAGCAGCCAACACATGAGCCTTCTTAGAGCGCCCTTTCTTTTTGCCAGATGGTCCTTTATTGCTTGTGTTAACAAGCGTTGTTACCTTTGGGAAAGAAAAACAAGTTTTTCTCAGTTTGAACGCGATTCTTCGAGTATTAACAGCACAATAGATGGGCACCTAATTCAATACCCCCACTATTTTCTTTACCCTTGAAATGATGTAATGGCCACATGTATTGAATAAATAAAATTTAAAGTTTAAAATCCAAAGCATGGCAGCACATACCTCAGAAAAGGTTTTTCCTTTTAACCTTTATTTAGTCTGGGCTAACCAAATCACTGTCAAGCAGTGAAGGAGAAAAAGATAAGAAACAGGTATGGAAGGGCACTGGTGCTAAAGTATCATTTTTGTCACTGTTTTTCATTTTAAAAAAATGAATAAGCCGATAAAATGAAAACCTAACACGTGTGGGTCAGAAACCATTCAAAAAGCAATCGCCCCTTGAGATAAATAGTGTCAGTTAAATTCAAGTGGTGACAAAAACATAGTGGCTGTTTCCCAGACATGAAGGAATGAGTAGCTCCTGCTGCAAAGATTATACAGGTTAAAACTATTCAGTTTTGTATTGCTCCAGTATATTTATAACATATTGGCATAAGACAACAGCAGACAGTGAAATGATCCTGCTTTCTCCCCAGTATTTAAAAAGAAAGAAAATCTGCTTCCATGTTTGTAGAATCTCCTAAAGGATTCTTTATTGAGCTGTCGATAAACTGATTAGAAACTTTAACCACAAAGCTTAACAATACAGCACAGCGCATACCACAGCTTTTTGCTGGACAAAAAAACTCTTGTATCACTCTACCAGTAAAAGGCTGCCTTTCTGTAAAACAAGAATACTGAATCCGATATAATCAGGTGTTAAACACATGAAAAAAGAGCCGTGGATCCATAATGCTCAGGGATGCAATTCACCCTAACCAGGATACAAACCAGGGCAGCTGAAGTGATGTATTGGTGTGTGAACCCAGAAATTCCCTGTAAGAAAATAAAACCTTTGCAATAAAGACAGTGCACTACAAAGCAAAAGATCTTAAAATGAAGTGTACAAATTCACTGTCATCCCACCCCATTACAAGATGCATAACAAAGGTGTTTGGTACAGTTGTGACCAAAGACCCTTGTGTCATGCTGTTTGTGCAGTGGTTTTTTGCTCTTTGAGCTAGGGGTTTGTTTTTTTTTCAAATCACATCTAAAAACTATAGACTATAGAAGAAAAAAAAAAAAAGATATTATCAGGGCTTGAAAACACCATACTCATATGCACAGATGTATTGGGTGAAAAAACAATGTATTCTAGAGCCTTCTTTCAGGAAGGAGTCTGCCTGGCTACAGGAATGTAAGATTCTTCCATCATCTGTTTTCTTCCACTATTTATATTTAGAAATAATATTTTCTTTATTAGTTTTCCCTTAAAATTATTCTTCATGACATTTTCTGCAGATCCTTTTGTGGTTGATCATTGTCTATTTAAGGATTTTAGAATTTCATAAATAAAGAAACTAGGCTACCTCTGCAACCTAACTCAGGTTTAGCAAATAGAATGAATTTGTCCAGCACATCAGAAGGATGACTAAGAAAAGCTTTTACATACAGCAAGCAATAAAATTGGTTAAGCATATGCTAAAATTCACATAGGAGACCCGAAGATGAAGAGAATAATATCGGAACTTGATCTTAATTATTTGGACTTACTGAACAAACCAGAACTAGACTGACAGAATAGTTCAGATAGTAGGGAGAAGAAAAAGATCAGCAGTAAAGAAAAGGTGGTCAATAAATTAAGTCAAATCAAATTATTTCATAGATCTCTCTATTAGGCAGATGCAGGGGTCAATAGCTAAAAAAAAATGCTCAAAATAGCACAAACACACAGAAGTTGTAGCTGGCACAAGAACTGCTGAAATCCTGTGAAGACATGGAAGTTAGTTGGACTGCAGACTTCTTTTGTACGTTAAAATTTTAGTTTCCCATTAAAAATCACCAAAATCACTGTTACTAGATTGTAAGTCTGCAAGTCTGCTCCTTCTGTGCATGATTCAACTATCAGGTGGATTCTTTTCACCTAATTTTACCTACAAATAAGTTACACATCTATTGTCAGATCACCTAGAAGCACTGAACTAATGCAGTCGATGAGTGGGAACAGGGACCACAGCTGTTGTAGAATACAATAAATTTGTGCCTAGGTACAGTCAATGAGACATCATTGACGAGAAAGGAAACCTAGAAAATCAGATTGAGAACAAGCAAATACATATTAGATTGCTAAATTAAGTGAAATACATCCTGAATAAATATTTTACCATGATAATCTCCAAAATCTTTTGGTGGTATATAAAAATATGTATTTAGATAGATATAGAGTGAATGTGTCTGTGGGTGTGTTCTTTAACAAAATGTTTCTCCATGTTGGATTTACTGGTGCAACAATGGTCTCAGCAGAAACAACAAACCATTTTACATACAGCCCTCATAACACAATTATCTCCAAGCAATTTTAAATAAAACATACTGAGATAGAAAAGTAAATATCCCGATTTAATTAACACAAACTGTGTTGAGTGACAAGAGCGGCCTTCCTCCTAAAACTCCTAAACTAAGTATGAGGTAAGTCCTGCAAAAATCTATTTCTTGAATGGGTAAGCATGTAATATGCAAAGGAAAAATAGTAATTGGTTGAAAAATACATTGATTTTAGTTATGTGAGTTTTGTTTAATGGGAGCTGGCTGGTCATCAGTTATCAGTGGGTTTTTGTTTTTCAAGGAAGTATAAGGACAAACACCAAATGCACAGTTTCTTATACAGCCAGAGTGAACTGCAGGTGTCTTTAACCCAGACTACGGAGAGTGCTTTGCTGAATTCCCAAACAGGGACTAGTTAGGAGACAGGCACCTCATGCAGCAAGCTCTGAGGTGGCTGCAAGGGCACACCACAGGTGCAATTAAATCCAGAAATGAGAAATAAATATTGATCTATTTTGGCCCCTATATTGGGAGCTTTTTCTCTATACCTGTAATAAAACTAAGGAGTTTTCAAAATAACTTAATAGTATACTTTTACAACAGAATTAGAAAAAAAAAATCTATATCCATTTAAAAAAGATAAAGGAACCCTTTTTGGGGAAAGGAAGAAAGCTGAGAGTGGTTTGTTTTTAAAGAAAGTATGCTCACAGCAAATACTTGTTTCAGTTTTAAATAGTGCTCTTCCTGGCACATTGGTATCTAATTATGGACACCTACAGAAAAGCAAATAATTCTAAAACACCATAAAACAACAAGAAAAGTTTATCAGAACTTCCCCAAATATATAGAAATAAGTATAAATTAAAATAAAGTATTTCGTAACATTTTCTTTAATGTTTTTTTAACATCGGACAATTGCTTCGTCCTATGCTGAGTAATATGCAGAAATACAGAAAAACCACTTAAAGCTCCATGTGTGTCTATCAGTGCTCAAAATCTTCTCAGTAAAGAATCTCTGTCAGAGTCTGTGGCAGGTCCTAGAGATGAAGAGGAACCAGCGCTGGCATAAAACCTTTGCTAATGCGCTGAGCTGCTACAAGCCCAGAAGTAGCACAACGCCTAGGAAACGCCTAATTGCTGCAGAAGACGGAGACTTTTGCTATCACTTCTTATAATAGACATGTAGAAAACAGCATCCCCAGAGTAAATCATCTTTTTCAAAAGGAAATGCTGGTGTATTCTTCTTGATCCCCATTCCCTCATAAAAGTTTTGCTGCTGTTTTTTTTTCTTTTTTTAATGTTGTTTTTTTTCTAGCATAAAAAAAAATTAAAAAGAAATTAAAAGTCTCTACCACGTCAAAAGCTCAGCCTCAAATCTAATCATGAAATCATATAAGACATGTGCTAGCAAGAGAGCACAATTTCACAAACGGTGCTAGTGACGTTGTTTGCCAATGTATCTCAGCGATTTGTAAATTTGAAGCAAAGGCTTATAAATTTTAAACAATGGAGATCTACAAACATGAAATACATGAATAGTAACAACAGCTTTCAGATGCTAGGAATTTTTTTTAAATTTTATTTTGATTACAAAAAGGTGATCTAGCACACGCAGGTAAGATCATTCACAACAACATGAAGGACAAATCTTGAGTCTAACTGGACTCTCAGATCAGTTTTATATATATTTAAATTCCACTGAATACAATCAGAAGAAAGTGAATGAATGCCTCTCATAACTATGCTAGCTACTATTCTTGAAATAGTTTTCTTTTCCTAGCATGTAGATATTTTTAATGTAGTTCTGCAATCTAAGATTAGTACAATAATTAGGCCATATTGGGGACACTCCTTCTATCTGGAAATATTCATGGGCTCATATGAAACCCTAGTAGCTTGCTTTTTTGTTTCTAAATATTTAAAACAGATTTTAAGGCAAATGGAGACATTGTAGTTCCTGATTTTTTTGACAGAATTCACTTAAATAATTAAAATGACTGGTAACCGGACAATTTTCTTTTTCTCTTACACTCTAGGTTAGGAAAACACCAGGAGGAACAGTTAGATTTTTCACATTACTATTAAAAAAAAAAAAATCAACTTAAATGTTTAGAACTTTAAGATAAATCTAAAATGTTTTTTCTGTGAAAATTTCTTCAGAAGGGAAAAAGAAAAAAAAAAAAGACTCTAAGATCAAACGAAAGGCTGATGCAGATTAATGAAAAGGTATTTCTTAATAGAAATTACAAAGAAAAGGAAGAGCAATATAACCTTCAGTGTGCACCACTGGAACATCTTACCATCTCCTGCTGTAACATGTCCTGCAGATGAGGACAGCAGAGAGAAAACATCTATTCTAGTCCCAGCTTTGTCACTCAAGTCTCTGACCTTGTACACGTCATGTCTCCTACCTGTGATTTAATTTCATTTCTCTATTCCAGACACTTCAATCTGCTTAGAAAACTATTCAATATCACGTCCACTTAAATGAACTTAGTAGATAAAACTAATTATTTTGCTGAATCAGGGTCCCAAACTAATTTGATCAAAATAATACTATTCATTCATTTCAGAGAGTCTAGAAGCAAACACTGGAGGTTAGTTTCCTTAAGAAAAGGAAAAGAAAACACACACTGCACCCAGATTTAATTTAGCATATGCACCTTTCAGCTACTTTTAACAAAAGTATAAATGGAAATCTATGTCGCATATTATAATTTGCACATATAAATACATGTCCTTCCAAAAAACCTCCACATTCTGAATTTATCAATGACTGCAAGTATAGCACTAAACATAAACAGAATGATGCAGTCCAATATGGACTATTCTCAATGTATAGTTTCAAAAATTAATTGGCATATCAAAACTAGCTCATGCGAACTTATGAGAATTGCAAAAAGTCTAGAAACTTTTACAAGTTTTTAAGACCACAATTTCTGAATGAATGAGAAAGTCTCAGGATGCTGAAGTGACATGTATAGTAAAGAAAACATTGAGAGCAGACACGAAGAGTGTATACACTCTTTCCAAAATGTAAACACTTTCCAAAGAACACGGCATAATTTCCTAGTCTTGTACCATGAGCTAGAAATCCCCACTGTAATTGCTACTTCTATGCCTAGAAAGCTGACCACCTCATTCCATGAACATTCACGGTCACCTTCCTTAGGCACGGAGTCAGTGAAAACTGTCATGGACTTACTTTACTACTGAAAGAATTTTACAGCATGTCTTGTGTTCCTCTGCACTTATTTTTTAGATGACTTAATCTCCATACGACCTGGTGCCAGCGACAGAGTGCACCCTCCTCAAGTTGCGGGTGATAGACTGGGGGGACCAGTCGATAGGCTTCAGAGTGCACCCTCCTCAAGTTGCGGGTGATAGACTGGGGGGACCAGTCGATAGGCTTCAGAGTGCACCCTCCTCAA
>JANXJC010000055.1:44098905-44124081 GCA_027564655.1 Leptodon cayanensis
GTTGCGGGTGATAGACTGGGGGGACCAGTCGATAGGCTTCAGGGCAGGGCTGCTGCTCAGAGGAACCCTATAAAATCCAACAAGGATATTGCACCAGTAAGGAGGAACCTGTGACAGGGAAGGGACTGGCTGGGGAGAAAATCTGCTTCAAGGGACCTGAGGGACCTTCACAGAGAGCAAGTTGTCAGCGGTGTGCCCTGGTACACCTTGAATATCGTGTCCAGTTTTGGGGCTTCCACTACAGGAAAGACAGGCACAAGTTGAAATAAGAGAGCTTCAAACTGAATATAAGGAAAAACTCATGCAGTGATTTGTACAAGTACAATGATTTTTATTTATAAAGCAGATTTGATTCAAGGTCCCCTAAAATAGTCTGTAAACTTTCATATGATGGCCTAATAAAAAGAGCGAAGGAAAGCAGAAGTTTGGACCCTTCTGATGCAATGGACATCTCTCACTTCCCAAGGAAGTACTGTAATCAATGAACTGTACGCTAACTGGAATGGTGGGGTTTTCTTCTCTCTAAATGAAGTTGGACCATCATGCAGCAAGAGACAGAAGACTCACATGATCGAAAGGCAGTAAGCAAGGAGAGGAATCCTTCTCAATGTGGGGTTAAAACATTCACTTGGGAAAGGGCAGTTCTGGATTCCAGTCTTTGCACTAACAGGTTGGGTTCTGCATAATACACAGCCCTTACATGAAGAAAACCACTCATAAAAACTGGAATCTTGCAATTTTGCCCACCTTGTGTCAGCTTCTTTTAAATTACATTAAATTACCAGTTTGAAATGCTAAGAAAGCAGTCTCTTCCAAAATTAGAAGTACCATTCGGAAAAGTCAGACGTATTGGGAGAGGGGAAGGGGGAAGAAGACTTCTTATACTAGTGACAGAAAAACCCATGGCATATTAACTACTTTCCCCTTTTAAAAAAGGCATATATCAACCTATAACTGAATATAAATTGCATTATAAAAGAAAGAAAAAAAAAGTAATAACCTGTTATCTTATTAACACTATGCTTGGGTTTTTCAGAAGTGTCTGCCCAGAAGATTTTAACTGCATTCGTGTTAAAAAAAAAAAAAAAAAAAAAAAAAAAAAAAAAGGAAAAAAACAAGCACATAGCTCAGTTTTCTGGCAGGGCTTTAAAGCTAACTGGTTTATTTTAAATATCTTATCCCACCTATGCTGGTACAAAGGAAAGAATGTCTCTATCAGCTTCTGTTACTAATTAATGCAGACCTCACCCAAAATTCTGTACAATTACCAAATATATCACTTGATAATTACCATAAGCTCATTTGGCAACCCTATAATGATCCTGGCTTTGTGATCACACTAGGGAACCTTGCTCTCTTATTTTATTAAAGAAGCTTCACACAGTTCTAGCACAGATCTCTGTTGGAAAAACAGAACTTCACTAATTAATAGTTCAGTCCCATCTCGAATTAAGTCTTCCTTACGCAGCTCCAGTAGCACAAAAGAAAGGTGAGGATGTCTTTGCTAAAAGCAGAAAATTCTATTAGCATGAATTTCCCTGTTGCAGAGGTCATGTGCGGGCAGGGATGCCAGAATTGAAAGGGGATAGAGCTAGATCACATACTCATCAAATTAATCCGCAGTCAGCAGCTACGGCTCATAGAAAAACATTCCTGGCCCTGTGAATTAAACTGTCTTCCCTACAGATTTCTGAAATTCATGGGCCAAAAGTTTAAAAATACTTCCCCCTTCTCTTTCCCCAGTATCTGCCTGAATTGCCTTAGTTACTCAAAATTTTCCATAACCATATTACAAAATCTACTTCTGCGGACAATTTTTGAGGAAGATATTGACATGCATTTTTTTTTTTTATTGCACTACTAATCTTTGTGGTTTATCCTCACCTAGGACTGAGGCCTTAGTATTTTTTCAGTACAGACTGGGTGATAAAAGGATTGGGAGCAGGCTCTGTGGAGACAGACTTGGGGACACCAGTGGGTGAAAAATTAGATATGAGCCAGCAACGTGCGCTTACAATCTAGAAAGCCAGTCGTATCCTGGGTTGCATCAAAAGTGCGGCCGGCAGGTTGAGGGAGGTGATTCTACTCCGCTCCGGTGAGACCCCACCTGCAGTCCTGCGTCCAGCTCTGGGGCCCCCAACATAAGAAGGACATGGACCTGTTGGAGCGGGTCCAGAGGAGGTCATGAAGATGATGAGAGGGCTGGAGCACGTCTCCTGTGAGGACAGGCTGAGAGAGTTGGGCTTGTTCAGCCTGGAGAAGAGAAGGCTCCGGGGAGACCTTACAGCAGCCTTCCAGTACCCAACAGGGGGCTACAGGAAAGCCGGAGAGGGACTTTTTACAAGGGCGTGTAGTGATAGGACAAGGGGTAATGGCTTTAAACTGAAATAAGGTAGATTTAGATTAGATGTGAGAGAGAAGTTCTTTACTGTGAGGGTGGTGAGGCACTGGAAGTTGCCCAGAGAAGCTGTGGCTGCCCCATCCCTGGCAGTGTTCAAGGCCAGGTTGGATGGGGCTTGGAGCAACCTGGTCTGGTGGAAGGTGTCCCTGCCCAAGGCAGGGGGGTTGGACTAGGTGATCTTTAAGGTCCCTTCCAACCCAACCCATTCTATGATTTTTAAATACCAATGCAGATGCTGTTGGAGTTTTTCAGAGGACGGACAGTGTTTACCTGTTTGCTTGTTTTTTTGATAAATTTTGAAATGTGGCTATGTAAACATGTACATTATGAAAACTAGTCACACAAATACTTTGGTTTGGTTGTGACTGGTGAAATCAATGTAAAAGAGTTTCTCTGAATGATCACTAATTATTTGCAAAAAAATTCACTATTCTCCACTACGTCCCATCTATTTTCAAGTAAACATTACTTGTTCTTCCCAGTGGCATTTCTTGAATGTGAACAGCTATGAGCTATTCCTCTCTTCTCGTACACTCATACATCACCAAGCTGCTGGAAACACTTAATGACCTGAAAAAAGACAGCCCTGACATTTTAGTGTCCCTTTTGCTTCTAGATACAAGGCTAACCTTCCACTTGGATGCACCATCTCATTGCCTCACTGGTTATACTAATGGTATCCCCTCGAGCCTTGTTTTTTAAAATTCTTCTGTTTCCGAAAGAAGTTTGTTTCAAAGAAAAAAATCACTACAACTGTCTGGAAAACAAGAAAACTTCATTTTTCAAAGTGTCGCAGGGTTGGGTTTTCTTTTTTTGTTTCTTTTGGCAGCAGAATGAAACAGAGACCTTTCAAAATACCTTGGGAGAGAAGCAGATTACATTATGGGTTAAAGCACTGGCATGGCTGTAGGAAGATCAGATTCAAGTCCTTGCTCAAAATGAAGTAAAGAAAGACCTGAACACTGTGTTCATGACCTTCTTTACTTTGACCATCCAGAAAGAGCAAAAACACATGGGACTTTGCTTTATAAATTCCCAACTCTGCACATCATAAACTTACTTTATGATATGGCTCTCAGCAGTAGCTCATTAGGTAATCCTAATCCAACTACAAGATGTTAGTGAGCAAAATACAGTAGAAAATACTTTCAACAACTACTTATTCTCCATTTACATACAAAACAGAGAGGCAACTAACTTGTTTATTTTTCCATATTTGTGCTTATTCTCTAGTACTATGTAAAAACCTGTTTTGTTTTTTTTTTTACTTATTACACCAACATAATTGTGAACACAGATGTTCTACTGAGCATGATTCAGTCCCTAATATAAGTCCTTTTTTGATAATAATCATTCTTCAATTTTCTCTATCAACTTACGTAATTAGCTACTGCCCTTAGCCCATAAATCATAACAGCTTACATAATTAACTCTTGTAATTATCTCTGCACAATTAGTACCAGCTGTCTACCTAATTCATAAAATTGAAATTCTTTTTCTATTATATATAGATACTTGAATTTTCATTGACAAATATAACTTTCACTATCCACAACGAATTCCAGTGTTTTAACCCAGTTTTTTTGCACTCCTTCCAGTTCCCTTCAGTGTTTGCAAACACCTGCTGGTTAGAAGAATTAATAAATAGCAGACTATTCTCTCTAATGTATAAATTATTAGCTAGGATGTTAAAAAATGCCAGTGACACACCTACCTTTTGGATGCAAAAGTACACAGATAACTCGGGCAATACTGATTAGAGACAGTATATTTTAATCCAATCTAGCTTGAGGACAGCTAGCTGCTCTGATTCGCTTTTCTGCTGCCAAATACAAATTCCTGAACAAATTTGCATATTTCTATTCTGTCTACATGATGTACCTTTAGGATGTAATTTAGAGATAGCAACACCGTCACTGTTAATTTATATTCTTCTTATCAGTGTTCACACCATGGGAAGAGGCTTATATCCTAGCCAATGTGAATGAGTATTATATAAGGCACTTTTAAAGTTCTTCAGCAAGTATTTTAAAGTTCTTCAGCAAGTATTAATTCTCTGTGGAATGTCCTACTACTTGTTCTGTTAACAAAAAGAAGAAAGAAAAAAAAACTCCCCCCATCACATTTCTCCTATAAATCTTCCTGAAAAATTATCTTTTATACAAAACATAACCGGCAATATGTTTTCATTGACTCTCCCACAATTGAAACAAGAATCAATGTAAGTTAAGCTAATAAAATGTCTCCCCAAATATATTTTGCCTCTAATTTGTAGTGAATTAGGAGCAAACATTTTTTAATGCTCCTTTTGTGACAAAGTTCTGCTGTAAATTGGCACTAAACTACTGTGATGCTATTTAGGAGGCCAACATGAATTCCAGCTTCTTTTCTTGTAACTCCATCATATAAGGAGTTACCTGGTAAACAGGAAAAGGAGATTATGTTAATATTCCACTCATGAAAGATAGTAGCTTTACATTCCTCAAGTCTCCTATGGATTCACTTGCTCATGTACACGACTCCAGGTTCCCCACACCACCCAAACAACTTGCCTCGACCGTGACCCCAGGAAAAGCCCTAAAGATACAGAAACATTTGTTCAGTTGCCAGTTCATTCAACCTCCGTGCAAAGCCTGACGAGAAGAACGCCAATTAGTGCCATTTATGGCGGTGCCGCGCTGTGGTGCAGACATTTGTCAACTGGTAACACCACTGGGACCAAGACCATCTCCTGGACCTGGCAGTACAAACAGCAACATTAATTACAAGACACCCTCTCTGTGTTGTTAGGATTGCAAAACCTCTCACTTAAGAACTAAATAATCTCCTTTGTGAACACAGGTTTCTAGTATCTTGTTAGGAATTTTGACAATTCCAACTTTTGCCAAGCTAGAAAAGGTGTTTAATTGGACCAATTACACAATAGGTTACTACCACTCTGAGAAAAGTGTTTTCAACAAAACCACTGGTTTAATCCGACTTTTAAAAAATCTGCTTAATGCCTTTAAGGGGAGCAAAATATAAAAGTGAAATTTTAAGATGCTCCTCTCTATTTCTAACGCACTGTGTTTCTAATTATGCAAAATCACTCTCCAAAGGGCTTGCTCCCAGTCAACTGCCAAACTAAAACATCAGTGTGTTATCAACACTATTATCACACTAAATCCAAAACACACTGTACCAGCTCCTAAGAAGAAAATGAACCCTATCCCAGCCAAAACCAGGACACAACTGAGCAGTAATTGAGGATGAAGTAATTTTTCATTCAATAACTTTCTTTAACTTCTCACAGTTAATAAGTTATCGCTAGTGCAACCTCCCTGCTGACATCTATTGTTTTCCTTCTTAATTAAAACAGTAAATGTCAGTGATGCCCTGAGTGCATTTTCCTGGTTTTCTCCAATTTTACCGATTTTTAATTTGGGGCAGAATTTTGTTACACTACTTTCATAAGTACAAGAAAAGTCATTATCATATGCAATTTGCTGTAAGAATATGAAGCCCTCAAGAAAAGCTGCTAGCAATCTACGTGAATTATGAGAAATAAAAAATAAAAAAATAACACCTCATTAACTCCTTCCAAAACTGAATACAGAACTAATAGTCAAGCTTACAAACACATAACATGCATGATGTGAGATACACAGAGTAGCTAGCTATGTATTATTATCATAAAATTAAGTCCTGTGGTACTGAAATGGTATCAAAAGACGACTGGTATTATATATTGTGTGGGAGAAAATCAGCAAACAAGTTTCTGTTTCCATACTTTGAGTTATCAGTATTAACCAATCAGAAATGAAACCCCTTTATCCTAAATATTGGCAAGTGGATCCTCAAAATCTCAAAAAGCAAGACAAGCAAAATGCACACATCTGTTGTTGAATCAGAACCAAAAGCTGGCATATTTGTACTTATCTCTAAGTACCAAATCATTTGAGAGCTGTACAACAAAGAAATACCAAAAATCTACTTAGCGTCAAACTATCTTCCGTTTAGCTAATGGTCTTTATTTCTCCCAGTTCTTTAGTAGAATAGACAATAAATTCAAAGGGTGTCCGACTCATTCAGGGAAGATATTTCATTTAACCACATGAGGGCACACCACACTAGAGTACCAGTAAAACACTACTTGTGAAACCCCTGGGTTTATCGTTCTTTGTGTTGTACTATTGGATCTGCGTAAGACTTGTCGCTATAAATCACACATACTTTACAAAGTGAAATTCGTAGTTGATGTTGAATATACCATTTTCTTGATGCTTCTTTTTGATTTAAAAATCTGTTAACAATCTTAAAGGCAGCATTATTTAAGATTTAGTTCTCAAAGGAACTCAAGCACAAAGCAGGCAACAGTTGTATTGGCTAGGAGGAAAAAAAAAAGGCAAAAGAGGGATGGCAATTTCATTAGTAAGGTTCTAAAGATTTTTCTAACTAATTCTGGGGGCTTTATGTTTGGGGGGGGAGGAGTTTTATTTCCTACCGTAATAGATGTTGTACCTAGAACAGAAGATCTAATATTATCCATCTCTCTTCAGGTTTGTGGGGGGTTTTTTTGTTTGTTTTTGTGTTTTTTTTTTTCCCCCAATGACTAAGACATTGTATTAGGGGAAATAACATAAGAGGATTTAAATAATCACTAACTGGATACTAAACTAAGATAGCAGGTAACTATACAGGCAGGTAGCACTACATTTACCATAGTTTACGGTAGGTTTATCACAGGCAGGCTGATCTCCTCAGGCTTCCACTAGCCAAAGAAGAGAAGCTGGCGCTGCTGGGAGAGCCCTCCATTAGCTATCGATGGAGCCTCCAAGACCAGTTCCCCTGGGGTACTGTTGTTATTGTTTGGGAACTCTCCTAAACAGCACTTCAAACAATCTTATACAGCACTAAAAGCCTAAGGAAAAAGATTCCCAGGAGTTTCCGTTTCAGTTAATGTACAGTACTGGAAGTGAAGGAAGTAAAATACTTGAGACATATGCAGTGAGTTAGTAGTCTAGTTTTTCTGTAACAAGTAATATATTTTTTTTTAATGAAAACCCTTCCCATAAAGAACATCAGAAAACAGAAGCAAGCAATCTTCCACTCTATTTTTACAAGAGATTAAATCAAAATCCCCCCAAAATGGATATTATTTAATTTTCTGGGAGTTCTACTTCCAACACTATGAAGAATAATGAAATTAAGTTATTCTTTGAGTCTTTTTTTTTTTTTAATAACAACTGGGGAAAATGAAGAAAAATATTTAAAATGACTACCAAGAGAATGAAGAAAATATTTTTTTCCAAGAAGACTGTGCAAACTTCTTTAAGGCAAAATGTGGACAGGTTAAAGCTAATATTATTACCTTGTTATTTCAATCCTTATCCAAAACAAATTTATTTAAGTGAAATCATAACTCTACAAAATATTATGATCCGAGACACACCAAATGAGACCAGACTATTATACTTTTTATTTTCTTTCCCTAACATTTTTTACCCTTAATCAACCAGTAAGCACACACTCAGGTATCCAGTTTGGAGAAAGCATGACTTGAATTACAGAGTTTGAACAAAATAACATTGCTGATCATGAATTTTCAGATGCTGGCACATTTCACCTTCAGCCACCCATTTCATGGTGACGACAACCTCCAGAATAAGTGCAAGTACACAGGCAGAGGGAAATAACTGTTTCAGTCTTTCCATTTTACTTTGCCAATTGTTTCAGTTCGGAAGTAATTTAAAATGCAGTCTTGAAAGAATCACACAACAACATCAATAGCCACACCGCTATCACTCAATTGTAGTCATGCTTCCATTATGAACGGCGAAGAAAACACTACAGAGATTGTAAATATAAAGCACCTATAAATTCTCACACAAAAAGACAGACGAGAGTATTCCCCGAATGGTGCTTTTTCAGTCTGCTTACTTTGCACATTTCACGCACTGTATAAAAACCTCCTTCGCCAACATAAAATTCAAAACTCATGTTGTTATAGATATCATTGTAAGTTAATTTTGGCTGGAAGGGACCTCTGGAGGTCTCTAGGCAAGACCCTCATCAAAGCAGGGCCAACTTCCCTGTAAGATAAGGACTTGTTCCAGTTCAGCAATGCCTTGGTTACTCGTGAGCCCCAAACAGGACTCAGTAGTGCAGATGTGGTCTTACAACTACTGATTAGACGGGAACAATCACTCACCCTGACCCTCTGTTTATGCTTATGCTAAACCCACCGAAACAGCTCAGCATGAGTTTGGCCGCCCTTCCCACCACGTTGCTCCCCAGTCTCATGTTCTGGATTTGTTGTGGACTAGGACTCTCACACGCTTTCCTGCAGAGCAGCGCCCAGACAGCCCGTCCCCAGCCCGTCTCACGACGTCAGATTACTCCATCCCACCGCAGGACTTCGCACTGGCCTTTGTTGAGCTTCATTAGGTTTCTGTCGGCCCATTTCCTCAGCCTGTTGAGATACTCCTCATGGCAGCCCTAGCTTTTGAGCGTATCGACCTTCCTCCCAAATTGGTGTTGTCTGGAAATTGATTGAGGGTGCATTTCACTCCGTTGCCCAAACCGATGACAAGACATTAAACAATATCAGTTTGACACCAAGCCCACTAGAATGCCCCTGGCAATTGATGGCCATCAATCTTTGACCGCTACTCTTGAAGTCCAGAAGTCTGGCTAGTTTTTGACCTGCTTTGTAGTCCACCTATCCCCTATACCTTGTAGAGAGACTCAGAAGGTAAAGCCTGTATTTCATCTACAGTCAAGATCCTTTCCCTTGACAAAGCACTCAATTTCTTTCTATTGTGTACCTTTTGCACAGCATAAAGGAGGGAAAGCTATCTGAAAAAATAGAAGAACACAATTGCTTTACTACAAACAAATTGTGTGAGAGACTTGAAGGAGCCTGTCGAATGGTTGCTTTGTTTCTTTTTGTGTCGTCTTTTTTTTTTTTTAACACCAACTGACTGAGCTTTCAACTTATTACTATTCAACTAAAATGAGATTCAAAGCTGTCTTTTGATGGTCATATATATGGTGTATTTGCCACAGAGAACAGCCACCTCATCCACTTGGGCTGCGGGGGGGCAGGGATATTACTTTTCAGTAGAGCCTATTCCATGCATTAAAAGGGTACTGTGCTATGCTGGCACAAAAACATATTTTATTTTATTTTAGAATTTCATCACTGGAAACCTGCCATAGTAGTACAGCTTGCTAATTCAAATAGCCTATGCATAGACAGAATTCTAGACATGGCAAAAAAGAACCTTTCCTGAAACCACCTTTGGTCAAATTAGAAGCAAGTACTGGCTTTTGCCCAGGATTTGCCAGGAACAGAAGCCATCTCTGTACTCCTTCTGCTCTTGATTTTTTTTGTCAGAAGAATAGAGAGCAGCAACATCATCCCACACAGAGCTAACAGCTACTTCTGTCCCACACGTTCCACAGATAGATCTAGTTGAGTAGACATCAACAATTTTTTCATTGTTTCAACAAAACCATGAGTAATACATCTAATTATCCCGCTGCATATGGTACCTAAACCCTTCTAATCATCACAGTACTAGGCATTTGTCTGCCTACCTGATAACTGAATTTGGGGTTGTGTTTTCCTCACCATGGTAAAGAGATCAGATTGTTTTCCCCTCCTGCTGAAAACGAAATAGTCCTTCCTAACCCACTGTCTCTTAGCATTACCACTATCAGCATCTATTTTCTGAATAGTAATGCAGTAACAACTTTGGATTAAAATTAACCATGTGGAGAAGGAAAGAACAAAATTACAAATTTGAGGGGAAATAACCCCAGGTGGCAGTGACAGCCAATAGAAGTCTTAGAGATGTAAAAGAAAAGAATCTGATATATATATTCCCAGCAGTAAGTGGCAATTGGCAGAACAGAACAGAAGGTGCCAAAGAGAAGGTTTTATGTCTGAAACACAGAAAGTGACATTGAGTTGGTTTTCAACTCATTCTGGCACAAGCAAAGGCACACAGAATAAGCTTTTTATTAAAAAATTAATGTATTAATTAACACTAAAGTATATGGACTTCAGCCTGTATTTTTAACAATAAACTATTTAACATGGATGTCACCCTTAACAAAATATAATTCCATATTACATTTTTACACCAATTATCTCAGTAGGCTATTAGGCTATTACTGCTAAAATTTAGGAAAAAAAAAAAGAAAAAAAAAGATTTTTTTTCCCCAGTCAGCTTCCTAACAAGCAGCTCTTAACTGTTTTCTTTAATTATGAAAAGAAAAGCCTTTTAAAAATGCCAGAATTCTCCAACATAACTGTTACAGAAGAGAACACAACTGTTCTGTAATATAACTTTCTTCTGCCACTAACTACTACTCAAGAAGAGAATGGTAGTTCTTCACAAACACTACTAGACATGTTGAAACCCACCCAACATAGTCTTTGAGGATGCAGCTTAATTTCTTCATTTTAAGAGCAATGCATAGAGTCAGTAGGAACCTGTACATCTCTAACCAGAAAAAGAGAAATGATTGACTCGCAAAAGACCAAAAATCTGTGAATAAATACATCAGAATGTACAATACAGAAAGTTTCAAGTAGTTATCATAGGCAATGAGTAAAAATATTACCTGTAGTGTAACCTGGGAGACACTAGAGATTGGGAATAGAAATATTAAGATTAGTATCTATGAGTAGAAATGTTTGTTAAGCACCAGAGTGAAAGTAGAGCAAAGGATTAAAAGAACAACCGTTTAGTCAAAATAAACATAAAAATTCTTCCACTCTGCCACTTGAAAGATTGCATGTTAGGCTAAGTACTACCCTGCTGTTTTAAGGAGCATATTTATAATTGGGTTGTTTGTGTACTTTTTTCTTAGATACAATGAAATATAATGATTATTTTTTTTTATTAACCATGTTAATTGATTAAAGTTACATTTAACTACAAATGCATCTCCTGCACTGTTTCTAGATAACTTCTCATTTTTGCTATTTACTGTAAACTATATGAACACCATTATCAAGGAAGGAACAAAAAAACTAATTCTCCTTCTATTTTTTTTTTGAAGCACACGTTTCTGAGTTGCTACAGAAAACATTCCCTTATAAATGTAAAGAGACTTATATTTATATAGTGCAATATCTAGATTAACCTAGATACGTTCTGGAAGGAGCTAACAAAAGGCAATTTTGCTGTTGAATCACTATACAACATAATTCTACATCACTGAACATCAGTTTCACTACAAGTCATCTATCAATGCAAATTCTGTCAATTTTTATTTATGGGAATTATCCACAAGGATGACAGAATGATGCGTCCAGCCTGTGACTGAAACCGAAATGTCTCTTTATTGCTAATGTACGAAGTTTTGGAGGTCTCACCAGAGGTTCTTGAAAAAGAAGGGGTAAGAGAGAGATATAAAAGCCTAGTGTAAACCAACCCTGTTTATTTTGGATTGTTATAAAACTGTACTTGAGGCCAGATCTGTACCAGAAAGATCGGCTGCCAGAACTGTTGCCGACTGCTGAATCTCCTCTTCCACAAGCACGGCTGCTTCACACTCTGCAGCCCCAACAGGGATTTTTTTAGGCAACAGCACTGGCCCTGCTACACCAGCAGACCATAGCCATACTGGATTTTTGCTTGGCTCAAATAAAGTGTCTTATTCACAAATCGGTTGAGTTCAACTACTGCAAAGCCCACTATGGGCAATTCCTGTGAATTTAAAATCAAGTATATTCTGTCTTATAGTTTTGCCTGACCACAAATGGCTTAACATACATAATAATATAATGTTAGTCAGCAGACGTAAGAGCCCTTATGCAAAGATTGACTGTATGACTTCAATGTTTAGACACCCCTTAGGATTTCACTATCAAAAATTATGGTCTTGCATTTTTTCCATTCAATATGTAAATCTTGGTCTTCTTCAAGGCAATTTTCTTCGGTCAATTTGACATTTAAAACACAATAATTGTAGGAGGAGCAAATGAACTTTCTTACATATAGTACAGGTCAACACACTCAGACTCTATTTTTATCCATTATAACGCTATATTTAAAAGTTCAAGCAGGGTTCTGCTGCAAGCTGGTTTTGCTCTTTTATTCCGATTTTTTACTTTGTCTTACTATTTCTGGCCTCAAGTTCTCTAATAAAAACAGTGCAAACCTTTTCCATGCACATAAGTTTTCATGATAGAACATTAACTAGAAGGTGATTCCTGAGTACTAGCATTAACGGTTGAAGATTAAATGCCAGTCTTACAAATGATACTTATTTGGTACCATTTATTAAGTAAAACATTTAGTATTAAAAATCCCTATTTTTAAGTCTGAAGGCCTTTGTTAAGTGAACTAGGTTTCCATTAAATTTTAGGCCAAATAAATGTGATTCACTGTGTTGACAAACTGTCAGAAAGGTGGAAAGAGATTTTAGAAGTAGATGTGGGAGTATGATATACAAAATTACATGCCTAACAAATGATGTTGGTGTTTGGGGATTTTGTTTGTTTGTTTTTAATAGCTGAACTGGAAGAAAAAATATGGAACACATGCTGTGGAATACCCTTTTGAAAAGTTTGATCAGTTCTACATTATATAATGCCAGTTACTTGTATTCCTTTGAAAGCTAAATGCAGGTTAGATTTAATTAGGTCATTAGACTATATTTGACATAATTTCATTTGAATTCTCAGTTTCACCTTATCTCAAATCACAGCTCCCAAGAAGAAGGAAAGGGAGTGCTCAGTGCATATATTTCAGCCAAATAAAACTATCCACACTCTGAAACTCCAGAAATTATGAGATTCCCGAAATCTCTCTGTTTTACCATGAAAACAAAGAACCTGCATTTCAATGCAAACTGCTTCAAGCCTCCTAAATAATTTTTTTCAGCTGGTTGGTCAGATTGTTTCTAAAGTAGGAAAACACAATCTCCAGAAAAAACCAAAAATATTCATTTATGCTGAGTTGTTGAGAACTAATACACAACTTCAAGAGAAACTTCGAATAAGACCAATCTCGCTGCACTGATCCCAGCAGATAATCACACGGGTCTGCAACAGAGTGACTACATTCAGGAATATATTAACAGAATTATAAAAGTTATTCATTCATGAGGAAAGAGTAGGAGAATCTTACTTCAGCTGTTAAGTTGTTAGCTAAGAAACTCTGCAAAGTTTGATGAACATCTTAACAAACATCTTGACAACATCAGCAATTAAGGATGAGTTTAAAGAGAAAAACAACTTCCTCAGAAGTATTTATATGAAATTAAGAAAGGGATTATACACATTAAATAGCAGGAAATGTTTCTTTTCAGGAAGATCGATGTGCCATATAAGAATAATTAGGAAGATTTACATTTCCTGGGTGTCATCCTCTCTTATCTAATATTCGTCTGCGTATTCAAGGTTTGTTGTTGTTGTTGGTTTTAATAATCTGAAAAATTTTCACCCCTGACTGTGAATACAAACAGTGTGGAAATTGATTAATTAAAACACAATCAGCAGGAAAAGTTCTATTCTTAAGTAACTAAAACAACCCAAGTTAACATCCAGAGACATCCTCCTGTATTAGATAGACAGAAACAGTTTCTATTAATACATTCAGATTTTCAGAAGAGCTAGAAGCTGCGCAGTACTGGAATAGACATTGGTATGTTTATTCTCCCCCAAAGGCTCGTTTGGGAATTCAAAATTCACAGAAAGTTTTATGGGGTTTGTCAGTTTGGGTTTTTTCAATAATATTGACTACAAAGTAGATAAGTAAGACAGAATTAAATTACATATAAAATAAAAATTGATAGTATAGCACAAAAACAAGTGGCAAACAACAAACCCTGCCTCTAAATGAGGCAGGATTTGCCTCTAAATGACAGATTTTGTACAAACAGAATTCACACACAGATCTTCCCTACTTCCAGTATCTGGCACCAACAACCAAATTAGAAGCCTAATTCTAAAAAACCTGATGGTTTCCTACATAGGCAAATGCAGGTGGAAGTAAGGTGTTCAAGAGGCTTAAATATTCACTTTTGTTTCATAAATGAAACTGAACTCACAGAAAGGACAAGTTAGACAACCTTAGAAAATTACCACAGAAATCGGCTTTACGTTTGCTAAGTATTTTTGACCGGAATATGAATTCGCATAGTTAAGTATTTATGATCTCTTTAATATAATCAGTTATGAATGTAAAATTGATTAATTTTAATGTTTGATTGCACCAGCAAAGACTTCACACCTATAAACTTTTCAAAACCAAAATATTTCCTATTGAACTACAGATGCTCTGAAGGATGTTTTCCCCCTCTATTTCAAATTCTTTGAAACAATTTGAAGGTTCAGTAGCAGCTTTGCCTTTTGTTTCAAACAATCCACTCTCAAGCAGCCTTATAAAAATTCCCCCTGCTGAATTTAAAAGATAGATGCACCAAGAACTAACAAAGCAGGAAAGCAGCTCAGACTAAGGGAGCAAAAAGCTCTTGAAAGTATGAACAGTCGCTTTGTTGTGAGTTTGTACAGCACATGGTGCAACAGAGGTCTGATCCACAGCGGCACATGCTGGAAGATACTGAAGTCCAAATACGTGACATTATTCATTAGGCATATGATGCTAATGCCTGAGCACTTTGTAATGAAACACAACTTCGCTTCGCTCTGACTCGGGGGCACAGCTTGCACTCAAAGATAAAGTCCCCATTTAAAATCCTGTTACCACAGGAAGAATGTCTGCTGATTTATCTCTGGCTGATAAATTTCCTGATTTTTAAGAAGGCATTAGGTTCTTTATTAGTCTCAAACTTGAGCACCAGCTGGGCGGGGGGAAGCCAGAACTTCCTTACCAAGAACATTAGGCTCCTTCAGACTAAGTGGAAGGGAATAATTTGTTACCAGAATAGGAAGCCTCAGTGCTGATCTGAACCTATGCAGTCTCCAAAAATAAGAAAAATTAAAACCTACACATACACACACACACCCCCTCTCCAGGAGCACATTCCCTGTTTGTTTACAATACAGAGAAAAGAATTGCTCTTTCAAGAGTAGCACCAAATTTTCACACAAAAAGGCAAAACACCATGAATACTCCCACACCATGAATATTTAGTTAAAATTTGATTGCTTGTTATTTCGGATTGTCAGTCTCTGAGCGAGGACAAACCTCGTGGTTGTTTATTCTTGACCCAGTCCTTGATCCTGATCCCAACACTTAATAAAAATATTACAGCTTTCTTAGAATAGTAGAATCTGCCAATCTTTTTCTTCTTAAAGAAAAATGCCTTGAGAATTGAAACAAGAGAAAGGTCAAAAAAAGCACTGTGACCTTTCCTGCTTTCTCTATGACAAAAATCTTAATATTATACCTTGTGTTTGTTCACATCCTTTTTTTCAGGAAATTGCTCAGATTGTAGTCATAACCTTTCACAAAGCCCAGAATAATATAACTCAATAATAAAAGTAATTAAAATGTAACAGCTGAGTTCCCCAGACCCAAGACCTTACATGCAGAGTATGTCTGATCATCAAAGGTCTCCATCAGTTTTCTTACTTCCTCTTGGGCCTGCAATAGAGATTTTTAACTGAAATACTGCAGACTTCAAACTTCGCAAAAGACATAGGAAATATACTGGAGAATTTAAGAACAATTCTGGTGTTTGATAGCTGAATAAAGTGAAAAAGAAACAGATGACACAGTATGCATAAAATATAATATTATGTTAATGAAATTAATCAAAACTAAAGCTGACCACAAAGAAACACAGAGGACACTTGCTGCATGTAGTGATAAAGTGGTAGATAAACTTCAATACTGAAAACATAAAGGTACGCACAGTGAGGAATATACAAAAGTTATCACTATTCAAAACAGATGAAAGAGATGCTGTGAATGCCACTGCTCACTGATGGTCAAAAAGGCAAAGATTTAACAGGAAAGAAATTCAGAAAAACAAACAAACAAAAAATAGTCATTCTGGCACTGTATGCGTGGAAAAGGTGGAAAAAAAAAAAAATATCTAGGATTTCTCACTCCAAACCAGAATCAGCTCTACCTTGGTCATTCCCAACAGTGGTATGGCAGAACTGTTATCTACTCCAGTTTTAAAGACCGTGAATACTGTCCATTGCATTACTTCCTCAGGAAATCTATTTCAATGCTTTACGAGTCTTACCATGAGAAAGCTTTTTCTGATAGCTCTCTGGAATCTTCCTCTTTGCAATCAAAGTCCATTATTTCTCATCCTATCCACTACAGGCATGGAGATCAAATTGTCCCATTCTCTCTTCACATATTTGAGAACTGTTACATTCTACTTCAGTCACCTTTCCTTACAACAACAGCTCCAGTTTGTCCAATCTTTCACAGAAGGTCATGTTTTCTAGACTTCTGATCTTTGTTATCACTCTTACATAGAGTCCTTGTAACTGTTCAAATCCTTCCTGAAATGAGGTGCTTCAACTGGACATCACATTGCATCTTACTTGACCAGCTCAGCCCTACCAGGGCTGAAAAGCACAGGAGGATTATTTTTCAGGAAGGTCTATTTCTGAACGTTTTGGGGTTGTATGGTGGGGTTCGGGCAGCACAGGAGAGGCCGCAGGGCCAGCTCCTGTGAGAAGCTGCTCGAAGCTCCCTCGGCTCCAAGTCAGACCCACCTCTCGCCCAGGCCGAGCCCATCAGCGACAGTGGTAGCACCTCTGGGAGAACAGATTTAAGAAGGGGAACCTGCAGTGAGTGAGGGGATTAGAATATGAGTGGAACTTCTGTGCAGATACCGAGGTCAGCGAAGAAGGAGGGGAGGAGGAGTGGGGGAGGAGGGGCTGCCCCTGCAGCCCATGGTGAGACGAGATGACAGGCTGCCCCCACCTCAGCCCAGGGAGCTCCACGGGGGAGCAGATCTCCACCTGCAGCCCGAGGAGAGAGGAGCCCACGCCGGAGCAGGGGGATGCCCCCCAAGATGGCCGGGACTCCATGGGAAAGCCTGCGCTGGAGCAGTCTGTGCCTGAAGGACTGCAGCCCGCAGAAAGGACCCATGCCAAAGAAGTTTGTAGAGAGTTATCTCCTGTGGCAGGGACCCCACGCTGGAGCAGGGGACGAGTGAGGAGTCCTGCCCCTGAGGAGGAAGGAGCGGCAGAGACAAGGTGTGATGAACGGACCCCAACCCCCATTCCCCGTCCCCCTGCGCCGCTGAGGGAGAGGGGGTGGAAAATACCAGGAGTGGAGTTGAGCCCAGGAAGGAGGGAAGGATGGGGGGAAGGTGTTTTAAGATTTGGTTTCACTTCTCATTATCCTGCTTGGATTTGATTGGTAGTAAATTAAATTGATTTTGTTTTTTCCCCACGTTGAGTCTGGTTTTTGCCCATGACCATAAGTGGTGAGTGATCCCTCCCTGTCCTTGTCTCGACTCACGAGCTTTTCTTTGTATTTTCTCCTCCTCATCATCCCACCAGGGCAGGGAGAAGTGAGCAAGCAGCCTCATGGTGTTTTGTTGCCAGCTGGGCTTAAACCGTGATACCCTTGTACAGCTGAATTTAGTGCATGCCTGTTTAGTAACTCATGACACTCTTGACATGCTTAGCTATGATCCACTACCATTCTTTGCCTCCTCTATGGCAGGTCATTGATGTGTATTTATGCAGTTAATTATGCCTGGCCAAGTGCAGAACTTTCTAACTGCCTGTACTGAATTACATTCTATATTTTCTGATTATTGTCTGCAATTTGCCAAGGTTATGTCGACTCCTCATTCTGTCTACCAGCATGCTTACAGCCCCAGTTCTAGCTTGGTGATCTCTGCAAAGGTAGTAGGCATCTCTCCATTCCATCACCTGGACCATTAGTTAAAATACTGAAAAAATCAGAATATCATTCGGTTGACCTGTATTGACAGTGAAACCTGGCAGTAAATCTCATTTCATAGCAGTTTCACCTAAACCATGCCTTCCTCCTGAAAGTGCCGTTTCAGCCAGTATTAAAAGTCTTAATGCAGTCAAGATACACGGCACCGAGTTCTGCTTACTCGCTCAAGTCTAGTCCCTGTTACAGGAGGTAACTGCAAGAATCCACGTTTCTTATACCTTTGCACAAACTCAACAAAAAGTGTTGCTGACTACTAGCTGAGATTCAAATCACTCCCTCAAAAAAAGATGCTGTGGAACTGGAACAAAAAAAACAAGGAAGAAGAGTGACCAGAAAGCAAATCTTCCTCCCTGCACACACACCTTCCTAATGACTGTGAAACCTTGATGAACTCTCTGTTCTCCGCCCTCCTCTCCAACCCCAAGTCTGAAGCTCGGGAAGCCTTGGCTCCTGCCAATCGGTGGTTCAAAGACAGTAATCTTTACACATTTACTGAGCTTTACAATCTCTCATAAATATCTGCTGTTGGATACTGGTGAAGACAGGTGACATGGCAAACCACAGCTCAGCCCTTACAAGCATCAGGTCTTATCAAAACATCTCTCCTCGAGTCTTTTGGTGGCTTTTAACAGGACTTTGCCTCTGAAACAGACTGCCCGGACACGGCAGCTGTCTCACAGCACTGATAATTCTGTGCCAGTGCGTTACAATGTTAGAGGGTTTGAAGAAAATTTCAGTAGAACCAGTTAGATTTTTTGCCACCAAAAAATTATTTCTTGGCTACCAGTATACTAAAAAACATATTCAGTCCCACCTGTAAAATCTGTTTAAAAATTGCCTGGCAACTGGGTCGGGTCATTCAACTCCACTCATATGTCAACAAATGGTAATAAACCTGCCCAAGTCTGCTATTGCATTTGAGAGTGATGAAAGCAAAGATGGGTTAGAGTAGCTGAAAGAGTAATGTAAAGCATTACTCATATGTGCAGGGAACAAACACCTCTTCTGCAGCATCATTTTTTAATTACCTTTTTGCAATCTCTGCATAGTCATGGTCACACCATGTAGTTTTTATTCTAAGATCTAGAAACACAGAATTTTGAAGCTTAAATATCTCTTTTAGCAAAATACAGAATAAACAAACAAAAAAAAGGCTTTTGTCTATAACATTCCTTCACAAGAGAAAGCACTTGCATTTATTCAGTCTTTGAATAACTTAATTTTACATTTATTTACCTGTAGGAATCAATGTCTAAAAGCATATGTGATTTAAAATAAATCTAAGCATACTTGTTAGAATCTACAAGCTAATACTTTTATCAGTTGGATTTTTTTTAACTTATTTTATAGACAACTTGCTGTCGCATGTTAACAACAAAGTTAATGTAAGCATTTCAAATGTTGTCACGCAACTCTAAAAAGAATTAAGATTATATCACTTAAGAAAAATGTGTATTTATTTAGTACAGGTACAAAAATCAATCCAGGACAGCCCTATTGATTTCCACTTTTGCAAGCTAAAAGGAATTGGATCCTGGTTTGGGTTTTTTTTTTTCCCCTCTTTTTCTTCTTTTTAACTGGCACTTGAACATAACAAACAAGAGCTAAAAAGAAACAGGGGACTGAAAGTTACAGTTCTTATCAGGAAGCCATCTCAAGGAAATACTTGTAGTCAGGATGGCACTTAAGAATGTACTTAGCATTAAACAAGTACCTACAGAATTAGCAGGAGTTTCAACTGTTTTCATAAATCAAGTGAGTAAGAATGAACCAGCACATTGCTTCCAGTAAATCCCAGAGTCATGCAACATAATTATAAGAAACCATGTTGTAAATGAGAAAGACACCTTCTTAGCCACAATATTTCTAACAATACAAACTTGTAAGAACTAGAAAGTAGAAATTTTAATTACTCTCAGCTCATAAACAAATAAGTAGTGAGTATTAGACTTGAGACAATCTACTACTAATACTTTGTTTTCAAGTATTTAAAAATTTGCATGAAATTCTATCTTCCCGCTTGCTCAAGTTTCGCACTCCAGATGTACATAATATAGTACATTTTTGTGAAGAGGATCATCAACAATGGTTTTACCATTTCCAGACCAATATTACTCAAAACACATTATTTTACCAATATCCTACAGCCCTTTTGCTGAGGAGACCCACTGTCCCCATGTCTTGCATTGCAGACATGCAATTTGTGAAGGCGCAAGAGGGAGAAAAGGCTGCCCAACAAGAACGTGGTGATAGCTGGTTTTGCTTTTACTGCCACTTGAAAATTTTCCAAAATGTGGCCAAGTGATTTGCTCATCTGTCTACTGCAGAAATCTCAAAATGAACAATAAGCAGGAACAATTCAAAAGCTCACAGGACCTTTTCCTAACTTCTCAAGTTTTTCACTCATACATAAAAAAAATAAAAATTTCACTCTCCTATATCAGACTACAACAAATCATTGCTTTAAGTAATGCAGATCTTAAACCAGCATCTTTTGCATAACTCAGTAATAACAATGTAATGCTTGCAATGTATTCTGATTCTGGATTAGCTGATAAACTTTGGATGAAAAGAATGTATTATAATTGTATCCCACAGCTGGGGAACCATTCCAGAAAAAAAACCAACTACTAGTGAAAGCCTATGGAACAAACACCAATGTTTTACAGAAAATTTATTTCAAAGCGTATCGGTGTATCATCATTGCAGTACCACAGCACCTCAAAAAAGACCTCACAAAACAGCAGTCTCTCTTTTGAGCTCTAAAAATTTCAAATTGCCTATGGCATTCTCCAAACGCTTAGGTTTTTGTCAGGTTTTTTTTGTTCTTTCAAGAACTCAGATGACTGCTCATCTGTCTCATCTAGGAATGTTTTTTCCCCATCAGCCATTTAGGAAGCAAGGCAAAAGCAGGTCACATTTTCATTATAACTAGATTATGCTAATATTTTATACAAGTCTGGTAAGAGACTCTGGGACAACATCGTTGTCATAAAAATTTACCTTGGGAGGATAAGTCTTAAAATAGTTTCTTTGTTTTGGATGAAGTGCTCAGAATAAGTAAGACAAGACTGTTTTGTGAGTACCTGTTCCATGAGCATCTTAGTCTCTACAGTGTTGTGTTTTCCCAGCTCCCCATCACTTGCTTCCCAGTATGCCCAATCCACAACCCTCCAGCTGCAGATGGGCTAACTGGCTTGCTACCGCTTGCACGGGAATTGACCAGTTGGCTTATGTTTCCCTGTGTGGAAAAACTTATAAACATAAAGTGTATGTTAAATGAATAAATATGATATGGCAAAGAGAAATATTTGATAAATAATGAACTATCATATGCATTTCATCTCTAAGTAGAACCAATTTTAGAACATAAACTGTGCTGGGGAATACGATATAATATAAAGTCTTACACGGGGGAAAAAATATACAAAATATATTTTCCAAATTCATTTAGGACCAGAACTAACCAATCTGATGAAGTAAAACTTGTTGTTGTTGTTGGTTTTGTTTTGTTGTTGTTTGTTTGGGGGGGATGATGACAACGGACAACACCCTTCTAAAAGGTCTCCTATAAAAGGAAAAATATCTGAGTAGTGTGTTGACTCTTGCCATAAAAGTAATTGAATATTCAGTGCTAAGGTGGTTAATCAGAATTGATCAATATGGTCAACAGAACATGTTGACTTGATCCATATGGAAAATGTAATATAAAATGGTAGTGGTTTTTTCATATATGCACCTTATATCAAGATAGAATCTTTACTAAACTCAGAAACTATTAAACCTAGATCTGTACTGTCTCAAACATTTGAAATATATAGATTTAGTTACTTAAAAAAAAAATGTGTCAAACAAGAATAAAACTCAATAAAAAACCCTCTGATCATGTTATTTATGTGAAGTCCTTCAGTATCTTGTATGAGATTTACTTAATTTAGACTGCAGTAAATAAATTTACAAGGACAAGCAACATCATAAAAATCTCAAGAAAAGTAAAAATAAGTTATGCAGTAGTATAAAATGTAATTATAAATGTTAATAAAGTCTTTATGAATATTAAGTTGCCCACACACTCTCAGTGGACAAAAGCGGAACTTAATGAATCTAGCATAAGGCACATTTAGATGAAACAATTAGCTTTTTGATAGTTCCACCCTACATAAATGGAAATGCAGAAACCCAGCATAAGCTTTCCCTGTTGGACTTTTGTGAAATTACATGCTGATTATACATACTCATTTTCTGGCTAAATAAGCTTCTTGCAGAGTGTTCAGATACTTCGGTGACAAATATATCATCTCATATAGAGAGTGCACAGTGACAGTATCACATACCTACATAGCAAACCATACAACCTCAAAGCATACATCATATAAGCTTACAGCAACCACCGACAGGGAAATCAATGAAGATAATATTCTGTACGGTACTGGGTAGTGCGATGGAGGAAAAAGGATACAGAAAAAAGGATATATTACGTTCGAATGTATATCTTCTTAATTTGTGGCTTTTGAAGCCTCAGCTTCCTGATGGCCACGTCAGTGAAAGACATACACGTTAGAAGAGCAGCTGACTCACTGCAACAGAATTGACTCATAAAGAGTATACATTACCTAAATATTTGCCACCAGTTCAATGGAAAATTTGTAATTAAATTTGCAGCTCAGACTGCCAAGTACACAGAACATTTGTAACATGACTGATTGTCCAATGACCGAATGAGATTTCCTTAAATAAGACTTATGAAACTCAATATATAACCAGCCGATGCATTCAGACCCAACAGCCTGTTAACCTAAATAGTGTTCTCTAAAACAGAAAATTCTAAACCAAAAAATGCAACCCTGCTGATTCCTGCCCTTTTCTGTAATACAAACACACCAGACCAAAAGCTGTGTCAGAGCGAAGAGTAAAGAAGTACCTAGGAACCAGATGTTACCATGGGAGCCTTAAGAAACTACTGACATACCTACTGTTAAAGCAAGGAGCTGCTAAGAGTTTGACAGAGAAAAACACAGACCCCCACAGAGCGTGGACTGAAGAAAGGCACAAGAATTTCTGGGTTAAAAGGAGCAGTGATTTTTTTTTAATGCAATGATTTTAAAAGAACCTAGAGTACCCAGATATTATAACCAGGAATAATAGGGAGGAAGAAAAAAGAGAAGAAATTACCACAGGACATAGACTGATGGTGTAATAACTAGAAATTGTTTGGTCAAGGGAAGTATTTGAAGGATTAGACAGAAATGGTCTGGTCACATGGGAGTAGGAAGACAATCCTGCATAAAATTACTGTAGGAAGCCAAAAACTGAAATTAAACTTCTAAAACCATCACCTCCAAAGTTCTAAAACTGCTTCTCTTCACTAAATTTCCATTCCATAAAGAGTGAGAGCTTAAATATTTTCAGTAGTTTTCCTTCCAGTTCAAAAGTCTTTAATCACACTTTCTTGACATGCAGTTCGTAAGTTTTATTGCTATTTTGGAACAGAATGGTGCCTGGGGACAAAAGCAAGCAATTGGCAAAAGCAAAGGATTGGAGGGGAGGCCAGGAGGACAAGGAGATGAGAGGACTACATTACATAAACTTAAAGATCCTTTGGCTTCCCTGTCATGACTTAACATTTGGTATCAAGTCCAGTGGAAGCTACAAGCTGTAGGTCAGCAGAAGCAGTAGCAGATCATCATTTCGGGTCAAGGTTTCGACCTTCACAGCAGCTCTGCAGTTTCACCTGATTCTAATATGGGACAGAGAAATACTCTCTGTAAAATGACTTCTCTGCTATCAGAATACAGACTCCTGAGAAGCGCCAAGGTTTTTGCATTTTTTTAAAACATTTTAGAAAGCCAAATGCTTCTTCAGCATTGAAATTTAAGAATAACATGCTACCCAAAAATGACAGGGTTTGATCATTTTTCCAAGGACGCCCAAAAAACATATTGTGTGTATGACCACTGGCTATTCGAGTGGCCTCTCTTTATATTGCTTTATATTGGCTGTGCCCATAACCTCAATTGGATGTGACTGTGGAATGTACCTACTACTAAGTCACTCAACAGTATGCAAGATTTCAGAACAGAAATAAAAGGTAGAGCACCAGAAAACAGTAGTCCAGATAAAAGGGCAAGCTGCAGTCATTGAAGTCCTTGGTCTCAAGTAGCAGAGGGACTGTAGTGAATAAGGAATTAATGGAGTAATGGATTAACAACTATATGTGAACAGTGCATTAGCATGGACCTTCTTCAGCTGATGATTTCTAGATGCACAAGACCAAAAAGCTCTCTTGACCAGCACTCAGGGCCATGCCACTCATAGCAACTTGCACTTTGATTCCTCACAGGAGTGGTGATCCCATTTCCAAAAGAGTTAAGCAGCAAATTATTGGCTACTTAATAGGACTTCTATGGGCATCAGCTCACAAGAGCATCGACAGATACAGCTGCAGATCCCATCGCAGCTCTCCTGTTACAATCGGTAGTGGCTTACATTTACTTCCCCAGAGAGAAAAATGTCCGTCTCGTTTCCCTTGCTTCCCAGCAGACTTGGAGGAAAGGTTGCAGAGAGAAGACCTCTGAAGGATTCATCCCGCTTCAAGGCAAATCAGCTTTCGGAGCATCACAGTTAATGAATAGGGAAGCATCATATAAGTGTATTAATTTATTCTGACTTAGCCTCTGACATAATTGTTTTAGAATTTCTCTACTCACGAGAGTATGTATAGAAATACACCATTCTAACTATTTGATTATACACAAAACTCACACTGCTCAGAACAAACTGATAATCTGGGCTTCCTATCTCATTTCCATGAGAGATGTAAAATAAATGAACTACGGGTGTTCAATGTCATTGCTGGCTCATCCAGCCTACAGGGCTATTGCTGGGTTGTAAAAACACAACAGTCACAAAACAAAGAAAAGAAGGGCA
>JANXJC010000055.1:44124091-44139832 GCA_027564655.1 Leptodon cayanensis
CGACAACAAAACCAAACCAAAACAAACCCAAACAAACAAACAAAAAAATCCCACACAAAAACCACAACCAGGAAAGGCAAAATCCCCCACATTAATTGAGGATACTCAAAGTCTAAAGAGAAAGCTGCAGGGCCAACCACTTAAAAAGAGAACACAACTGTAAACTTGATTATACCAATTTTACTCTTGAATGTTTTTAGTTCAATGAAAAAGGTTGGGAGGTGTGAAAAACATATGCAATACTAAGTTCTCATTAAAGATGTATAAAATATTATGCAGTGACTACTACGTTGAGCTCAAAATTTCAGTTTTCAGTTTCAAAGTGCTTAGTAACTTCTGTTCAGTAAAATTTAAACACCTGCAAAAGCTCTATGATGGTGATTGCAATAATAATTTCCACTCTAGCAGTTCCTCTACTGCAAGAAGAAAGTCAATTTTTATAGGAGACTAAAGACCCTGAAGACCAGTACAACTGCTGCAATTTTATTAGCGTCACAAACTACCCTCCCCACCTTTTTCTTTAACAAAGATCTCTCACTATGTTCTACGCAATATTCAAAACAAACTAAAACACAAATAAAGAGAAGCACTCACAAGATGCCCTTTGAGAGAGAAAAAGAAATAGCTTTGAGCTGCATCAGCCCATTCTGTCTATTATACTACTGGTACGTATCTATCAAAGTTGAGAGGCAGTAATGGGAATATGTACAACTTCAATAATTCTGCCCAAAGAATTTATAATATTTGTGTAACGGGTAATTAATAACAAAAATCTGTGGCCTGCCATGTTAGCAGGTATGCGTACTTCAAAACCAGGTCTGGCCTTTTCAATTTCAAGTAAAGGTCCAAACTAACAATGGCTGAGGAATGATGATAAAGTACATTTGATAAAGTGCTGAGGCTCCTAAATTTTACCTTGATTGAGGACAGAAGACCAACTTTTCACTCTCCATGATATGGCACGGCAGCTTTCTACCTGGCTTTACTGCATGTGAGGAACCCAAGAAAACCTGAGACACAGGCAACCAAGCTGGGAACACAGGAAAGTCCCTAACAAAGAGACAGAAAGCCTCCAGCAACGAGATACCAACCAACATATGAAAATGGAAAATAACATTCCTAACTCCTTACTTGTCCAAGCAAGCTAGCAAGGAAGTAGAAACTTCTGCCTCCAGATATGTCTGCCGCATGGGGAAGTGGACAGATGTAGCTCACAGCCTGGACTTTCTTGGTCTGTGTCCAAACACACACACACAATTAAATTATCTTTCCTGAATTCTTCATACTTGCAATAATGCAATTAAAAATACGCTCTGGATGAGAAGGCATGTCTGTAAAGTGGCATTCATTTCTGGTTGGAAATAAATGGTGTAACCCAGATACATCTTGAACAAACTAGCTAGAACACTGTTGAATTCCGAAACTCCCAGAAAGTTCAGAAACTCTATTTGATGGTGAATTTATTCTTCACATAAGTGGCTCATAAAGGAAAGTTTATTTTACAGGGCATGGACCACATTATAAAATTAAATAACTGATCATAGTCAGTACTCCAAGAATACACCTGCGTGTTTTCAGTTACTCTAATAAGATACCTCAGTTGTGTCACACATGAACCTCTCAAATAAAGCCCATTTCCTTTTCTATAAAGGATAAAAACACTACCACAGACTTTTTTAATCCATCACATTCCAATAGTCAACAGTATCATATTGCACATACATGGAATCACTGAGTCCCTCAGTTTAAAAAGAAATAAAAAATATAAATATTGCAGGTTTATGGAAACATTCAAAGAGATCTTATGTGGTGGAACATATTATGTGGTGGGAGGAAGCAGATTTAAAGAATATGGACTGAGTAGAAGACAGTAAAGAAAAAAATACATATGTTGTGCCTCATGAATGCATTTCCCTCATTTTTTTTAGCCAACTGCCTTTTCAGAAAAGCAAAGCTCTACCTGGCAATTAAAGTATTTCAAGCAGAGTAGTAAAAGCTTAATCGTTCTGCACTACAGAGAGCAGATATGTGTAATTTGCTGGGAAAAATTGAATAGGTTAATACGTATCCCCTGGGAACAACTCAATATTCAGTAGCCATTCAGTACACTGGATTCATTATGCTTCTACATGAATACCTTCTAATAAAAGAATTTACTATTAACATAAGTAGATACAATACATTTTCCTTTCTATAGAGCAAAATAAAAGGAATCGGGAAAATTAATTCCTAGTGCAAATCTCATTTCTCCCAAATCCTTCTCTAAAAACTTACAGTTTAACCATTTCTACAAGCAGATAAGGTTTTGGAACAAGAAAGTGCATGTCTCGTCATACGATGCTCACAAGCACAGGGCTAGCTCGTGATTTCACAATCTGAATGGTCAGTATATGGTCGTATGTCCTAAGGATCATGAACTAACTTTGAAAGGCTGACTGACTCCCAACCTGATTGTTGCTTGGAGAAGGGAATTACACTACACCTGGACTTGGTGCAGCCAGTGCTCCCTACATGACCAGGTCTGTCAGGAAGACAAATTCAAGGATTCATCCATTCCCCACCCCTCCACCCCAAATGCATGCCGACAGGCCAAAGTTTGGGGGCAAAAAGCAAACAAACAGAAAAATGAAACACGGGCTGAATACGCCGTATGTTGTCAAGAGATTTCAAGGTGGGGCAAAAGGTGGAAAAAAAAAAAAAATCTTCAAATGTTGGATCATGTGAGTCACGTTCCGTGAAAGCTGCGCAAGATGCCAGGTCAAGAACCCGGTGTCCTCGGCTGTAGGACAGAGCGAGGGGCTACGCCAGGCTGCTGCCAAGCAGTGGGCAAGGGGGAGGCACCAACCTGGCTCGGGGGCAACACAGAGCTCTGCCACCGCTCTTCGGCTCCACGATCCACCACGTCAGGCACGGCCCAGAGCAAGGGACACGCACAGGACACTGCTAAGGCACGCATACCAAATATCGGTGCTGCGGCAGGTGGTTTGGAACAGGAGAGCAGACTGAGGGCAATCTGAAGAGTCACGTCCGCGGTAACTTTTAGCAGGTGAGGAATTATTTTTGGTTTATCCTCTTCCAGGCTAACAATTTCTTAAGCTGAAATTAAGCTGTATTTCTTGGTTTATAATGGTATGCATAATCAATTTCATCTATTTTCATCTTCAAAACTAATTTCTAAAGAAAAGTACTCCAATAAAATAAGGTGTCGGGGCTACTTTGTTATGATTATGCTTTTTTTTTGCTGAATAGCCTTTTATTTATGAGCTAGCAATCAGCCAAGAGTGAAAATTTGAGAAACTAGTCCCTTGCTCCACAATGACCCAACAAACCAAATGAGAATGAAAATCCTAGTACTGGCTTCATTCAGGATTTTAAAAAGACTTATTCTTAAAAACAGATATCTACAAAAAGGAAAATTTCTACTCAGCAGAGCAATATTGCTTGCATATTCTTCAAAGGTCATCTGCACAATATTGAACACATCTGTGTTGAATACACTAAGCATGAGTTACATATGCTTAATAGCCCCATTATACAGTAGTAAAAGGTTTGAGAAGTCTCATCAATGAGTACCGAATGACTATAGTAGTACACAGAAATATACCAAATAAGAGAGAAACTTCAATATATCAAGGGGAAAACATTAATTATCGCATTGAAAGAGACAAGTAGAAGAGGACATTTCTTCACAATCTGAGCATTTGCTGCTCAGACGCATAATGTTCAGGAAAACCGACCACTTATGAGGTTGTGGGAAGAGATACTAAAAATTTATTTACCAAACAGGAAACTAAATATGGTAATTTAGACCATGTGCTTAAGGCAAGACTTCAATATATTTCTAAATTTCTCTGGCTGAAAATCAATGTCTTGTTTAAAATGCACTGAAAGCTCAAATCTCTCTAGTTCCATACTATTGCATTTTATAAAACATTCAAAGATCGCTAAAAAATTTATTTGGATCCATTAAAAGGTATGCACCCAATGGAATCAGTAGTCCAAAGAAATTAACATAGGAAACAAAAAAAAAAAAAAAAAGAGAGAAAACAAATGATCCACATATCCATGCCCTGAATTCTTTGAACTGCAAATAAGTCAGTCATTCTTCAGAAATATGTATTAAAGGGAAATGGAACAAAAATTGCCATTGCTTTTCAGAACACAGATCTATTATAATTAGGCTAATTAACACCTCAAAGCAAAATCTTGTAATTAGCGTATTCTTTTTGTAATCAGGATTATTTTGTAGCCCCTCTAACTTTTGCGGATTGATGACATACAGCAAATTAAGTTAATGAAAAATAAGAAAGCAAGTAAGATTTTTACATCACTCTCAAGAATGAAGCTAAGACGGATTACAAACTGTAATATCCAAATTGCTTCCAAAGTCATTAGAAGCATACATATTTAATCACACAGGTTGTGCGTATCTATTTTGTCTTTTGCCTGGCAAATCTGATCTACGACAGAAAACAAGCAATCCTGCTCCTGCTTCCTCCCCGATTCACAAGGTGAGAAGTCCCATGATTGCAGTTGGTTGTTCTTCCAGTAATTCTTTTCCCAGGTAGACCTAAGGCATGGCCTTCAAAAATATATCCAGTTGTTAATCAAAGATTCTGGTAGCACGGAGTTGCCCACCATTCTAGGCGAACTATTCCAGCTTGTATGTTATTTACAGTTTATTTACAGTTTATATTTACTTATCATTTCAGTTTCCAGCCAGAGGATTTTGTCAGATTAAAAAACTTTTCATTACAAGAAAACTTTTTGCTCATACATAAATGTATACTGGTTAAGATCATAATATCTCTTAACTTACTACAGCCTACTCCCATAAGCACTTATTCCAAAATTCCTACCGAATATCAGTTTAATGTTGGTATGTTTTAGTTTCAGGATGTGAATCCCATATTTGAATTTAGTTTAAATTAATTCTAGAGTATTATTTACACTGTAAGTGCTACCAGAAACAATCCTAAAATCTATACTGCCATTTAAATTAAGACAATTTAATTTTATTGATAAGCCTGCATATAAATGAAATACACGCAAAGTCTTTAGACTGCCATTAAAAGACAAAACTCAAATCATTCACATAATTCTTCTCTGATCTCCTTCCAACTTGTCAACATCTTTTTTAGAATGGGGAATCCTTCCAACAATAATCTCATTAATGCTATGTTATAATAATGCTGCCTCACTAAATACACTTTATACCCACCAGCTGATCCACTTAAGGATCATGTTATCTTTTGCTACTATGAGCTCACATTCAGTTGGATATCATAAGAGCTATTTTGAAGTTGCTGTTTAACAAACCGTACCAACGCCCTGCTCATACAGTACGTGACTGACATTATTTATTTTTAATGCATTTGGTGATATTAAAAGCATTTTGTTCAAGTTAACCCCCTGTTAAAGCACTCAGTTACATTACAAATATATCCTAGACTTAGAACTATTTTAGTTATATAAATTATTATATTAGCAGTTATATATGCTGCAATAATTTTGAAGTCTTTTATTTCAACCACTGGAAAAAATGTGTCAAACACTTTCAGTAAGTGTAAGTTTATGATACCAACAAGAAATTGCTTATCAGCCACAATGAAAATCCATTACTTCTTTTCTAACAAGGCCACCAGCTTTCAACTATGCAGTCATCTTTTTAAACATAAGCTGATATACCTATCCTGCTTTAATTAGCATTTTTGACGTAAAAGAAAGACTATAACTTCCTAATACATTTGTTGACTGTGAGAATTTTTGGAAGTGGCAGGTAGCACACAAGATATTCTGAAAAAAAAAAACCAAAACATATAAATGCTTTTCAGGCAAACTGGAAAGAATCAACTAAAAATGCAACCAAAGCCAATTTTCCCTCAAAACCTTTAGATGTTCCCCTTCTCCAGCGATGACCCCAATTAAATCAACAGGATTGTTAAGAACCTGCTGAGTAGTACGTTTGAGGACAGAAAAAGGCTCAGCTCTGCTTCACTGCATCCTGCTATACATCTTCAAGGACACAAGTAGAAGAAAGATATTACAGTAATTATTCATATTAGTTTGATCTTCTTGCTTAGAGTTTGGAAATCCTGGGCAAGAACACTATTTCTGAAAACTATTCCATGAAAGAGTTGCAAGAAAGCCGTATGCAAGAAAAGAATACTGTTAGGAAAATAGCTAAGCAAGTTTCAAAACTTTATTTTTCCTTAGGTCTGTCTTGAAGATGAGCTCAGCTGAATCCAGCTCTCAGATATAGAAATTGCTCAAAAAATTCTGCACAATTACTAAACCAGGTGGAATGTATATCAGGCATACAGTGCATCGTTATCAGCTACTCAACTTTTCTCAAAATTGTTTGAAACATGCATACATATTCACAAATCCTGCAAAAGGAAAGCCGCCTGTGTACGTGCGTAGGTGTGGTTCAGGTGCAGCTCCCTGACAATAGTAATTAATAATATATTTCCTGTGGAGATTAGTTAGCACACCAGATTTAGGTTTCAATTGCAATAAAAACAAGGTTCACTGAATAATAGCCAATTAACTGGAATGGTTGGGAATATATTTATATTTCTCATGGCAAAATAGAAATTGGTCCATTTTCCAAACACACTGCACAAGGAATTAGATTAGGCACAAGTTCATGAAGTATAACAGCAGACATAATTATTATGATTTTCTAAATAAATTGCACTAATTAAAACTACTTGGAATTTTATCTAATGACTTGTTTATTTTATAGATGTATGTACTTAATTTTACTGCGTGATACTATATACCAAAAAAACGCAAAATCATTAATCAATTATTTTTGTCTGCCTTATAACATATTGTTTCATTCTAGGTACTGTAACAGGCATCTTAAATTTATTAAAGAAAAACAAACAATCCAAACCCAAAACATGCACTGCAATTCACAATTGTCTTTTCACAGCAAATCTAGAAGGACAAAAATGTGTCATAGTGAAGGAAAACATAATCAGTCATGAAAAATCTGCAACAGGAACACTCATCATTATTTGTCTTATTGTTAAAATCCTGTAATAATACATAATAATCCAAAAATTCAAAGATCCTAAAAGGCACAACTGCTGCATGGCTTTGGTAACAAAGGCACATTAGTAAACCAGCCACTCTGCTATTTAAAATGCCTAGGAAAAACTAACAAAAGAACCACAGATTAACACTAGAAAGTTGAAATCTCATTAGAAAAGCAAATCTCATCTTCAAAAATTATATACAAGTCCTTCATCTTTTCATCCATGTGTTCACACATGAGTATTTTCGGTGGTTTTCCAAAAAAAATTGCATTGATGTTGCTGGTTTACAGTTCTGTTTGGTTTTTTCTCTCCCTAGCATACATAACTTGTATTCATATTTATATTTAATTATTACACAAAACCACCAGAAACAAAAAAAAAATATCCCCGAGTCCTCATGGCAACCTCCACAAGTGCTATTTTCCAGCTACATATAAAATATTATGTAATGGCAGTTAAGTCCTTCCTAAAAATGTGATTCTTTTTTCTTATGAAAACCATCCACAGCCTAACAAATAAAACTGTAATTTATTTTGGTTACTATGCACGAAGGTGAGAATAAGAGGCAGTAACCCTTGAGGACATATTTCAGTTATACATCTCCTTATAAAAATTTCATAGAATTAAAATTTACAAGATTTATAGTAAAAAAAGGTTAGCTGTTATAAACTCTCAGAAAACAGAACTAGCAATAAATACAATTACCTTCTATTTTTAGCTAATTGTGACATTGAAGCCAGAAAAAAGAAACATATTTCAATTATTAAATTCAATATTGTTGAGAACAGAAATTCTAATAAATTTTTCAATCACACATTTCTTATAAAATCTCAATAATGGTAATGTGATAAAAGACATGTGGCAGGGCATATCTGTTACTCTTTAAACATGACAAGCACTGGGAAAACAGGTACCCCAGCAAGCTCCAAGACTTACATCTCTGACAACCAGGGAAAGTTTTAATTAGTTTGCTAGTTCAGGGCTTCCTGAATAGAATAAATGCAATTCTGTCATTTCTAATGTATTCTCTTGATCAGTTAATGGATTCCCCCCCCCCCCTCAAGCTCAGACAACCTTCCTATCTTATAATTTCTTCTAAATCAATTCATAGGTTATCCATATTTTCTCATCTGGAACACTAATGAGCTTGTCTAAAATTCAGTTTTAATGCATCATTCTCCTGACTCACTGAGGTGTTCTTTTTCAAATCCACATCGCATTTCTGTATTATTCCCCAAAATTTCAGTAGAAATCAGTGGATGCACCACCATTGGAAAATCTGTCACTCGTGCATATATATATATATATATACACACTGAGTTCAGAGCCTAAATCCCCACCCCACCCACACACACATACACAGGTACAAAAGGCTTGATTAGCATTTTTGGAGCCCAAAGATTGCGTACAACCATTTCTGTTTTTTCACACATTCTCCAAAACCATAGAAAGCTTGGAGAACAAGAAGGTACTCTAAATATTCAGGTGTGAATGCCAAAATAAAACATGGATTTGTCTTGGTGGTGCTAGAAATCACAGAATCAGACAAATTGTGGCTGTACGGGACCTCAGGATGTCATCTACTCCAAACTCCTGCTCAAAGTAAGGCTGCCTTCAAAGTCAGATCAGGTTGCTCAAGAACTTGTGCAGCACAGTTCTGTTGCATTTTGTGGCCGTTAAATCTCTCTCTTCTATCCAGTGACCTATTTTTAATGACTTATGGAAGAACTTCACTTCTCTATGATTTCTGAGTTAAGCAGCTCTTATGAATCTACAGTGGACTTCAGAGTTCAAACTGAATAGGGATTAAATATTTATGTATTTCTTTATTTGCCAAGATAAACTTTCAAATTAGATGTTCTCTTTAGGAAGGAAAGTGCTTTGAAACTTTTTAAGGTGATCCAAATCTTTGCATGTGGAATGTGCACATGGTATCTTGTGGAGGTTGTCACTGCATAGGCAGATTGCAATCTAAGCCCAAACAGGTAAACGAGATACTAATCTTGACTTGACCAGACTGTATATGCAATTTTAAGCAGAAAAAAGAAAAGCCTTTAAACTGGGATGATCGTTAACTTATCTGAGAAAAACAGAAAGAGCAGCTGAATAACTTAACCTAAAATCCAACAGATAAACACAATCTGAAGGTAGAACATTTCTCAACACTTGAAGCTTTCGTGATTACGTTTGTGCAGCTCACAAAAACACGCTTTAGTCAACCATACTTTATTGGATTCAAAGTAGAGGAAAATAAGCAAAACTACTTATTTCTCTAATATGACAAACTAAATTACATATTCAAAAAGGGTTTTTTATATGTCCATTCTATCTAGAAACATATGAAATTAAGAAATCGGAACAGAAATATTCAGAAATGTTGAATAAAACAATATCCCAACATTTCTCTACCCACTTTAGACTGCACTTTATTTTCTCTAGTCTTCTTGACATACTACTAAAATAGAAATACATTGTTCCTCATCCAAATACAAAGGTAAGGATCTTGGGCACCTTAGTCTCCACCATTGAAGAAATGCACATAGTTCAACTTGTAATTTCTTTATTCACAGTTGTTGAGGCATGCTATCAAACATAGCTCTAGCTAAACCAAAAGTTAACCCAAGCAACTTGAGAAACTGTGAAACTACAATGGTACTTTCACTTCTTGGCTGAGGTATTCTCTTTTCTAGGCAAGGTGTTGGAAAATAAAACAAAGTGAAAGGAAAGCAGGAAATTCACTCGCAGAAGACTCAGTAATTTGCTTTTTTCACAATAGATCATGTTTCACAGCAGCTTCACTTCCTATACCATCACCAGCACCAGAATAACAGAGAGCTCGTAACCTCGTTTTCAGTTGGTATCAAAATGAATTCAGGATTTTAGTCCATCTTCCATATCAACAACAAAAATATCAAAGTTTATAATGAAAAGTTAATTACCATGATATCAACAGCTATGTGAAATGAAACATATATCTCTTTGCCTTTGAGTCTGTAAAGTTGCGTACATTGTTAGAGACTTTCATGTCCAAAACAATTTGTAGAAAGATAACATAATTTTTTTTTTTCCAAAACACAGAAAGAAGAATAGGTGTAATTCTTTGGAAAGTGACTCACTGTAAGGAGCACAGAAACCATACAGAGACATCATTTTGGGTGAATTAAAGAAGTAGCGATTTGCTTTTTATCTCTGTTTTATTCTGAAAACAAAAACATCAAGTCTGGTCTCACACTCAAAAGAAGGGCTACATTTCTATACAGCAGACCAATCTCAAGATCCACAATGTCTATGAGAAAATTATTAGTAACAGGTGGATGGACAGATGGGGTTAGCTGGCATTCATCTTTAATATAATGAGCATTCCTAGAAGAAAAACTACTTGTGTGTGTGTTTTAAATAATGGAGCTACCCATTTTGAAGCTTACTAGGATAAAATCATGTAACCAGCTCCCCATTACTAATGGCAACTCAGGGACACAAAGACACCAGGCCACGGACTCAGCAAATCGCGCGGATGACGACAGAAGTTTGATGTCTACTGCCGTATTTCTCTGGACCGCGCAGCTTCTGCCCCTGTGCGTGCACTCACAGCACACGTACATTTGTTCAGACACAGGAAACGTGATATGCATAGGCATGCAAAGGTTTTCTCTGACGATAAAGAAACTGGTCTACCTGGTTAAAAGCTGGACAGCACTAGTATGTAAATTATACATGTTACCTAGCATCACTTTCATCGTGCTCTTTTTAGACCATTGGACAATGTTTTAGGTTCTATTAGCAGATTTGACTCAGTCGAAAGACAGCTGGTTGAGCATACACTCCTAATTGATCGCAGCATGAAATGAAACAGGTTCTAATAGTTTCCTTAATTTGGTTGGTTTTGTTTGTAATGTGAACCCGTCTTCCATGGTATAATAACAAACCAAGGGTATGTACTCAGTCAGATCCCTATCTTAAATTGACTGTTTCATAAATTTCTAAACTGCTTTTAAAAGACAAACGTAAGTAAATAGTTGTTGCTACTGTATTCCTGCTCATACTTTGAGACTATAAATTATTTAGAACAAGAACTTCTAAACATCTTTGAACAGAGCTTTCCACTAGAGATAATGAACAAAAACTGTTCAAGTTTTTATTATCAAAGATTTTTAAGATAATTATGTAAAATGGGTAAATATAGCATCAGGCTAAAAGGAAGAAGCAAAACAAATCAAAGATACTTGCCTGGGTAACGAGCGGCTCCAATAGCCTCTCGACTGTGAGAGTCCTGATTTCCAAACTTTTGGGGTCCCATTTCAAAATGATAGGTGATGTTGCAGAAGTCATACTCCCTAGAACAGACAAGATTACACAACATCCGTGAAAATTATTAGCGTAATATCCAAATACTGCATATAATTTATTTAGCAAATAGCATATACGCTGTTCCTGTTCACATACAAAATACTTCTCCATAATCTTGCCAGTGTTCCTCTAGTCCCAAGAACTCCCAGGTGCACCACTGCCACATCCACCAAGTGCTTAAACATTTATATTCAGAATTTTTTTCCCTCCTACCCCCCTTAAGAATAGATACCCTATCATGCTGCATACATGTTGTATTGGGTGTTTTGGTACTGGGGGGCTGCAAAGTGGGCTCTGTGAGAAGAGACGAGGGGCTGCCCCATGCTGGCCACAGCACGGACCCACCACAGGACACAGCTGAGCCCATCCGCGATGCTGGTGACACCTCTGGGAAAAACATTTAAGAAACGACAAAACGCTGCCTGGCAGCATGAGGAGTGAGGTAAAGAAAGTGTGAGAAACAATCCCGCAAACCCCAAAGTCGGAGAAGAAGGGGGAAGAGGTGCTCCAGGCACCAGAGCAGAGATTCCCCTGCAGCCCGTGGAGAAGACCATGGTGAAGCAGGTATTTCCCTGCAGCCCGTAGAGGACCACATCAGAGCAGATATTACCGCAGATATTATTCCATGGAGGACCCAAGCCCACAGCAGATGGATATGTCCTGAAGGACCTGCATCCCATGGAGAGCGCACGTAGGAGCAGGTTTATCCTGAAGGACTGCAGCCCACGGAGAAGACCCACACTGGAGCAGGGGAAAAGTGTGAGGAAGGAGCGACGGAGACAAAGCGTTATAAACTGACTGCAACCCCCATTCCCCATTGCCCCCACGCTGCTCGGGGTGGGATTGGAGAGGAAGTAGAAGAGTCAGGAGCGAAGGAGTGAAGTTGAGACTGGGAAAAAGTGAGGGTGGGGGAAGGTGGTTTAGATTTTGTCTTTTTTTTCTTCATGATCCAACTCTATTTTAATTAGCAATAAATTAAATTAATTTTCCCCAAGTCAAGTCTGTTTTGGCCATGACGGTAATTGGTAAATGATCACCCTGTCTTTATCTCCACTTATGAGATTTTCATCGTATTTTCTCCCCCTGTCCTGTTGAGGATGGGGAGCAAGAGAGCGGCTTGGTGGGCACTTGACAGCCAGCCAAGGTCAACCCACCAACACATGGAAAACAACAAATTCAACAAGCCTCTTCAGCTTTTTGAGTAAAACTTCCCCATTGTATTCAGGATTTCTTAATTTTTCACCAAAAAAGGTAGTACTCATTTAAATACAAAACGGATTCGCCAGACCATCTTAGGCTTAAAAGCTTAAACAAGGCCTAAAACAAAGGCAACAGCAAGTTGCTATCATTTAATTTGCCATTTTGGGTTTTCATGAAATTTTCAAGGCAGTTGACTTTATTTTTTAAATTCCAGATACAGAAAAATCCAGCTGTCAGGTTGTAAGAGACATACAGTGCACCTCATTGAACTTGAAAGTGACATAAATATTTGGTGACAAGCAATGCCACATATAAACTAACTTGTCCAGAAAAAAAAGAGACACATAAAAAATTGATGAAAAAAATGTTCATTTTCAATAATTCTGGTTTAAGTATTTCCCTTTATTTTAAAATCAAAATAAAAATGTAAAAATCCCATATACCCAGAACACCATGAGAATTCTAGCAGGGAAAGACAACCCAATAATATCATATTATACGTTGTGTAAGTGAGATCTAAATCAAGCCCTCTTTATATAATATCCCAAACGTTTAAAATTGTTTTCTCCAGAAAACTATGTTTAACTGACAAGCTAAATAAAGCAATAAAATACCAAAACACAAGTCAGTGAACAAAATCAGAAGTCCAGCTATTGCTCCTTGAACAACAATCCACCTCATAAAGCTTAATTCAATAAGGTACGTATTCAGTACTTAGCAACACTATCAGGCATGTACAAAATAAGTTCTACTGCTTTATTCAGGAGAATGTCTTGATTAATTACTATCACTCAAAATTAACAGGCTAGTAAGTCTATGCAAAATTCATTCACAGTCTGCAAGAGATTTTCACTGTTACTAGCAGACAACTTAAAATACTTGCTCAGAAAGTGAGGCATATCAGAACTCCCTAATCAATGTATTTATAAATCACATACAAAAACAGCCCTCAGCCGTCTCTCATTTGCAAACATTTGGTAGCAGAATTATCTAATAATATCTAGTGTGTGCTAAAATTACTGTTATTCAATTTCCACTCTTGTGCAAAAAATCATTAGGCTTCACGTTTTACAATGCTGAAAACACCCATACATGTGATTAAAGAAAACTATGAGACAGTTTCTAGTTGCTGTAAACACGGTTAATGCGGTAGCTATCCTCATTTTTCCAACAGACAACGTTTAATCATCTTTCAGAACCTGTTTCTTTTTTATATAAAGATGGTTGCTACTCCAGTTGGCCTCTATTCAAAAAGTAAGTTTTAAGTAGACAATTATTCTAGTCAATAATTTATGAGTTATGATACCTTTAAAGGTGTCAAATACAGTTTCTTTCTTTTTAATAAGCAGGCTTTTCCTCACTAACTATTAACATGGGTACTCAAACATACACCTCTCAGTATACAAAAATATATTCAAAGCAGTAACATAGTCCAAAGCCTACAAAAGCAAACTTATTTCAGTGGATGGCAGTCACACAGGTGACACAAAAGATAACCTGGATGATCAGTTGTTTCAATCAGAATACTGCCTCAGTTTCAACCTTTACTAAGAAACAGAAAAAAATATCCTTCAAAATTCAATATGAAAGGGTGAGCAATGCTTTCAACTATAAAGGAAAAGCCTTATTAAAAACCTATAAAAAAGTTTTTCATTTGCAGTAAAATCTACACCACAAAAGCAAGTAAGTAAAATTAAAAAGTCAAATTAGTGCATTTTCCTCAACATTTCTCCAACTGCTGTCACAATAGCAATTTTAAATGACAAAAAACTAAAAAGAAGCTACCTGCCCAAGTGTAGGTATATGAATACATGGAATATTTCTTCCTTACCATTTCCACAGTGATCTTCCTAGACTGAACAGGTGAACGGGGACTGCTCAGTTGGATAAAGGAAAGGATGCTGACCATATCTTATGACTATTTGACCAAACATTCCCCAAACAATTAGCTTTAAGTACTCCACTGAAAACATAAATTGCTTCATAGCTCACACCTGGCTTGGGGTTGTGCATTACCTTTGAGGAAGATAACCTGTGTGAGCAGAGGATAATGGCATCCCATAACATTTTTCATATAAAGATAAAAGTGTATTATGATAGATAGAAGAAAACAGTAGTAGCCATAAGTAAAAGATATCTCCTTTCTTATTACCTTCTAGACTAGGCTTATATCCACTATTTTCTTAAGTAGCTTATTTTTTTTGCTTTCCCCTGTGGTTTCCACCTTATTGTTATTTTTCGAATTTTCAGCAACATACTTGGAAAACAGTCCATACTTTCTTCAAAATGTGAAATTAAGTTTCTCGTCAGAGTTCCAACCTCTGTAATTTAGAAACACATACTGATTGTTCTTTGGGGTAAATCTCATTGAATTAAAGTTCACATGGTGTTTTTATGATTTCAGAGTTAAGAAAACATTTGTAGCAGAAAGTTTTAGTGAAACTTAATCTCTGCTGTTCACGTATATTATCAACTGGCAGAGTGTGATCATTAAGTCTGAATTTGAAATTTGATATTATTAAATAAGGAAAGTATGTTAATAGCACTGTAATAATACTGCTAAAGAAGTATACAGATGATTGCCGTCCTAATCCTGAAACTCACTCCTCGCTTTTTCAAGAATATATTTAAGGAATTCTATTGCCTAACTCTGCTTTTTCTTCCTTGGACATGTGCCAAAAGACGTCTGTCTCTTGTTTTAAGCTTTTAGTTTTTCCTAAATACAGCAACACAGAAATGGCTCTACTCAGTCTGGTAACTATCGTTCAATGTGAACATTTGTTTAGGCAGTCTGTCTTCAAAGCCTATCTGTAAAGAAAATAAGTATTTACTTTAGTTAACAAATCATTAGACTGGATTCCTATATTACAGCCAAATTCCATGTCAGTGGAATTCTTCATTAACATAACAGTTGCCAAAAATCTAACCCCACAACCACCATTATCACCAACTTTTTCACACAGCAGAGTTCTATTTTTTTGAAACTTCTACAAAACCAAAATATTCTGCACTTGAAATTACTTGTTTGTGTCATGGTTTAACCCCAGCCAGCAACTAAGCACCACACAGCCGCTCACTCACTTCCCCCCCCAGGGGAATGGGGGAGAAAATCGGGAAAAGAAGTAAAACTCGTGGGTTGAGATAAGAA
>JANXJC010000055.1:44139932-44150887 GCA_027564655.1 Leptodon cayanensis
TACTGAACTCAAAACATAGCACCCTACCAGCTACTAGGAAGACAATTAACTCTATCCCAGCTGAAACCAGGACAGTTTGTCTATCACACTACGACATACTGTTTTCCTCTGCAATAGGTCCGCTTTCCTTGTGACTTACACAGATGTGCATTCTGATGGTCAAAAGCTGCTCACAAGTGACACTGCATCTCATTTCTATGCTGCAAATTAAATGTAACAGTAAAAAAATTTTAACTCTACGTGAGCAAAAGCAGCATTTGCTGGAGCAAACTGATAATTTTTTTACAAATATAAACATCGCCAGACTAGAACAGGCCTCCAGTAGTTAGTCCAGTTCACATCTGCAATGCAGAACGCTGCAGACACGAAAGACAGATGCTAAACATCATAGCAAATCTGTAGGATTAATTTTATGGGAATACTAGATTGGCAATACTGACAGCACAAGTCTGTACTTCCAACGGTATATCTGCTACTGGAAGGCAAAAAATCATCTTAATTGGTGAGAAGGAAAGATGTCCAGCAGGCAGAAAGTCACTAAGTTAAGAGGAAGCAAAAGGCAATATAATAATAATTCAGCCCTTGTTTCCAAATACTAAACTTATAATAGCCCTAATACTTCAAGGGATTTACATGGACTATTAAAAAAAAAAAAGCATGCTTTAAAAATAATTCTCCCACATCAATTAGCATCTTGGATTACAGTCCTCATGTCCAGACTAACGGGGCACGGCCACACGTGCTTTAAACCGGCCTGATCTTCCACAGTGGAGAGGCCAGTTCAGCTCTTCCTGCATGTTTCTATCCTTTGCACTTTTTAACAGCGCTACGAATTCCATCAAGAACATAGACCTGGTTGAACACAAACTAATCCTACAGAAGAAAAACAAGTTTTCAGTTCCCTGCCTGACTTTGGATCCATCCGCATGCACGACAGCACCAGTAACAAGCAAAACTCCGAATCCGGCAGCAGAGGTGAAGGGCAGGACAGGACTGCTTCTTCAGCACCAGCACGGACACAATCTCGTTTAAGATGACTGAGAAACTGAACGACGAACAGTCTGCGCTTTCTTGGTTTGCATCCTTAGATTGAGAACCATGTCAAAACAAACACCTCTCTACACAGAGACAGACTTATGGGAAGAATATGGAATTCCTTACAGCAGGATACACAATCTCCTGAGACAGATACAGAAAAAATCTGACTTCGCAGACACATTTATGCGCTTCACTGGGAGCTAGAAATCTAAATAGTTGAACGGTTATATCCTCGAGTATGCCTACAGAGTATAACAGCATGGCATTAGAGATGCACGAGCTGGCTCTGAATTACCCCATATGGGTACAGGGTAGGCTGGAGCACAAGACAAACTAGCTCAGACATCAGAAATACTAGCAATGCACACAGTCCTAGAAACCCCACCACTTGGCTGATCTGGCTGGCAGAGGACTGCAGTGATACCTGGTGGTATATAGAGCTGAGATTCTGCTGTTACCTTACATTTATCCGCATTGAGCAATGCAGACGTACCTTGTGATCTGACCTGAGCAGCGTAAAGTGCCGTTGCAAGAGCTCTGATACTCAAGGGAGCCTGGTTTCCAGCGTTATTCTCAATCCATTTGCCCATTCTCTGTCTCTACTAATGGAAGAGTACAAGTAGAGAAAGAAGGACACGGAGAAGAATGAGTGCATGACAATTGCAAAGAAGGGAAGCAAAGGGAAAATGCTAAGAGCACAGAGACTAACAATGAGGAGTAAAAGAGCAATGGAAAAGGGAACAGATAACATCCCTTTCTACAGATAGAAGCACCTAGTCAATGACAGCCCAGTACAGCCTCCAGCAGGTCTGGCTGAAAGGATCAGAGTTGACATGGGCAGTTCCCATCGCCTTGCTTAAAAAAAAAAAAAAAAAAAAAGGAGCAGGATGGTTTGGAGAAATATCTGTCTCGGCATGTTTGAACAACAAGTTTTTGACATACTTATTTATTTTGTTTTATAAATGTGACTCTTCTCTCTTCTTTCCTAAAACTTAGGCAGGAAAAAGCAAGCCAAAATAAACCTTTAGGCCCCACTCTCGAGCTTAACCACGCAAAGAATTTTTAATTTGAGCTTTTCTAAGCTCTCGACTTCCTTTTGGATTCACAGCCCTCTCCCCCCTTCTGCTAACCCTCCACCTCCACGTTGGGTTGAGATTCTGGTCTGGCCTCAAGGAAACAAAGTTCTTAAATGGAAGCAGCCCATTATGCAAACTCAGACTTCTAGGCAATAAACCATTAAGTAAGGAGGAAAAAGGCCTTGACAAGGGGAGGATCACCTTGGTAACAAAGCCAGCGGGACTGTGACCATGCGGTGCCCTGACACAGAAAAAGGAAAGCTATAAAAAGGCAATGGCTGAGTCATTCACACGTTTCAGTCACATTAACCAGCTCAGTCTTGGAGGCAACTGCCTACACCAAGACCTGATTGAGCTGGAAGGGAAAATTGCCTCCGGAAAACAAAGAGGCCAAGAGGAACTCGCAGAGAAGGTGCAAACTGCAGCGTAAGGGTCAGCGTAACAGCAAGGTTCCTCCTACACCCACCCGCATGACCTGCTTCCTCTTCTACTTTAACTAAAAGCACTGATAATACGCTTCAAAATTCCGTGCAAAGCCTAGCTATGTGCAACGTCCAAATTGTTTTTATCTACTGTATGGCTTAGAAAAATAATTCTACTTTAAAGGCTCACATTTCTACAGCTACGGATTAACTATCTGTTTGGACTGTCAGTATTGCCCGAGTTGTTCCTGAGCAACGCGGTACCACAATGTGGCAGTGGTTGTACAAACCTACACCCCGCTTGGTCCTGCACACCTTTGAGCTGCATCCAGTCCCTCAGAGGGCCATTTCCAAAGGTTTAGACAACCTATAATATGAATCTGAGAACAATCTGTGGACACTGGGACAAGAAGCTGGACTATGAATTCAACTCTCCGGTGGAGTTTACTACGCAGAAGATCCTCACTCTAGGAGGATGTTAGATACAATACCCAATTCTTAAAACAGCTGAAAATCTAATGGTTGGTTCTCCATGAGTAACCTGGTGATTTGGGGAGGGCTATCAGTAGGAAGGATGAAAAATAGGGGGAGATTCACATTTGTTTGCGCTAACAAACATTAGGAGTAGAATTGCTTGGTGTGAAAGGTAATTCAATCCAAGATGAGTAAGCAATGAAAATGCTTGAAAGCCATACATGAAATTCCTATATTCAAACGATATATCTTGCACTATTCATAAGAACATGCTTTTGTCCACTGAAAAACTTTTACTGTCAAGGTAGGGGAGTTTCTTAAAATGCTTAGTGAAAGTGAAGATTTTAAGGAGCCAATACCAAAAGGGAGCCCAGCCGCAGCAAAAGACTGCCAAGTCACTTCTGCACAACCAAAGATTTTTCCACAATTTGCTCTGTATTCACACAGCTCTTCAGTGCCTCCTAATAAAAATCTTCTCACAGACTTCTGGACGTGATCAAAGCCTCTGAGCTCACTCCTGGTTCACCTAGGGTCATACTGCAAGCCCAGGAAAACCAAATGATTTTAAATCGGGTTCTTGGTGCAGATCTTATGCTCTGCATTCTCTCTCCATTATATTTCCCACCAAATGACTGCAAATTTCTACATATAGCAAAGTAATACCTGTATAAGACATTTAGATTACTGTAGATATGAACAATTTACATAAATGACCCTCCTTTTTAAGTAATAAAACCATAACTTTTTAAAACTTTTTTCAAGTTCTGTTCCTTCTTAAGAAAACATTAATCTCATGTCTTGCAGAAAAAAAAAAATATTCACTAAATCTACTTAACCTCTTGTTATTTTTATTCACGGTATTAAACTGGCACTAGTAATACCAGCGTACATTTTGCAAAAGCAGAGAAGTATTAAGCATCTTTGGTTTAAACTAATGCTTGTTTGCTCCCCTTGCAACACGGAATTTGTATCTCAAATTCCAACCGTTCTTCAAAAAAAAAGTTCTTGAATTTGGCTCTAACCATGACTTTGCAAGCTTCTGCATGTAGGGGTCATCCTTTCACTGGAAGTATCCTGTTAACAATTCCTCATACTTGGAAACTACAATTAACCTTACCTCTTGTCATGGTTTAACCAGCAAACCTCTGTATTTCCCTGCAGCTTTTCTTCACTTCTCTGAAAGAGAACTCTTTATTCCACAAGATCAACCATTGCTACCTTCAAATGAAACAATTTACATTTTTTCCTATGGAGAGTCAAAGCTTTAGGGTTTTTTGCGCTTTTTTTGGTTTGGTTGGCTTTTTAAAGAGGTTATTTCCCTGCTAGTTTCATTACAATAGCAATACTGCTAATATAATCTCTAAGCGTCTTTCTCCTTCATTAAGCTTTACATTATCTAAGTATTAATTATTTTAATTAAGAGGGTTTTGTTCTTGTTCCTACAAATGCAATGCTGTTTTCTTGCACTGAACAGAATCTTTTAGTTATCTGAACTACAGATACAACCAGCCCAAAGCTTGTATAATTTCACTGTGACATACTGGATGACAACATTCTCCCCTTGCCCTTGTACCATCTACAAGTTTCCGTACTACAGAGAAGGAGCTGTTCCATTTTCCAACTCCATAATTAACACATTAAACAGGATTGTTTTCAAACAAAGCCCTGTGGGAGCACAGTTGACATTTGCCTCAGCAATTAACATTAAGGGCCATTAATAACCTTTCTGAACATTCCCCCCAACTTCTAGATGCGCATATTGTCTTCTTGCGGTATCTGCATCTGTCAATCTCTTCATCAATTGCCTCTGAGAAATTCCTAAAAATCCTAAGAGAAATTTACTATCTAACCTTGTGCTCATTAAATCTGCTCTTTCTTTAAACATCTTAAAGCAAGTTGCTCTATCTCTAGTAAACCCATTCCAAACAGGCCTCATATTCTGATAGAAGCCACAAGTACCATTCCATAATTATTTACCTCTGTTCCACTAATCTGAAAAAAGGACAAAGTAAAAATCTGTAATGATAGAAATAAATTTTAAGAATAAGAACTAAATTGCTTAATTCTGCTTGATCTCTTATTACTGAAACTTTTCCTGGTGTTACACTTATGCTGATGAATGTTTTAAATAAAACACAATGCACAGATAGCCATCCATGATGATACCCAAAAACTTTTATCTTCCCCAGCTGTGTGTTCACAGGATTTGCTGCAATTTCGTTAGTTTGGAAATACTGAAATACAATGTGGCATAAGAATTATATCACCATTATAGTCTCAAATAAGTTAATTTAATAAAAGATAAGAAGGGTCTGTGTTTCCTATTCAGAACAGTCCTTTATTCAAAAAGAATTAATGCAGACAATCAGAGAATACATACAATTTCTAATGTAAAAGATGACATCCAAAGTTGTAACAGTGCAGTTGACATGCTTAATGAAAATAACTTTAAATAATAATAAAAAAAATATAGGTAGCTGTTTCTCCCAAAACCTACACACAAATTTAGAAAAATATACTGTAAAGAGAGAGACCAGACCTCCTAACACCTGTCCTCTCTTTAATGTATGACATGTTTGGACTAATTTTGATTTTTCCTTATTTTTCCTTAATATGTGGAGTCTTGAAGACATTCCAGAAAAGTAGGAAAAAAAAAAACTTGTGCCTTTGCTTAAAATTTGCAGACAAAACGATCTCAGAGACAGTATCTGCCAATTCAACATTAACCTCTCACAAAACAATGGGAAAAGTAGCCACTTGAATCTGTTAATAAAGTATTACACAGCGGTTACAAAATTACTGTTGCTATCATAGATTTATAGATTTTTAATTAAGAGAACCTAAAAGATTATAAAAATAAAAACCAAGAAGTTATTGTAACAGACTCCTCAATACAGACCAAGGTATACTAAAATCCAGTGAGTGAAAGCTGAAATTAAACAAGTTCCTAATACAAATAAACAGCTTCAAAAATATTTTTAAATAGGGAAAATATTTATGGGAAACAGTTTACAAGAACCTGACACGGATTTTCCATCACTGCTTATTTTAAATTCAGAACTTCACTGCCTCAGAGGTAAGGATTACTTTAAACAGGACTGACTTCATTACAAGGTACAGTGGATGTTATGCAGGTGATTACACTAATCGCATCTTTTCCTTCCAGCATGCCATTCTGTCAATGTATGAGAACACACTGCTTAAAGTTTTGTAGAGGGAATGCTTGGTTCAATCAAAATATAAAACGATTACTGCATTGCACCTGGAGAAGCTTGCTACTTAACCTCAAATGCATCACAAGACACTAAAAAAACTCAACAAAACAAAAGCAAAGAATGAGTGAGATCTGGCTTCATTTCAGAAAATTCTGTACAGCCATGTGAACACTTTCAAGGTCATTTTATGGTACCCAACAAATAACCGAGTTTCCAAAGAAGCTGATTCACAAGCTCCAGCAATAACTAAATTCAGTTTTTATTGAACTGAATTCCAGAACCCTTGAACTCTAGCAGTGAACACTGTATACAATCTACAACATTACTTTCCATTAAGATAAGAAGCATATAGATTTAAGAGTTCTCGCTAATTACAAATGTGCCAGTATGGGTCAGACAGGCCAGTGACATCTAAGGATTTATGTCCCATGGCAACATAATTCACATGGCTGGAAAGCCACTGGCACTGACTGGCACAAACCACTATTTCTTTAAAACTACAGATAAAATACAGAAAATTATTTGATGTGAAGAATGAACACGCTGGGGTTTGTTTGTTTTAAGCAATGTTTCTCCAGCTTTAGCTAAAGGGATTACTTACAGAAGTGAGAGATGGAAAGAAAACAATCTAGTGACACCTGATATTTACATTATACAGACAGAGCAGTAGCACAAAAAGATACTATCACTGTAGCTAATTTCCTAACCATATCACTATTTTAAAGTTTCTTCCTTTATATCTTACAATGAAAAAAGCCAGTTTTCAAGACAGCAAATTTATTTTATTTGGTTCACATCCATGTCTTTAATAACTTCAGTGTATGTTACCAGCCATCACAATGATATATGAATGTTAGTGGGTTTTACCAGGGTCCTCATAGTAGAATTAAAAAAAAACAAAGAAGATAATTCAATAGCGGCATCATCATCATTCCTCTTCATTGAAAAGGCATGGAAAGTATCTCATATCACCATTTGTCCCCGACTGTGGTATGTTCATTCTTTAAGCCTGAGTAGCTTTTTATTTTGTATACTGCATCCAAATATCTAGTCAATAGGTGATTCTCCTGCTCTCTCACTAATCCATAGCATCCTATCACTTGTTCTGCTGCCATGTACAAAACACTCTAAGCTTGTCCCTTGTGGCTATTTTGATGTTGTTCAGTTGGTTTTTACTACACATTTACATCCCAGTCTTTAAATTCCCTATTTGTCTTCACATAATTCCACTGTGCCATACAATTTTTCTTAAGTAATTGTTATCACTGCAGCTCCAGCTCTCTAATGTCTGAAAGCAGACTAGATGTGGCTGCTTCTAGTCTCTCAGACATTCTATTAATACTCTAGTTTGCAACATGATATCTAAGGTATTATCATCAGTCTATATGTTTGCTTTCTGTGTAGTACTCATAGCTAAACATTTTTTCCCCCACCCCATCCATGAAGGAACCAATCATACCAAGGACAAATGGGAGTCTACTACTTCTATTATTTCCCTATTCATACATTTCACGACTTATTCATTACTTTTTGTCCGAGATATAATTGTGTTGTCCTCCTAGCATTAACTTGGAGTCCAAGCCAACATCACCTGCAACACCTGCAGAACATAAATGGCCTTTCAATAATATTGTGCTTTTCAAAGGCCCACAATCATATTTTCAAAAACAATTATTTCCTCTGACTTGTGCTATTAATGAACATCTGAAATATGGGAAAAAAATCACAACCAAACAAAAAAAAAACATAGCGGAAACCAAATTTGCCATTTTTTTAGTTCTCGTCAGTCAATTTTTATACATATGGACATGTTATCTATACTAGCTAGGACTTGTACAGTCACTGTTCTAGAAAACTTGAGAAAAATCTTTTTTTAAAATTAGCTGCTGAAATCTATGATATGACCACAAGTGAACACAAGACAGTTCCAATAAAATCAGTAGCCAGTCTAGACTACATCTGCAATTGCTAACAGATTGAGAGAACTTCTCAGATTCATCATTGTGACTGTAATTGGGCCCTACATCAACCACTACTTTGAGCCAGATCTCCTTGTAGCTTTTCTTTCAATTAAGCGAACCAAAAAAACTACAAGGGCTTTGAATTAGTAAAACTACATTTTATTAGAACACAGCTTGGCCATTACAATAAAGAAAATTCAGAAAGAGAGAATCAAAATGAAAGGGATTTATGAACAATTGTATCTCCTTTCTACTCTGTCTTTCCAGGATAGATCTTTTCCTTTGGTCTTGTTCTCAGGTCTAGCACTTTGTAGAGGCTTGTTGGGTAGGAACATATTTTACTATGTCTTTGATAGCCTGAAAAAGTCCATTTCCAACACTGTTTAACACAACTTCTTGGGCGTCTATTCGTTACTTCTTAAGAAGGCATCAGGTTTCTGGTAATGCTACAGGTTCCAGACTTGCTTCTGTATCTCACGCTGCCTTCCTGATCCACCATAGTCTTGTAATTCAAACAAACTGTAGATAGTCCAAGCCTTATTATTTTCCTTTTCTTTCATGCCCGTTCCCCCTCCTCTTATGTTTCTGAGAAACCTAGCTACTAACAATAAATTAACTGATCTCAGGACTGAGCACAACATCTACTGAAGTGCAAAATGCCAGCCCACATAATCTGATTATTTAGCTGTTTCTCCCTTTATCCTTCTTTCCAACCAAAGAAGAACCACAGAGCAGAATTGCTTTGAAGTTCTTAAAATGGCTATGAAAGAGGTAAATTAAATTTAACTTTGAAAAATGTAAAGTGACAAACACCAGGAAAAAGGACCAGGATCCTGATTACATACATAATGATGGTCTCTGAATCGGTTATTAATACCCAGGAATGCAATCTGTAAATTATAATAGCTTTATGTAAATACCAGCTTAACATAGAGTAGCAACCAAAAATAAAGTGAGGAATTATTCTGAAAGGGAAAGAGAACAAAACAGAACACACCATTATGCCATTATAAATCCATATCATGAATACTATTTGGCCATCACTTTTCTACAAAGAATATCGCAGAAATGAGACATACAGTGGCAACAAGGATGATCAAGGACTTCAGGGAACAACTAAATAGATTAAAAAACTTCATTATGGAGAAGACTGAGGGGGAATACAATATAGCCAACAAAACCTGAAATATCATGGATGAAGCGAAACAATCTGCTGCTTTTGTCTTCTTCAATGGAAAAAAAGAAAGGTGTCATCAAATAAAAAAACTACATGTTAAGTTATCAGCAAAGGTTTTGGAACTCCTCGTCATAGGGCACTACGGATGCTAGAAGTTTACAGCAGCTCATAAATTAACTCAATAAATTCATGAAAGGGAAAGGAAGGGAAAAAAAAAAAAGAACACAAAACAAAAGAAAAAAAACCCTAACACATTGACCTGAAGCCCACAAGCTGCAGGCTGTCTGAGGCTTGGAGGGTAGTCCAGCAAAGTATAATAAGAATAAAAGATTGGGCCAACTTTTTGGAGTGAGATAAATCTACCCCTTTTCCTCTTGTTGTGTGACAAAATAACCAGGGCACGTAGTGCCAAGCTATTACAGCAGGAATAGCTTTGCCCTGACAAGGCAGATCAGGAATCGAGTAACCCACTAGATAGTGAGGGTAAACACAGAGATGACAGCTCCAATTTGCCTTTCAAGCATGAGCAGCTTCATTTACTAAAAGAGGTGCATAGAGGAATCATTCAGCTTAGCACACAGGCACTCAAGAAAATGACTTCATATCACAGATCTACAATGTTCCTGGCAGTGAGGAATCAGATTTGAGAATGACAGCCACAGAGAATCACTCAAGTGTTGAACTGGTGGTGACACTTTCTTCTTCGGTATCTAAAAGGCAGAGATAAAGCGGTACTGCTTTCAATGCCTCTCACACCACTAGAAGTCAAGAGGGAGGTTGAGACAACACTCTGTGGGCTATTGGTGCCAAAAGAGAGAGAAAACACATGCGAGACAATATATACATAGACCATGTAGATGTATGCATGGCCTATTTATTAGGCAAAACAAGGATCCTATTCTTTGTCTTGTCCATACAGGTAACACACATCCCCTTCTCTCCCCTGTGCCTCGTTTCAGCAACAAAATATAAAGACTACTCATTAGTCCATCTCAGGCTTATCAGCTCCTTACTATCACTTTAGTTTGACAGTAAAATGTCATATTCAATCAAATACTCACATTTTTTTTCTGCACTTCTTCCCTTCTGTCATCTCAGCTTTTAAAGGACCCTCAATAGTTCATGCATTCTCAAAAGAAGCAATATAGGTTTAAATCCTCTATATTACTTTTAATCTATCATGATCTTGCACAATTACTTAATGGCAAGATAATAGCTAATGAGAAAATTCAAAAGAAAGTGAACTCATTTCAAGAAATAGGATTCTATTTAACAGAATTTAATTACTTCCTTAGGTCACAGAAAGGAACCCAAACATTCATACCAGCAATTAAATTTTTTTAACATAATAAGGGCAAACTCCTCTGCAATCAGATAGTATTAAGAAAATACTTTCCTTTTGAAACATTCTTTTTTCTCCTTTTCTGTGTGTCATGGATAGAGAAGTATCCCACTACAGTACTTGAAAATAATATAATAGCACTGTTCAATATCTTCATCAATGACATCGACAGTGGGATCGAGTGCACCCTCAGCAAGTTTGCAGATGACACCACGCTGAGAGGTGAGGCTGACACACCTGAGGGACGGGA
>JANXJC010000055.1:44151564-44194259 GCA_027564655.1 Leptodon cayanensis
AGGTGGTGGATGCCCCATCCCTGGAAACATTCCAGGTCAGGCTGGACGGGGCTCAGAGCAACCTGATGGAGTTGAAGGTGTCCCTGCTCATGGCAGGGGGGTTGGACTAGATGACCTTTAAAGGTGCCTTCCAATTCAAACTATTCTATGATTCTATAACCTGGCAAATCAAAATAGATGTCTTAGCAATAAATATTCCACTTCATTTCTGGATGTTTCTTGCAATTGTCTTTCATCCAATATAACGTTACATTGCTTTTCTTCAAATATGAAATTATTGCCAAATTAAGTCCCCAATTTCTTTTAATAAACTGTTTCACAAGTATACGCCACTTTTTTCTACATTTTAACTCTAAAAAAGTCCCAACATATAAAATACACTATAATCAAGAATATATCAATAAACTACTACTGTTCTAATTTTTCTAGCACAAAAAAAAAAAACCCAAAACCAAAACCACAACATTTTTAAACTCTCACAGTGGGGGAAAAGTTAATAATCTATGCGGTCATATTATGAAACCTTATCAAATTAACCCGAGCCTTCCTGTTTCTATTTTCTTTCATGCTGTTAAAGTGCTTACATGCTTAATTGCTACTAAGAAAAAATAGCTTGTGCAATGCCCAGATAACTTACCAGCTCCAGCTTTTGTAACAAAAAGGACTGTAGAATAAATGCCAGAAAAATGACAACAAAAGAAATCCTCCCATCCCTTTCTTTTTATTTCTCTTTATTTTTTATCTCTTGGGACAGCATCTATGACATTAAAAACTTTCCAAGAGCAGTAGCATCAGAAATTTGCTGGTTCTTAACCCATTTTGTTCTTTATATTGTTCCATTAGAACCACTTCTTCAGCATCCCCTAGAAGTTCACAGCAAATTTGAAACATTGAACATTCCTTAACTTTGAAATTCCTTGTTGTATAAGAGCTAGATATGAATTTTAGAACATCACCACACACTTGGCATCATAAGGAAACTTTTGAGCAAGGACTGGTAACCTCTGATGCAATTTTGGGAGAAGAAATTAGTTATATGTAATTTCACTAGTTTACTGCAAGTAAGCAAAGTAAATTAAAATATTAACTGAAGATAAACCTTAGCTATGTAAGCCTTGCAACAATATAATGCATCACAACAAAGAGCACATTTAATCAAATCCATAAATGAAACTAACCTATTAACATATGCAAAATTAAAGCCACGTTATACAATATATTACTGAATGATACAAAATGCTAATCTCAGAAATGTACCATTATCTTGCCTAACTCAGTGTAGCAAAATTTGTTTACAGAAACACAGGTTTGTAATCTATAACGACATGGGGCAATTTAAGGTAGTATTTGCTAAAAATTAAAATACTGGAAATAAGATTTATGGGCCAGGGTCTTTTGCCAGGAATATCACAGAAATACATACGTGTGCATTATTTTAAATTGAGTTAAGACAACTCAACTTACTTATTCTTTTTCCTACCAAAAGAATAACAAAAAGTTAAAATTCAAAGAGGAAAAGCTTAACATTTTATTTCTATTGCCACTGAAATATCATATTCAAAGCCTTAGTGCAAGAAGATCAAATAATGCCCTTACGGTAAATATCTCACATTATCAGACATCTTGATAGCACTTATTTGGGAAGGCTGGCATTATTTATGACATGTACTAGTCTTTCCTCTCATTTGTACTCAGCTCAGGACAAAAAGAGCATTGCCTGTGAGAATATGATGACCTAAAGGGAACATATCTTCAGCATTCATCTTCACTTCCACGGTTAACAATGTCACCTTTTGCAATTTCTATACAATTCTCTTCAGATTGGGAGCCACAAACTTCTCTCTTTTCATTAACATTTTTGATGCTACAAATTTCATTTAGAAACACAGTATTCATGCCTGAGAAGAAAGCGTGAAATCAAAAGAGATTACTTTGTAGAATTAATTTTGATCCTGTCATAGTGAGACAAGTGCCTAAGAGGGAAAAAAAATGACAATTTCTTAAATGTTCTTGATACAATCAATGTCCTAATCACCACTGCTGTGTCTTACTTTCATTCAGACTTATCTATCTATCATCCATAGTTCCACTCTCTTAGAATGCCTTAAGATAATCTGTGTCATTTTACCAGCAAGTAACAGAGGAATGAAAAGTAGCTCAGCTTATCCTGGCCAGATAAAAGCCATACCCTGTAAGGACCCAGCTACTTCTAGTTCCATTAAAATAAACTTAATGAATTTAAATGTAACATTTTCAGAATAAGATTTGCACACAGTTGACCTTGCTCTCTGAAACAACCTTTTATACCGTCCTATTTGAATCACATAAATTGTCTCCTTTGTCACTTCAATTCCCTATGGCTATGATTTTTCCTTTTCATATCCTGTCATCAGCTGCCTAACTACAAATACATCTCATAAATTATACTGTCTCAAAGGACCATAGTATAATTTTCTACTGTTGTTGTAATCAACAGCTTAAAATTACAACTAAAAATGTATGGAAATCTACAGTTATATACTAAATATTTAATTCATCTTCTTGTGAGATAATATGAATATATTTCTGTGGCTGAAAGATTGTTGTTGTTTTAGGAATTATTTCCTCTTTTTCTTTATTCTTACTCCCCACCCCAAATATAAAACAAACAAAGGAAAAAGTAGGTGTACTTTAAAATTACCTAGAAAATTCAAGTTATTCCTTCTAGGTAAAAGAAAAAGAAAAGCATGTATAGTTCTTCCTGAAATTAAAAATATCAATTTGACAAGTTACTCTTAATTTCCACACTCACTACAGGAGAACATAATATATGGATAAGTTTTATTAGGAATACAAAGCTGTACAAAGCCAACTTTCTAATATAAGTGACAATTCAACATTTTTGTGCCTTTCATTGTTAAACAAGAAGGAGGACTAACTTATTTACCAAGCGTGTATACACTCTCTACCTCCTTCTCCTCAAATGTGATAATCACTAAAGTGTTTAAACATAAAATTACACATAACAGCTTTAAAATTATATATAAATCTTTTCACTCATGATTCTATTTTTGCATTCAAAATCAGAAATTCCCTATGATTGCTGGTCAACAAAATTTCAAAGCAATTTCAGTGTTAACAAAGTGATGTTGTTTTGGGAGGTCCCACACATTACCTGCCTTTCCCACTGTCTACTTTCAGCTTTCCAGTGTCTACTGGTTTTCCAGCTAGAACTGATAGCACCACAGTCCATTTCTAATCTCACCTCTTACAGAGACCTGACTCACACAGACTTGCCAAGCCACACAATTCAAGTTGAAATGGGATTTGTTACACAGGATTTTTTCATGTAGTACACAGAAAGCTTAATGCTGCACATTGCTGATCCAACAGAACACTGTAGCATCTAACTACACAGAAGCCTGAATCCAAAAAGTCTGAATCATGGCTCCTGTTTAGTTACCATTTCCTATTATGCACCATTAGGCACAAGTGGTTAATTAGTTTTTCCCATATGCCAGCACATACATAAATTCCAACTATTAGCAGTGTTAGATCATCAGTTTACACAAATTACCTTTAAATCCAATATTTGCATATCTTCTGGTCTGCATATCCTCCTCCAGACAACAGCATGTATGTTTTGGAGGACTTTGTTAGTTCTTTGAAGAGATATATGCTTCCTGGTATTTAACCAAGTATTTAAATTGTCATCACTTTCATCACCAACGTCTTCATTACTTCAGCTGACAAGCTACATAATTTGTCCTAGGCTCACATATAGTAATTGAAGGGCACAATAATGCTGTTTCACATATAACATTATTTCTGCTCAATGCAATACTAAAACTTATGAACCTCAGAGCACTGGATGGAATTTCCAGATAAGGCTGAATGGCACTTCCAGTTTCACTAAAACAAAGTACAAGGCATAGCATTCTTCTACCTCAAATCACTGACATCTCCATTTATTGAACCACAATACTAAGTTCAGCTTGTTGGATGAATACATTTGCCTAAGCACAGTCCCAAGTTATGACAATTTCTACCATTTTCACACCAAAAGCGTATCACCGCTTCCCATCTAGAAAACAAGTAGTGTCATCTGCCAGCTGGGTGACTACATCTCACCCCTTGAATCTCATCTTGAAATGTTTTTTGGCTTACTGTCACAGTTCGGCATAATCAATGTGAAAGAGCATGTAAAAACAGAACCTACAAACAGTATCTGAAAATATCTTCAGACAGATTACCTTAACAGTTTAATCTTTATCAAGAAAATAAGGAATTCTATTTGATTAATGACTCCAGCAGCCATGGTGGAATCCTCTGGGCACAGAACACACACTTGCCTTAATATTGGTGCCATGGCTTGATTTTGTAGGTAGCTACGTTTTTTTTATAACCTGGGTATTGACTCCATGGGTTATTCACGTAGTTCGTATATGATAAAATGCTCAAAACCATATTATAAGTAAAATATAGAGTCAGGTTCTCTCTTTACCTTAGAAGATATAATGGGAAGGGAAAAGTAGTTAAAATATGCCAGCAACTCTAGCAAAGCTAAATGAAAAGCTAAGGTCCCACTGACAACCACATAATGATTTTTGAGATTTTTCATGAAAGGTCTTAAGGGAGAAAAAAAAAAAAGCTAAGCTTCATAAAATAACAAGCAGAACAAACTAAGGTGAAATACATATATACATTTCACTTAGGACTGCAATATTATAAACCTCTTCAGCTTTGCCTTATGCTGTGTACCTCCTACAGAAACTACCGAGTCATTTCCTTGTACTGCAGCAAAATGCATTAATTAATTTTTCCCAACATATCTGCTGGGTTTTTTGCTCTCCTTTGCTAACTATGGAAGCCTAAAACTTAGGTATCAAGGAGACATCCAAGCAAGGTTTTGGATGGAAAGAATTTCAGTATCAGCCATGGATACGCATATGCTTAGTCATGCCAAAATGTTATAATGGCATTCACTATGTAACACAAAAGAAGCAATCATCTGAAATAAGGACCACACAGAAGACAATCTTGTACCCAAGGAAACAGAACAGCAAAGTATCTCATTTTTCACACCAGATTACACAAGCAGTTACAAATTCTAAAGGAAGTATGCTAAAAGGGCTACTTTCCACTAAAAGAGAAAGGATATGATTTTACAAGCCCAATAGTATGTTTTCATTCATAAAATCTGGGAACAGGGCCAGACCTGACTGCATACATTCAATTTGACCTTTCAGGAACATTATTTCACTGCAGAACCTCCACACTAATACCTAACTTTGAATTGCACCATTAATGCCAGTCACAGATACCACCTCGCAGCGAAGTAGCAGTTATTTATAAAATCCTTCTGGGACCATCACTCATAAAGTATCCATCCTACAGATTACAGTAAAGAGCCTGGTTGTCTAAAGACAGTGACAGTTTTGGATGCTAATGATGCAATTCGCTAAATTATGTTGATTAACACAGAAACTTGCAATAATGGTAGTGACTGCGTTCCAAGAAAATAAGTCCACTTTTCTATGACTGTTCAGTTCAATGGTGCCCAAACTTTTCAGCCAAGAAGAATATTAGCTTACCCTATTAACAGGAGGTGGCTGCAACTACAGCCAGATCAAGCCAACCTACTCGTAGATGGAAGTCATCGTAGACAGAAGTCACATAATTCATACGGCATGCCCTCTACAGCACCTGCATGCAAACACGCATCCCAGACTGGGATCCCTCGTCCTGGCCAAAGTCAGAAGCTTGCAGTGAGCTGGTACAAGCAGAATAACGCATACGCCTCACACTTACCTCCTCATTTCCGCTAGAGACCTTTTGAGAGTGAGCTCCAGCATGGGTAATTTTCCTACTGGGCACATGTTAGATACTTTAGGGTGCAACTGACACAGAACTGGATTAGAAGCCACAAAATTGTGTTTCAAATCCTTCCTCAGCTTTAGATTTTTTGAGTAACTTCAAGATGTCACCTCATCTGCGCCATTCTCTTTCCATCCAATAAACAAATTCAGTGTTTCCTCCAGTTCACCAAAGTACTGAAAAAATAATTTTGTGATTGTGAGACATTCAACTTTACAATTTCAGAACCATACACCTATACAGGTATTGTATTATGCAAGCAAATAGAATCTATAAAACTTAGAATGAAACTTTGGTGTATTCAAAGTGAAAGGACTTGGTCACTTGAAGTGACCAGCATTTCATTCATCCAGAAACTAAAGGAGGGCTATGTTAGGATTACTTTTCATTATATTTCAGACTTTCTAAACATCTAAACCTTTGTGTAACTCAACTTCTCTAATATTCAACATTTTTTTCATAACAAAGAAATCTAGCACCAATTACTTTTCTGATAACACTCCACTAGTAAAATCAGCGTAAAAGTACCAGAAAATTGGAAATTATACTTGTTCTGGGACATTCTCTTATTCTTATAAATATATCACTTTTTAATAAAGTACCTATTTACTGGCAATAACTGAAACAATGCATACAATTTATTAATCTTCTGAGCTACGCCATCTCAGTAGATTTATTAAAAACTTTGGCAAAATAAAATTCAAAAAATCTGACCACTGACATGGTATACAAATTTCAAAGACTAACCAGACTTTGATTTTTTTCAGACTTTTTATCATGAGCCTAATGACAAACCTAAGACTCAAGTCTCAAATGATACCTTATCATTCTTCAGATTACGTGAAATAACTTTAGTTTTCTTTTCAGGCTATAATTCCTGGTACTGCAGTCAATCCACCACATTTAAGTTATAATTATGACCCTGAGTGCTGCAGATTAAGATAGCACTCAGCAGTAGTTTGGCAATTCAAAAGAGTGTGTCAGACACAAAGGGATCTTAGAACAGTGGGGATTTTTTTTCTCCCCTTACAGACCATGATATGGACTCCAAACCTGTTTTATTGAAACCATTAGCAATTTTCTCTATTGCCTTCAATGGGAAAAAGATTAGAGCTCCTATTATGTAAGATTGATGATGACTACATGGTGACTAAAGCACCAAAAATTCTCAAGCTTGACTTACCCCTTAATCTTTTTGAAGGCAATCAATTTTTTCTTCTTTTTTTCTGTTTCCCATTCCCTTTCTATTGTATGCATATCTCAGTGCTTTATTAATAACCTTTGGAGAATATTTCTAAATTTGGGGGTTCAGATGACTTGTCCCAATTCTTTCTTATATTAGTAGCTCTCAAAAACTTTTCTAAAACCTTTTCCCATCAATTCAGTATTGAAAAGAGTGAGTTACCTTCTGTTAACAGTTTCTGATTATCATTGTATTTTTTTTTGTTTGCTTTAAAGTCAAGTATACACTGAACATGGTACATTTAAGTGTTTGAAAATAAAGTTAATTCTGTACATACCAAAAAAACAAAGACAAGGAAAGACGGATTTTGATTCATGCTTGTCCCCTTTTATATTAAGCTGATTGTGTGTGATACACTTAGCAGAATTGAATTATGGATTTCACATAATCCTTCACAATAACCAGAAAAAATTTCTCCCTAGTTACAACATCACACATTTTAGAACCAGCGATACGAACAATAATCACTGTTAAATTACACTGTCAGATCTTTGTTTATCAACTTCGGTCTAAAAAGCTCATAAGGTTTTAAGAACTCACTCAGGGAAAGCAAACAATCTATATACGAAGAACTACACATTACTGAGGACACTTGACCTAGATCTATTCATTTTAAAGGTCAGGGAAGCAAATGCTGTGCTACCGAGCTTGAGGGGAGACCTGAACCTTGAAGCCTTCTCCTTGTGTTGGGTCAAGAACAACTTTATTCCTCCTAGCTTTGGAGAGGCAGATATAAAAACACTAGCTATAAAGCCAATATCTAATATGGCCTGTTTAGCCAAATTTTCCTGGAAAATAACTTATTATACCACTAACACTGAAGTGTATAGTCAATGTGTGAACAGAACAGATAAAGCAAAAAAGAATGGAACAGTGCTAGGCAACCTAGAATTCGATGATTATTCTGGATACTTCCATTGAAAGGTTTACTTCTATTTTTCAAACTTCCTCTGTAATTTCTTCTGTTATTTAAATGCCTCATTGCATACATAACAAAAACCCAGCAAAAAAAAAGAATTTGCATAGCAACTATTCCAAGGAATACAGTTCAGCAATTCATACCATAAAATTTTATGTACTTTGACCAATGCCTTTCTTTACCTAGATGGATTTCTTTATCTATTTTCAAGTGGAAATATTAATATTGGTCATGAAGAGTTTCACATTAACACATTATTAAAAACTAAACTTTACCTGAAAAATGATCCCTAGAGAAAAATGTGATGTTAACCTTCCAAAGTTTAGCATTTCCAAAACTCCAAGGTGATTCTAAAGACATTTCAAGCAAGAATTTGCTTTAATATTTGAAATGTCTACAGTGACATCACATAAAACTACAAAGAGAATTTATACAAATATTTACAATAAACAGGAATTTTCCACAGCAAAAAGATAGAGAAGTACAGCTTCTGATTAAGAAGCCAGAATCTATATTTAGACTAATTGAGTGCAAAGTTTTTAAATTTATTTTTCCATTCAGATTTTTTTTTTTTTTTACCATTTACCTGTCAAAAACTTCCTTATTACTGAGTAAAGTCTCATCACATTCTTTGTTGCAATACTGAACTTTTCTGAAGGAACCTACCAGGGGAGTCTGGTATTTAAACCGCCTCTGTGATAAACAGAGCCCCAAAGAGGCTCAAATTAGCCATGCTCGGAGCAGAATGCCATCTGAAATAGCTGTTTGGAAACAGAAGAGAGTTTAACTTAAGCCCACTTTCTCTTCAAGGCTTTAGGACAGCTCCAGATGACAGTGCTGCACATTGCAATTAAGAACAGGGAGCCCCCTCCTACAGTAATCCATCCCACCCAAACAGGAGTGACGGTCACTCTGAATTTAGAGATGCAAGAAGCAGTCACCATGTCTCGACACCCAGCTCATGGTTACAAGTCTTCATACAGACTGGGAGAAAGCTGCCTTTGATGCTTTCCTCAGCTCAGAGTCCTTATTCCCTAGGAAAATGCCCTAAGCAACAGACCACAGCCTCCTTTCCTCTACACCCCTCCAGTCTTTTTGCCCCTACAGCGGTAGCACTCTCCGACTCTCCTTCTACAGGTGTGCTACTTAAAACAAAACATCATGAAAAAAATGACTAAAAACCCCTAATCTGAAAAAAAGAATTACAATTAAAGATATGTAAACAAAGTGATTGAAGCTACCTCAAAATTCATAACAGTCAGTCTGAGAAATTTCTGAGTTTAAGACAATAAAGAGTAGTGGTGGGTGGGTTATTTTACTACGTTCATTAATAGACAGTGAAACTGAAATGCAAAGGCATCAAAGCCTCTAATGTTCCAGCAACATCTGAAGAAACAATTAGTTAATGCTGAAAATGAAGTCTTCAATCGAAACCAAGACAAAGAGCATTCTTATAACTGAATGAACAGAGAAACTGTTAACTGATTAAAAGCATGCAGACAAATGTGTTTAGTTCCATAAATAATGCTCACCAGTAATTAATCTAGGTATTGGTAGGGATAGAGAAGTTACTACCAATATCTCAACCTTTGCTTTAGGCTGCCTCATCATTATGAAACAGTTTTACCGAATTGAAATGAGATATGTTAAACATGACAGAAATTCACGTAAACTTCAAAAGAAAGATCAAATAAAGAAGTCATGGTAGAAAGGAGAAAAGGAGAGTTTGCAACATGTCTATCTGAGAAGGATCACAAAGTCATAGAAAAAAGAAAAGGAAAATTGCTGATTGAAGGAAGTACAGAAGCTTCACAAAAAGCAGAGAAGATCAGGGAACTTGAGAAGAGGATGCTCCAAGGTGTTCATCTGCTGCTTTAACCACTGATTTAAAAAAAAAAAAAAGAACCAAACATAGAACCAGGAAATCCAAATATATCCCAAGGTATTAAAGTCCAAAGGCTTTGAACTGTAAATTATTTGCACTAAAAAGTCTATAAATAACTGTGATGTAAAGAAAAAAAAAAAAGGAAAAGAAAAAAAATGAAAAGTTAGAATGTGAAAAGGCTAAGCATAGAAAGCACAATTGATATTTGCTTTAATAACATCAACCTCTCAAAAAGATTCAGTTACAGGAATGCATGAATGCATGTCAAAATTAAACAAAATCCTGCTAGCCATAACTTCCATAAACTGAAAATACCTGGACCATCAACAGCAACACTGAGGTCTCCACAAAAAGCAAAAATTAAAGTAAGAAAGGCCAAAAAGCTCATCTGATTATGTAAAACATCTCATTTTAATCAAGCAATCAGTTGATTACTCTAGAGTGAGAGGTCACTTAAAAATAAAACAAAACAGAAAAAAACATCGACTCATTGAAGGAATGGGGAGGAGAGGCAGGACCAAATAAAAACTTTCCCAACCTTAACCAAAAAAATGCTTTTAAAATTTGCTGTTCTCCAGCTTCGTGGTATGTTTTCAATACCGGAATGCATTCTTTACCTAATGTGGACACTTATATGCTTCAGAACCCACGTATATACACATTATGGATGGTCTGAACTACTACCTTTCAAATGTTTTTTCTATATCTTGTATTGTGCCATGTTCTTGTTTCAAGGTAGAGCAGGTTTGGAAAAGCTTTTCCCCAGAACCTGCTACAGTGAGCTCCAATGGAAAAAACCAAACAGATAGTTTCTTGTCAGCAGGCAGTTTATAACGGAGGATTTGCAGGTAAGAGCAGAAAAATATTTTTCCACTGATATATACCCCTCCCCCCAAAACACAGCATCAGTATTTGTGCTCAATCTTTCCAATGTATAGATTTTACATTTATCACATTTTGAGAGGAAACAGTTTAGGGTTTTTTTCCTATATTCTGCATAGGAGAAGCTGTTCATGGTCATAAGGGCAGCTACAGTATGGAGAAAAAAAAAAAAAAAAAATACCTTCTCCAGAGGCAACTGAAATATGACTGGTTATGCCTTTTTTACTCAAAGTCAGATATGTATACAAAAAAAAAATATCTGCCTACAGGCAAGTGCCAGCTGCAACTGTGTTTGCTCCATCTTCCTCATTTTTGTATAATGGTTCTGGAGTGAAACCTGACTTCACACTCCTGAGAGACGATTTTAAAATAATATAAAGGGGAGTAGTTAGCAAGCCATCCATATTATATTAAATTGAGCCTCAAAAATTAAAATTAGTAAGGTATGATGTGTCACTCAATGTCCTTGATACCTATTCTATAACATGAATTATTAAATCTGCATAGATCTTATCCATCTGAGCAAATTACTAAGATTCTATTGTATTTTGAAACAGAAATCACATCAGAGATCAACACCAGTTTGTGTTGTCACATAGTACTTACAGTTTTTAATCACATAGGTTTTAGAGCTTCTGATCAATACAATGTACTTCTAGCTCACTAAGATGAAAACTAATGAGCAAAACTAATTTCAATTGGCAAGTTCATCAATTTATAATGAAGCTGAAGATAAAAACTTTTTTTTTTTCTTTTAAATCACATGTCTTTGGAAACTAAAATTTTGCGTTCAGGCAATTTATAATGACTATTGTACAACTTAGCTAGAAGAATTATAAAAATTGTAAAAAATTATTAAAAAAATATAAAAATTCAATCAATAGTTTGATAAAGGGACACAAACATGTCAGACCAGGGAAATGAAAGAGCGGGAAGAAAAAAAGGTAGATTCAGAAGTATTATTTATGAAAAAGATTTTTCTATATTTCCTTATTTTATCCAGGAATACTTTTCAAAATCATATTTTATTGGGGTTTTTGCCATAAATACAGTATTAAATTTTAAGCCAATTCTCAGTATATTTATCACCCCCATGCAAAATAAACAGAGAGCTAGGTAGAGTGTAAAACTGCCCTATGCTCTCTGCAGGAGTTATCAAGGTCAGAACTGAAGTTCCAGCCGCATTTTTTAGTGCTATGCATATACTCTAAATCACAGCTGGTTTTATGTTTTGACTTTAGAAAATACTTCTTATGTAATATACACACACTACACAAACGAGCATTGTAAAACTGGTCAAGCATTTAAAGAAAACTATCAAGGAAAAAAATTCATCATAAAGCAGTGACAGAATGCAAAAAAAATTAATATTTAAATGTAACATATTCACTACATACAGCCTAATGGAAGCCAAAGCGTTAAAGTGGAGGAATTCACTCCCTAAGTACCTGGAAGAAAATTCTGCTCGTGAGGCCAACCTTTCAGGAGGTGCAGTGAGAAAACTGTTTTTGTTTCAGTCTATCTGTTCAGACTAATTCCACATCTTTTCCTTTCAAAGTTCAGAAGATAACTGGTATTTGAAAATACCAGAAAGCTTTGTTTCTTCTATGCATTTGAGCATTAACAGAAAAAAAAAGAGAAAAAGAAAGAATCAGTATAATAACCTGAAATCTACCAGAAACCTACCATTACTGAAATTGAAAGGATATAATGAACATACACACACACACACAAAAAAAAACATTCATAACTACAAATAACATTTGTTATACTGATTTAAATGGTAAGAAAAATAATGTATTCATCCTGCATACACATTTTATTAAAATAAAAACCATTTAAATGCCAATTTTCTGAATTTTAATTAAAGTTTCCATTCAGAAGCTCAACTAAAATATCAGTCTATCAAATAATATTATCGAGCACTCTTTACATGTAAATTATTAAAAAAATTTAAAATTAAGCAAAGGAATTTAAGAAGCTCATAAGCAGACAGCCAAAGTGAAAGACCACAAAGGAAATTTAGAAGATAACTACATTGGGTCAGTTTGTCAAGTTTTGACTTCTGATTTCAATTTTAATGGTAGTATTTCCCATATCTATAATGTTCAGAATAAATTGTTTTTACAGTGATAGACAAAAACTAATGTTTAAATGCGAATACTCCTGGCTTTATTTTTATGAGGAATGTAAATGACAGATTGTATTTAAATGTAAATCAACTAGTTTTAAAGGTCACTGATCAAGAGGAATGGTTTGCCTCTTAGAAAAGTAACTGATGAGGAGAAAAATGCAACAACCTCAATTTTTTTTTTTTTTTTCAAATCACAATTCTTTAACATGAATGAGAAGACAAGGAAGCCACAGAACTGGAGATACATGATGTCTTTCCAATGGTGATCTGTATTTAGAAACTGCGGGAAAGACTTTTGGAAGGAACAGTTGTGATTAGAACAGGCATACATATTTGGAAATGTTGTTTAAGGGAAAAAAATCCTGCACTGTCAAGAAAATGATCTGTACAAACTTGATAGGTCTTTTCCCACTCTAATTGCTTGGATTTTGGGACTTGCAGATCATACGTTACCCCACAGCAAAACACAGTAAGAAGTGTTTAAGACATAGCTCTACTGCCTAAAACGTCAGCAATAAAATACTAGAAAAGAGATGAACTCCTTTCAAATTTAAATTGCGTCTGCCAGCAGTGTGTGCTTACATTACAGAGATTCACTTGTAGCATTCTTGTGCCATTTTAAACTATCTAATAATTAAAAACAACAGCAGATAGATATCTATTACATACTTGCCTTTCCACACAAACATGCCATCATGTTCCACATCAAATATGCAACAACTCTTCCACAGTTGTAAGAATACTAATCCAAACAAAGCAAAATTAAAAAGCTTTATCCACTGTATATGCTTTATACAGAAATATATGTAGAGAGAGGAATATATACAGTGAAATAATAACGATGCCATAACCATTTTCAGATAGGGTAAGACTTCTTTATTATTTTTTAATTATACTAAATGAAGCTTTTAGATTCTCAAGTAAAAGAATTGTGACCGTGATTTATTTCCGCTATTTCCAAACATTACTCTACAGTCCAGACTAGTGTTTTAAGCTATTTTCAACCTTTATTTTCTTCAAAAAAAGGAAAGAAATATTTTATGACATTGTAGATGTAGTTTTGAAGCAGTCATTTGAAGCCATTCTGGATTCAAATACATTTAAATGTAACAGAACTTCCTGGAAAACATAGTTGAGACAAAGATGAGCAGTGACTTCAGACTAAGCGGTTAAGCACCTTTCTCGTGTATAGCACCTCCAAAGCAAAGGTGGAATAAAATATCTCACTGCTGGCCTTTAATTTCAGGTCCTTATAAATTTGAGTTTGGCCACTTGGGATGACATTAGCTCTTTGCCTCACGTTGATTGTGGTTGGTTTGCATCGTTGTTTCAGAGAGTAAGGAGGAGACAGATTTTTAACAGGAATGATTCAGTGAATTCCTAAAGCAGAACCTGGGGGAAGGAGAAAGAGACCTATCAATCTAACTTCCAATAATAAGAGATTCAATAATTCCAAAGGTTGCGGCAGAAAAATCCGTATGTCCAAAAATGCTGGCAGTGGGGAACAAGTCCTCTGGGCAGATGTTCCACAGGCCAGTAGCTTCAGTTAGGGTGTAAGTAATATTCTCGGACCCGAAAACTGAGCTCCACATGAGGTACAAATGTAATCCCTAGCTTTGCTTCAAAGAAAGATTCTCCTACTAACGCTCAGCCTATTTAAGCTCTTCCACTTACTGGAATAAAGATGGTAAACTTGGCATCTCTTATGAAACAAGAAGATACATATGATTTCTCCAAATTCTCACCCCCATTTTCCATACCTCCCTATTTAATAAAACAGGTTGCAAAGCTATCTTTCTGCACAGCAGAAATGACAAATCCATGTAAAGACCTGTACGTTTGAAAAGAGTATGTATTTCTGGAGCACATTCTCCTGCAGTGCCAGGTTGCGCTCCAGAGCATCTAAACGCAGCACGCAACAACCACATACCAAACAGAAACTTAAACCATGGCAATTCTGCCCAATATGTCCAAAGAGGACAGTGCAGCGAGAGGATGACAACCTCAACACCTGCTCCTTCCTGCTTTTCTCTGACCTCCAAAGCTGTAACTCTGTAGAAAGGATTTTAACATTGCTGGTCCTGCCTGACCTGCATAAAGACCCAAACCAATTCATATAACCTATTCTTTTACTTTTCATTTTGATCTTTATAACACCCATGTCACTGGATTTTTTTTTTTTTAATTGTTTTACCTTCTCTTAAATATTCCTACAGCAATTTCAGACACTCAGAGGTCACGAAGTCGCAGTACTGAAACTGAATTCAATCCCAAAATTTCCATTTCTGAAACTCTGGAATAATACAGGAATAATCAGAACTAAGAGAGCGATGATTAATTTTTCCTTAACATATGGAAATCACTATGCATCTATAAACTCCATATTCTACAGAACTGCCGATCTTTTCAATAAACAGACCAAATGAAGCAAGACAAATCTGTCAGAGGAGAAATTGGTTAAAATGCCTGACAGGAAACCAAGGCTTTTCATTTTAATACTGATAATTACAGAAATGAAATAATGCTGGCAATGGTATGATAATAATCATACACAACAAGTGAGTGGCTTAAGGGGAATAAAATAATTTTAACATTACTTCACGAAAATGCAAACTTTTCAATTTTTTTATGTTTTAGGCAGGAAATAGTAATATCACTTTATCTTTTTTTGAGATACATGATTATTGTCCAGTTTCGTTAGAAAAAGCAATCTGTGACATCACTTACAGATTTCTGACCTACATTTTCCAAAACCATTGGCTTCATATCCATAGGCAAATAGCAAAATTTAACACAACTAAAAAACCTAAAAATCGACAAAATCACTATAGCCCAGAACTTAATCCGAATTAAAAAAAAAAAATCACATTTGAAGCCATTTCTTCTTCTCGAAGCAGAACTACCTTGACGTGCTCCTTAGAAATAGACATAGAGCTCTACCTGAAATTTTTTTTTTATTCCAGTTGATAGTTCAAATTTACTACACACTGACATGTCGGCAAGAACCAGTTCAGCACAACCTGTTTGCACACGGTAGTGCTGCCAGAGCAACATCATGGTGCTGGAGCTCCCTTGCCTACTCTTCTCTTCCCACATTTCACCCCCATCCCAGCTCTTTCGCCATACGACCCGCCAACATTTGTTTAGGCGCTGTGATGCTGGGCTACTTGAACATCTCAGTTTTCTGCATCTGTGTAAGAGATGCTCAAAAAAAGTGTTAGGCTGTTTTGTAGATGCTAGTGGGAGGGGGTTCAATGAGTGGTAATCTTGATTTCTTGCTCTTGCGTGCTAGAGGAGCACATGGCTACTGCTATGGGTGCCCTGACAGTGCTCACAACCCACTCAACCAGACCTCTCACCAATGAGTTATTCCTCACCGAGTAGAAACCCATGTGTGAGTTTCTTATACGTCTCTGATGTGGGTTTACTGAAAAGGGAAACCCACAAGGCCTTTTCTTCAGCTCCTGCTCCCACTTCCCGGGTGCAGCCTGAGCATCCCCTTCATCCTCAAGGTAGCGCAAAGGGCTGCACGTCCTGAGCTGCTCCCACTGCACACCCCACGGACAACTGCACGTGAACTACAAACGGTGCCTGAATTACAGCAGCAAAACACGGGGTCTAAACAGGTGAAACCGCGCACTGCGACTTCCAAATTTTTATTTTATACTTTCTGGTGTGCGCCAATTAACAAACGGTTACTAACCCGGGTCAAAACTAAACTGGTGGAGGAAGAGATGGGAGGAAATTTCAGATGCTACTGAACTGGAACCTATCTAATGAACTTGCTAGTTTGAAATCCTGGCTACAATTAGAAACAGGATACACCACTTTTCTGGTAGATACTGCTCATAAAACCCACTGGTCAACACAAGCCGCAATTAGCTTTTTACAACACTATTTCTTCAGCTGTGAGACCTGCAACTTCATGCCATTGGCAAGACTGCTACAACAGTACTAAAAGTGCTATTACTCTAAATGCTTAGAGGGATATTTTATAAGCAGGGGAAAAAAAAAAAATAAAAAATAAAAAACGACACAACTATTCTTTTAAATTCCAAATGAAAAAATTTGAATACAACCAACACATTTCTCGTATCTAATAATAGGCCCAGGATTTTCCTTTGCCAATCCCACAGTTCTGATTCACCCTGAAGGGAACCAAGAAATCCCACCCTGTCTTTAACAGCAACTGTTTTTCACTCCAGCTTTGCCTTTGCACATCCCAGATGAGATTTCTTAAGAGTTCATGCCACATAAAGAAATTTACTGTAGAGATGGGAAATTCAGCATTTAGGCAAATCAGGAGTTCTTTTCAACCCAATAAATATTTCTTTTATATAGAAAGAAGTTTACAAAAATATTAAACAAATTGTCTCTGTGGCTTTTTGGTCATTTGCTGATTTTTTTGTAAATCACAAACACACTATGCTGACTTTATAAGTATTTGAGAATAGTTTTTAATACCACAATTTCACCATGGAAGAGCTTGACTATATTTATGTTACCTTGTAATTGGAAAATTAACTCTCTTAAGCTTGCTAATTCATATAATGATTCTAAAATCCAATAATTTCTTTTTAAAGGCAAATTTTGACTACAGAGGCATTTTGAGCCCCATTTAAGCTAACATTTAAATTCTACTAACTTTTTTAAAATTTCTGCAATGATTCTAAGTTCATTCAGTCTCCGAGAACATCACACAAACATGTCCTGCATGCAATCTTTCACAAAATCATACTTAGAGCATCCCATATTTGGGGGGCATGGATGGGAGGGGTTAATATCAAATTTTATGTCCTACCTGATGATTCTCTGTGCCAACTACAAGTATAATTTAAAGTTCCCTCAAAAGCACGTATGAGGGCAAAAATTAATATATCTGATGATGTATTCATACTTTTCCTCAGCTTTCTACTAATACTACAAATGCAGCAATAAACAACTGATGTAAATTGCTGAAATTATCAGTTACCCTTTACATACATCTCCATTCAAATATCGACTTAATTCTGACTTCAGCCTTAATCTATGCAAAAAGCATACTTAGCCTTGCAGGTAACTTCAAGAAAACTATTAAGTAATGAAATTTTCACTTGTTCCAATGTATCTATGTAAAGTATGTTAATCCAATATTTGCACACACACACCACACCCCACCCCCCCAAAAAAAATCAATACAAATGTCTTCACTGCTACAAAAACCCGAAGTGTCATTTAAGAATATCTGCACATGAAAGTTCAACGTGGAGCAACTGGCAAAGGCTTACATCAACATCCAGATGACCAATATAAATAAACCCTCAAAAGGAGGCTTTTCTACTTTACCTTCCTTTTACCATGAATAACGAGCATTGATCAAATCAAAGGCTTTAACTACCTGCTGCGAGTCTTTTCCAGCATAAACGTCTTCCTGCCATAATCAATTTATCTACCTGCCCCAAGAAAATCAGTTTAGGTGTTGGTATGATTTCTCAGGCAGAAGAAAAATTTTCAGCCTCTTCAGGCTGGCGATCCATTACTTGAAATAAAATATTTTCCCAAGCACCTTATTTTTTCTACGGAAGAAAGAATAAAAAAAGGTATCACAGGTAAAGTGATGAAACTGCAAACACCACAAAGATAAACAGACAGCAATGAAAATAATTCAGCCACAAAATCTGAGTTATTTAGTAAATTGGGATCATTCAAGAAAACTGTTGCAATATAACAAAAATGCAAAAGTATAAAGCAACAAAGAAAAAAACTGGCTACTTCTGAATAGAGTGAGAATAGTGTGAAAAGGAATGACTAAGAGGTTTTAAAGGTCACATGGAAAGCAAAAGAAATGCCATACTGCATTCAGTCCTGATATTCAGGTTTTAGAGCAGTTACCAAGAAACTAGAGAGGTACAGAAGAAAGTCATGTGGCTTCTATACCTTGTGTCTGGATAATCATATCCACAGTCAAAAATGAAATTACTATCTCTCTGTCCTGTTACATAGGTACTATTTTTGGATTTCCTTTTATGTCATCTTATCCAAGCTACACCTAATCTTCCAGATCTTACACTCTTATGACATTCCAATTCATCCATATACCTGAAGCTAAACTTCCTCCCCTCCTCTTCCTGATATTATCATCCTGCATCTCACTTTCTGTTAATGGAAATCTTATTCCATCATATGCACTCAGGAAACTGTTACAGAGATACTTTAGGTTTTTTGTAAATCCAGTGCTTTCTCAAACTTCTTCCACGAAATAAATCACCTTTCTGCATCATATTGTTCACCTTCACTTTTAAAGTTTTTCAAAACTTTACTGCAGACACCTACTGGGCTGTAGTTTAATGAGCCTTTCCTTCTGCAGCAGTGATGGTTTCAGCAGTGTCCACCTACTCCTCACCACTTCTTCCTATCCCTGTGCTCTGCTCTCAGTTCTGCTCATACAAGTACTTATTCAGGTGTATAATGAACCAGATGAAACCAAGAAAAAAATCCAGGTTTAAAATAGGCATTTTTTAAAAATAAAGTTACTTCAGCACAGATCAGCTGTGCACAAATATTACAGTACAGCTCAGGAGGTGGTGCAGAATGAGAATCGTCAACAGCAGCTGCTCAAGTTAGCCATGGAACTGAAGAATTGCTGAAAATAAGCCTTCTGCAACAGGAAGTTGACTTCAGTTATAAACATCCCATAAAGCAGCTGACTAAATTGTTTAACAGGTGACTTTCAACCTTCTCAAAAGCTGTGTTTGACACCTGCAAGGAAACTCTTCCAAAGGTCTGTCTCCTCATCGCTTTCTTTCAATCCCCTCCCCATACTTTTCTTGGCTGCACCACATAAGGAAGCTCAATGGCAGTTGGGTTGGGGTGGGTTGTTGTCACCAAGCCTTACCTTGCCGATCAATTCTAGCTCAGTCTGTGTTTGCACTCCATCTGTCTAAATCCAGCTGATGTCTTGCATTTTGAACAGGCGACTGAGTCTGGCTTTGCCGGGTATTATAGCATTTTGCAAAACCAGAATGGGATCTCTGTCCAAGACTCAAAACCAAAGATACTAAAATATATGAAAACCAGCCTCCCCTCTCAAAGAATTGTAAACAACATCACTACCCACATGTGTATGACAACTGCAAGGTGAATTTCTCTTGCTTTCCCCCCTCCCTCATCTTTTAAAAAAGGAATTAAATCTGGAAGCACTGATGTGATGTTATGCATTGTGGTCAAGTTCTTGCTATATGGATACAGATACAGGAAGCAAAATAAATAAATAGAGAATAATGAAAAATAGAGAAAAATAATCTTTTTAGGGATTACTAAATAGATGTTATTATTTAACTTAGATTGAATTAAAAAAAACTCAAGAAATATATGTATATCACTATATACTGAACTTCGAGCATATGGATAGAATTAAAAGAAAAATAATTACTGAAAAAAAATTTTTTATTCCATAAGCTAAACTAATTTTTTCTTGTCATACAGAGAACCCTAATCTGACATTTCCTTCTCTCTGAACAAAAGGGTCTGGATTTTTTTAGTACAATTTTTTCAAACTGCATGTCTTCCTGAACAGGTGGAAAGGCTGTTTGGAGAGCATTTTTCTGCAAATAAAATTTGATTGGTTCAACATGGACCTTTCATGTAACGTTCCTATAATGAGTAAATTAGTAGGTGATATAAAACTGTGAAAATGGAAGGACTGTAATGAAAAGCTTAATATGCTTTTTACAGTAATGCTGAAAAAAGTGATGCCATGTTTAAGTTGATCATGTTTTTATTCACACCCCCAGGCAAACCAGCAAAAACTCAATGAGCGGTGTGATTTTATTAAATATATTTATAATGAACAATTTTCTTCTCCTTTGAAAACAACTGACTTGAAGGAACACTGTAGCATAGGGGATGCCAGCTGACATCTAGGTACTACAGGCTTTTCAATTCGCACAGGATTTCCTATTATTGACTGAAGGTGAAAGAATCACGAACACAGAGAGAGAAGAGAAAAAGCAATCTTAAGAAGCCAGGAGCACATGAATTTTAAACAGATAAGAAAAGTACAGCAACTTCGTAGGAGTTGGTGGGAAGCCTGCTACACTTAGAAAGCTGTTCAAACATCCCCTCTGCTGAGCCTATAAGAGGATGCTCAGGACACCCATTGACTTCAAAGAAATCTGCAATCATCATGGATTAGAAACTGCCTCGATTGCATCCTTTGTACCAGAAGCAGGACAGCACTTGTCTTGTGAAAGCATACTACGAAATGGTAAAGAGAATCTACTTGGCTTTACAGATAGAAATCTCTGCTCTTGAGAAGGACACAGCAAAGAGGTGTCAGATACAAAAGTTACTCAACTTACTTGGTTTTGTCCTAACTCCACAGAGGAAGAAAAAACTGGCTGACCTTACTGAAAATTCAGAAAAATCCATATGCCAGAAAATAAGTAGCATTTAGATATGGGATCTTTCTATATCCCTTACATAAAGAGGTCTGAAGAACAGTGCTTGATCCTTAAAACGTCCATCACTCCACAACTGTACTTTTTGAACCAGCAGACATATATAAACACACATGGATACAGACTGTACAGTTCCAGTGAGAAAGCTACATTGTCAGATATTTAACTGATATATGTCAGATATTTGAGTCCTCACAATTCATTCATCTGGAAAAGTAACAGCCATATCCATATGGTCAGACTACTTAAATATGAGATGCTTTCAGTTCTGCACTACCAAGTTCTGTAAGTAGCCATTTCAAAATTAATACAAAAATTAAAAAAAAAAAACAACTTCAAAAAAATTGGAATTTCAAACATAAAAAAATTCAAACTTTATTACATGAGGTTCCATGCAAGAACATTTTAAAGAATTAAAAGTATTTTTTCACTGATGCTATGGTGCGATTCTCAAAAAGAAACTGCTTTCATCACCAATGGCTCTCAGAAGAATCTGGAGAAGCAATACAGAAGGGAATAATATCAACTCAGAAAAAATAATATAGAGAGATATATAGATATTTAACAGCAATAAGTATTTTCTATGCCTTCAAATCAAGGACAAAAAGTAACTGTGGGGTTGTATTTTGAATTGTTTGTAACCTGTCCAAGCACTTACCATCACTTTGTGCCCTGACCACAAAGAAAACCAACATATCTAACCCATTTCTTTTTCAGTCTTCAAAACACCTTTCCAGTCTGACTACAAGATGACTCTTACTAGAACTGAAAATCCCTTAAGTTGAGGAGAAAGTCAGAAAAAAAGACAAAGACAGAAAGAAAATGCATTTTCTTCTTTACCAACATTAAAACATGAAGTAACTTCTTGCATAAATACATAAAAGCCTGCAAATTATGATGGGATTAATTAACAAATGACTAGTATTTGCAGGCTAAAGGAAATGCAAGAAGTAAACAGGTGACAATGAAGTGCTAGTTCTTCAAAAAAAGCAATTTAGCTAACGTCAGATTAATTTTTCCACAGAAGAATTTTTCTTTTCATACACAGTTTCCATCTTGATAGCGAATCTTTGATCAGTGTCTCTGAAAAAATAATCTCTGTGAAGATTAAGAGAACAAAGGAACCCAGATAAACTCAAAAACGGCAACAAAACGTTTCAGGTCACCTAAACTACTACGCACACCTCAATGGAATACAAATAGTTTTCATATAGGATTATAATGGAAAGTGAAGTGGTTTAAAAAAAAAACCAAACCACAAACAACTGTCACCTTACATACCTTTTCAAACAAGATAATACATTAAGCGTTAATAAAAATTGGTAACAATCAGACAATGTCAATCCAGGAATTACAAAAGACAAAACTAATCAGTGCTTACTGTGGAATGAAACCTAGCACTTAAGCCAGTTGTTGTATCTCAGACACAGAGAGCAGCAAGCGTGAGACCAATCATTAAAAAATGAATACATGGTGATCTAAAAAACATAATCCCATTTTAGTGACCTGATAATATTCATGGTACCTATTTCCTCTAAAACACCTTTAATTAACACTTCAGTCTCAGACACCTTTCCTGTAAGCTACTCTGTGAAAATCCTTCATAAACTGTTTCACAGTTAACAAGGATGCACCGAATCTCCCTGGCTTTTCTGCTGGGCCTCGTGGTCTTTCAACTCTACCTCTTTTACCTTGCTTGTCTAATGGCTGCCAACTTGCTGGAACACTTCTTGCTTCCAAAGGATTTGGAAAAGATTCATAAATGGTTTTCACATCTTGAGCTTTTTTGCAGAATTATTTTTGGCCTCCCTTACAATATTTTGGCCATTGAATACTTGCACATTATGATACCTTTTACAAAAATATTTACTTATCTAAAAATAGCTTTCTCTACTGTCCTGATTCCTCATTGTCTTTTCCTCATTTTCTATTTTAATGAACATTATTTATTTTCCTTACTGCCTTGAAATTTCTCAAGAACAATAACCCCCAGGAAATCAGTATGTTTTAGTTCTTTTTAACTGCCTTTTAAGCATATCTCCCTGTATGTGTAGTTCCTTTTGGAGATCAAACACTACCATAGTGAAATTGGCTTTTTTTTTCCCCACCTCCTACAAGGCTTTGAACCAAATGTGTACCATCGTTTCATATGTTTTCAATAGTAATGGTTTTAGTCCTATGCTCATTCAAAAGCAAGAGTCTTCCTCTTCTGTGATCCCTGACTACAGCTCAGGAAAGCTGTCTTCAGACAGACAACTTCTGCCTCATCATCGATGAGCTTTTCCTATTTCATTGCAGAACTTCAGTCCATAACAATATAACTATACTGCCTATTAAAATAGTTAACTTGTTTATCTAACCAGAAGGTAAAGCACAACCTCACATCTTCCCTATATAACTTGTATAGTATCACTAGTCCACAGTGAGGATTTCCCACTTGGAAAAAAGGATGGGAAGAGTGAAGTGACTATTTGCTAATGACAAAAAAAAAAAAAAAAAAAAAAGAAAAAAAAAAGGCACAAAACTCCTGTATAAATCTCACTACACAAAACTGCAGATGTTATCAAGCTCAGTGACCAGGGGCAAAGATGGCAGATGAAAGTGCATTTTCCACCACTGCAAAATATGAGGAACAACATAGGGAAAACATAGGGAAAAGCAACCCTACTTTACATGTAAAATGATCAGCTTGCAGTTAGCAACTGATCCTGGAGTCACAGTTGGAAGCCCTCTAAAAACCAGCAGTTCTGCACAGATTTGGTTTTGTTCAGGAAATGAAAAGAGGGCGTGGGGGGGAATACTTCAACATCATTGTATAAATTTATTACACATCTACATCTTTAATGCCATGTGCCCTTCCACCTCCAGAAAAGTCTGCTAGAACTAGAAGATGTATCTATAAAGTATCCACGATGAGAGGCACTGAATGCTTTCCACAGGAAAAGAGTCTAAACACACTTCAATCTTCAATTTTCAATGTAAATCACAGAGAAGAAATATGATTAAAATAATGTGAAGACAGACAGCATGGAGATGAATAGAACTCACATTACTACCTATGATACAAGAACTTAAAGGCACCTCAAATTCTTCAGTCATCAGGTTTCTAAGCGTCACATAGGCAGTACTTCTTCCCTCAGATTTGTGGAACCAATGGCAGCAGGATGTTTCAGAGAGGAGGCAAATACTAACGAAAGAAGTTATGAAACAATAACACATCTGTCCTCAGTTAAAAACTATTGTCCAGTTGCTACCCTGAGACTCAGGAACTCCATAAACAGCTAGTTCTTACAGGCTAGGATGGAACAACCAGGGACGAAACAACCCATACATGTCCTCTTCATTTTCAACTACCATCACAGAAGGAATACCAGATTTTTCATTAACTTTGCCTGTAATCACCATGTTTAATATTTTCTGAGTTAGACTTATGCAGACTTTGGCATTTCACGTATGTCATCAGATCAACTCACATTTCTGCTAAAATCCTCTACTTGTTCTAACACAAGCTACTTAATAGTCAAGGAGCTTCATCAAGCTTTTGGCGTTCAGTTCACTTTGAAACTTTTTAGGCATCCTGGTGTTTGTGTTTAGGAATCAGAGTTCCTTAAATAGTGTTGATGAAGGCACCTCCAGAAATTATTCCAAACACCTCAGGCAGATATTCCTAGTCATACCAAAGTCCTACTAAACCCAATCCATCCCAATATTTGCAGATTTACAAATGTGTAAGACAGCACTTCCCAAGTCTAATTAAAACTTTGCTAACTTGCACACCTGTTAAAAGCAAAAATATACCAAAAAAATAATAATCCCCCAAAACACAATAATGACGAACTACATGCTCTACTTCACAAAGCCAGACTTCATTCACAAATGTATCAGGTTTTATTCTCAGCAGAAGATGACTCACTGCATGGTCACTCCCTTCGATCTTCAAACATTTTCCTAATATATGCAGGAAACAGAGCTACAATAGTTTGCTTATGAAAAGTGAGGGGGTTTTAATAAACCAAGATCTTGCAAAAGATGGAAGAATTCTACTCGTACAGAAAAGAATATTTAGTATACAGTAGAATATTTAGTAACAAAGACATACTTCCACTGGGATTTATCCATGTCTCACGGAATAATAGAGAAATAATAATGATGAATTATTACTATATGACAGAGACATTATCAAGTAAGTTTGACCCAAATCTAGAAGGAAATATCAACCAATTATTGATAGTGATTGACTGAGATTACCATTTCATTTATTTAAGAAACGAACAGAAATAAACAAAGCCACAAAAGCTTAGTTTTAGTCCGAATCTTCTAACAATATACTACTCTTGGCCAAAATGTAATGGAGAAGGCGAGAATGCTGAGAACAGTAAAAACCAGAATTTACTCTCAGTCTTTCATCGCAGTCTATTTTTATGTTATTTGACAGGAAGCCACCCTAGCAGGCCCTAAAAAGTAAGAATGTCACAAAACTTAGTTTTATTGCCCTTTTCATAGAAAGTTCTTCAAAAGCTCATGTTTCATATGTCTTCTTACTCGACTTTTTTTTACTTTAATATTAGCTTTTTAAACATACAGGTATTTTAAGCTGCCTTTCTTGTTGTGTTTCCCAGTTGCACATAATAGCACCTAACCTCTCTTTCATAAGTCAGAATTCCTTCTACTCATTTTTATTTCTTAATGCAAGCCAGAAAAATGTCTTAATTACTTTTTTACTCCCCATTCTGTACATAGCAGAAATCTCTGATTTCAAATGAAACAAAGGAAATAAACACAGCTGTAAAAAACAAGACAACTCCTTGCAGTAACAGAGGAAACATATACAGAGATCTCTGTTTTTCTCAAAAGCACTCAGATAAAGACCTATGATTTTACCTCTTCTGGGGTAGAGAAATAAACTCTACGATTCCCTTAAATCAGGCCATAGGCTACAGCCTATATTGTCAGTCATAACTATTACTCAAATCTGATTCCAACATCCACAGGCCTTCTCTTCAGGCACTGTTTGTAAAAGCAGTAAGACCATTTTTCAAACTGAAATACTATTTAACTCTAACAGTAGCAGATAAGAGAGAGCAAATTGAAAATAAATAAGTAAAATGAACAATACACGTACAGAGGTCCTACCATCGCATGGTAACTGATGAGGCTACTCTTGTTCCTCCTAAATCTTCAATGAACTGAAAGTTTACTTCTGCTGTCTCAAAGAATTGGCAAAAACAACTCACAGATGGGAGCATAGAATTACTATGTTAAAATTCAAGCTTTTTCTGTAAGTAACCTCCACCGTATTTTCTTGAAGACTGCTTTTCTTGAGCTACTTGGAATACAATGGGGGACAGATTCCAGCTGACTCTTTCCCACCTCTTAACCTATTTTCTACAAGATCTGTGTTTCCCCACCTCAAAAGCAGTCTCAGCTAAGGCAAGACATAGTAACTCAGCTGCAAGATAGACAACTTGACATTTATGACTACTGTAAGTTCTAATAGCCTGAACCAATTACTTGATCTCCACAGCCCCCAGCTTAACATTCTTTTAAAAGATTCTGGTAGTAAACCAAACCAAAAATCCCTCTAAAAATTGTTTTTCTATACTTCATCTCATATGGATCTTTGGCTAAATGAAAATGATTGCTGTTTTCAAGGAACATCTGTTTAAAATTGATTACAAGAGCTTACAATGTCCAGTGACATTAGTCTCTCTTTCCTTTTTTTCCTATTTACCACTATATTACCATGGAAAACGTTAGCTCTCTTTCTTGGATAGTTGTTACTGCTTGACCTCTAGATGCAAATTATTCGACAGTGCCTAATGCAGGTAAGTCTCAGAAAACTGGTCACTTGAGCTGCAGGCTCCCAGGTAATAAAAATCTGATCACAAAGGGTGCCCGTTTCCTTTGCCTCTGAATTACCCCAGTCTTTGAGACAGATGCCACACAATTCGTGATGAAGAAAGACACCTGCTATGCTGTGGGGAAAACTCAGTTTTTGCCTTAAAATCAGCTCAAACCATGTAATCATTTAAAAAAAAAAAATTAGCTGTTTCTGGTTTGTCACCTCTTGGATTTAAATGGAAGTAGAAATACACATTCTTTGATCATTACAGAATGTTTATGAAACTGCACGGTAATAATTCACAGTGCTGGACTGTGACAGCAAAGCTGTTGAGAAACCAACAATAAAGGAGACAGCGACTTAATTTCAAACACACCATAGGTGGTTGCCACTAGAAAAAAGGAGAACTATCATTGCTGACAGGACTGCTCCAACCTCCCCCTAATCTAGGGTGCTGATTTGGGCAGAAGGGCTATAAAACCCAGGAGTCATGGATAAAAAGTGACATTCTTTCTAGAGGACAGGCAGCTGTTGCTTAGAAACTGTTTACAGACAGATCCTGCTGGCATATCTAAAAAAAAAAAAAATAAAAATTAGGTCATTCTTGGCTCTAGGTAGGAAAGATCTTTATTGATATAAAATCCTCTACATCTTCTCTTTATGTTTACTGTCAATAATGAACAATGCTTTAGGCAGAATTACCAATTTTGAAACAATCTGGTGGCTAAACAGGGTGGATTCACATCACAGTTCACCCAGGGAGCTGAGCCCAGGCTCCAGGCATAGACTGGACTTCTTAGGAGAGGACTGGCATCAAAAGTGAAATCAAAAGAGGGGGGGGCAAAAGTGCAGCTAGTCTTCTCATCCATCTCTCAATTGTTGCAGAGGGGAAAAAAAAATACAAAAATTAAGAAAAGAACATGCAAATACCACTGAACCGAGAAAAAAAAAATCTCAGTTCTACTTTTTAAATGTATGATAAAACCAGTTCTGCTAAAAATGAAAGGGGAAAGGCCATAACACTTCTTTGAAGCTATGAGAGAACAAACTTTGCCTTGAAGAACAGAAGGTAAGGTTTGAATTGGATCATTTTATTATGAGAAATGGTACAAGGAGCTCCTAAGTGTCTAAAACAAAGTTGCAAGCATATGCAGCGCTCGCTGCACAGAGAAAAACAAATTAGTTCAGAGAAGATGGGAAAGAAAAATTATATCAATCCAGAGCCAGTTTTCTCCCCTGCATAAATAATCCACGCTTGAACAGTTTCTCCTCATATAAATAACTACATTTATAAGAAGCCTCAAGTAAGAATGCTCTTATATCATTATTCACTTAAAAACCACTCCAAAAATTCAGACAAATCACTGCTTTCTAACTAAGAGAAAATAAAACGCACAGCTTGTGGTAATAAACAGCTCATTGTCATCCTTCCAGAGAAAGTCTTTTTTTTCTCTTAAAAATAAATGTAGCACAGGCTTGTTTTCTTACATTAAGCAAATAGTGTCAAATAAATACAAGGAGAATAAGTACTACCACATGGCACCTAAGGTAGCGAAGGTCCAGATGCGATAGTGATAACCCCAAAAAACAAAGCTGGTGTTTTAGAACAAGTGCCTCTGGTTTAAACTTCAGGGGCAGATTTCGAATGCAGTTAACAAAGCACATATTCTCTATAGTGTCAACATAAGGTCACCATACCATTCTTGAGGCAGGAAAAATAAGGATCATGAAAGCATGTGTAATTTAATCACTGTTGCTTAATTCAAAGGACAAACTCAACCCTGTGTTCTGACGCTGCGAGTGACAAAGAAGCTCTCTTAAGACAATTTGTGGAAACTATAGGTGGAGTTAACATATAGGATACATGTTTGGGTTTCAAGGGTTATCACAACGTAACACAAGTTCAAAGTCTGTGAAAATTGTTTAACTCCCTCATTCAATGCATGGCTTCCCACAGAAGGAAGGTGGCTAATGGGTAAGAGCCTACTCTCCTATGCCCGAAATATAAACAAAAACAGCAAAAAAAGAAAAGCCTCTCAAGAACTACAAATATTATTATCTGCAAATTAATCTAGAAATATACTTTTGATAAAAATAATCATACAAAGAATGTTAATTATTTACAAAATTGAAGATAACGTGGCCCATTTCCCAAAGGTTCATAAAGCCACACAGGAGACTTCTGAAGCGTGGAGGAGAGGCCAGCCTGATTTTTATTCATGTATTTCTGTGTTTATCTACATGGAAAACAGAATTATTTTCTAGTTAGCCCTTTGTCGGGTTTTTCAGGTTTTAAAATAACTGTTAATGAAATCACAAGCCTTCACCACAAAAAACAGTAACAAAAGGAGCAAAAAGACAGCAAATATTGGACTGTAGCAACTCTGAGCAAGTGTGTAGCAAAAAAGCATCTCCTTACATTCAGTTGTCTTGAAATAAAACACAAGGAATAATAGATTACACTTTACTGAGGCCTCACTATAATGACAAGCATTTGCTAACAGTTTTCACACAAATACAGCTCTTAAAAACTGTTGTTTTCCTTTGGCTTATGAACATAACTTAGCATGATATAGTTCAGCGGTGGAACTATTCATTACATTAACACATAAGATATCCAGAAATCACCCAAATCATACGTAATTTATTATAATAAAAAATAAGGTTGTCTATTTTCCATCTTTTCCATAGCATTCTGCAAAATGTAATTTTAACACATTCAAATATTTTTAACTTTAAAAATACTATCAACGCATAATTTTCATTAATTTATGCAGAACTATATAGACATACACTTTTTGGACTGAAGTTCGGACTGAAGTTTAGGATTGACAGTAGACAAATACTTTATTTAACAGAAGTAAAACATGGTAGGTTTTTTTGTTTTGTTTTGCACTTTCAAATGAGAGGACCTTGATAAATATGGCTAAAACCCAACACTTTCTTTAGTGATGATGAAACATGTGCAAGGACTGCACATGGTAGTATCACTATTGTGACAGAAGAAATCTAAATGATTACAAACTTTCATCAAATTGATCTATTTTATTTAGTGGGAACCAAAAATGAAAGTGCAATAGTTGTTTCTTGGACACCAAAATTTCTTTGGAGAAACAAACAATGAAACCTTTCTAACATACTGACTATGATCACCATCCCTGACATATCTTGCACCTCACTTTGTAAGATTTTTCCATAGTACTCTCTATATTTAAAACACAGACCAACAAATTTAGATCCTTCATACAGGATATTCTACATGTGAGATACACACACCTATAATACACACAATTTTAGGACAACATTCATAATTCTCCCTATTTCCACTTATCTGAGGGATCTCCTAAGTGTCAGTACCCTCATCAAATTTCATAATTATTTAATGTACCTTGCCACACTAAAGACTAACCAAGAATTGTGGTTCCTCCCATGGCACTCTTCCACCAATGTTAGCACCATTTGAGAGAAATATAACGAAACTCATCAAGTAACTCAATGCTCTGATGCATTTGGGTTTCTTTTTTTCATCACCGAGATGAGCTGCAACCCAGGACATTGTACAGAAGCAAGACAGCAGCAACAGATGCGATAGAGGACCTGCATGGGACCCATGACCTAACTGAAGAGCAAGCTGAATACTGTAAGGTGTCTAAAACGGTGTGTTACAAGCTCATGCTTAGATAACTGAGTCCATCTGTAATGTTTTGTTCAGCTGGCCCAACATGACAGAACGAGTTTCTCACTTCAGAGGAAAAGCTATCTTTAGATCAAAAGAGGAACAAAAAATAGCTCATTAAAATAAAAGTTTGAGCAGTGTGTATCGCATATTTTCAGCAGCCGAGAAATCGGATGCAAAGAAGTGATGATGTACTGCACACTTACTGGTTTTTGGTTTGGTTTTTTTTTAACCTGTTGAAATGTTAAAAAAAAAAAATCCTACTCGCATAAATCATTTGCCTTCTAAAGCATGTAACAGATACAATTAGTATTCACAACAGCTCTATAAGGTACCACAGATAAGCATCTAAATTTTCCAGAGATTTAAGTAACTTATGTATCATTGTAATACCACACAGGACTGGCTCCTGCTACACTTAGAAGACCTATACACAGTCCGCACCCAAAGGCAGAGCCAGCTCCAGTAGTATTGGGTAAGAGCTTTGCAACATTAATGGAAATTCTGTAATTACTTTTAAAGGATCAAGGATTTAATGTTGCATAATCTGAATACCCAAACTAGTCCCTTAGCTAAGATACCCAGAAACCCATCTGCAATGCTGGAAGAGGCCCCCGGTAAAATAAATCTTTCTGCTTGGTCATTGTGAAGTCTTTCTCTTGTTTTGCCCATTTGTTGAGATTGGAGAAACATATTTCAGATTTGAGGCACCTAATTTACTACAAAAGGGGTATTATGTGAACACCAGAGCTAAGGTTCTATACGGGTGCTTTTTTTTTTGTTTTTTTAATGCATAAAGGAAGTTCATCTACTCAAGACAGTATTTTTTTTTTCTATTTACATATTTCCCTCTGATTTAAAGGAGGTCTGAGTACTTGAAGCTGATGAAAGTCTACTTGCAACATACCTTTCCCACAGCAGCTCCACTTTGTATTTCCTACACCCTAGCTGTAAAGGACAAGAAGTTACTTCAATTCTAAGCATTTTTTTAGTAATTTCTAATTAAAGCTAGGTGGAAATGATTAAAAATACATTTTTAAAAGAGTGACTTCAAAATTCTTTCCTCACTTACATTTTTGTGGTTTCACCCCAATGAAAAAAGCTTTCAATGAAGAACAGTCATAAAAGAGAAACATCCAAACCAGCGTAGCCAAGAGCTGAGCAGAGAAGGTCACTCAAAATCTCGGAGATCCAAGTTCAAACTGCCCAAATCACACCACGAATTTCAAGCACACCTAACGTGTTTAAACTCCAACATTTTATTTCCTTGGGGAGGTGCAGCTTTTAGTCCTTCCTTCGAAGCTGTTCCTTTTATGTAACCAAATACTAATTGCTCTGGTCCACCCATGTCCTACCATTACAGAGTCCATCTCACTCACACTCTGTTTCAAGAAATAATTATTGTGAATTAGCTCCCAAGGGTGGATCAGGAAAGGCTTTAGCCATCACAAGTCCTGCAACATCCTTATGGTACAAGAAATCTTTCTTCTGGATATCACAGCAGCAGAATGGACCTCACACCACCTCCAACACTTTTATGGTGCAGAGAGAGCAAACATAAGAGATCCCAATTTTTACATCATTATGGAAAACTGATTAAAAAAAAAAGTGTTTCCCCTTCCTCCTGACTGATCTTTTTATGGAAAACCTGCCAAGAAGCTGTTCTTGGGCTATGTAATTTTTTTGGTTTGTTTCTTTTGGTTGACTGTCAACCACCCAGCAAAAATAAACTCATTAAGCCGACAGGAGACCTGAACACACTCATGTTGTCAGTGCGTCTCAGTATCATTCTTGTGAACACAAAAGCTATAAAATAATTAAAATAAAGTTAAGCTGACTCCACCCTTAGAATGCAACTGAGTTTCGAAGGATCTGTCAGTCCAAAGTCAGTCTCTCACAGCATCTGAGCTAAAGGGTACAACTTCAGCGCCTGTCAAGCCAAAACAGTTCTGAAACTAGTAGCAAGCAAGAACATGGGAGTGCGGAGCCTCAAAAAAGCATTTGTGTCATCATTACAGCTCTCAAACTGATTGTGTTTGCAAGCCTCCTCTTTTCGCATCCAAGCCACACTGCTTTTCATGTGCTGGGTCTGTCCACATATCTATGATTTTTCTTTTGCTGCCACCAAATTTGTAGTTTGCTGAATGGATACCCGGTTTAAGTCACATGAAGACTCCTAATCAGTGATATTTCTACTTAAAGCAAAGAAAAAAAAAAGTCACCATGGCTACTACAGTCACTCAGCTTTCTCAACTACTTCAAGACATTAATTCTGACAGCTTTTTGGCTGTTTGCACAAAATGTATGCTTCCATATTGCTCTGTCATGTAAATTACGTTATGCTGCTGCGTTTGAGATCACCTGGGACCATAAAATACCTCTGGCTGGCATTCCAAGAAGACTCCGTAAGAAGCAAGGTGATCGTTTCTGTGATCGCAGTAAGGAAATTATAATTAAATATATTAAATATAATAAAAATTAATAATAAAATGCTATTTCTTACCCTGCCAACTGAAGGTAAATATCAAACATAGATACCCCATATGTTTTCTAGTTCTTAGGCTGAATTTGTTAAAAAAAAAAAAAAAAAAATACTGTTGGCAGTAAATACAGAATTAGAACAAGGCAAGCCAAAAAGTATTTGTAAGGCTGTAGAAAATGCTCTGGAAATGCACTTAAGTTATTTAGAAGATGAGGAAAGCACGCAGGGGAATGATAAAATTTATATAAGGTTTGAAGCTGGTTTTCACACAAACAGAGCATAAGTAGAAGACAATCCTGCTCAGGACTTGTGTCCTGACTGTTCCGTAGCATCTAGAAAGCACCTGTACAGTTCCATTACTCTGACCTGCACTGACCCAATATTCCCTGGGCTTAGGCCTGAATGCAAGGGTTTGACTTTGAGTATAAAAGAAAAAACTTTGTTCAAGGATGCAAGTCACCTAAAAAGTTTTTAGTGTGCAAGAGCAGATTAAAGCATCCAGGGATTCAGTATGCTGGCTGCCTTAGCCATACACTGAATTCTCCCTCAGCCATGCAAGTAAAATTATACCATAAGATAGCAACAGTTTTTCTCTCTTTTTTTTTTAAATGTTCCTGTTCTTGCTAGATATCAGATGTGACCCAGAAACAGTGTTTAGCAAGTCCAAAAGTCCAAAACATTTTGTCAGCTGAATGAAATAGGCTTGAATTTTACAGAAAGCATAGGCAGCCCACCCAAGTACAAGTGACAGCTTTGCATACTGCTGAGGGCTCTGACTAGTGCTCCCAGCCAACTAGAATATTTGTTTGAAACTATTTATTCCTATTCTATCCCTACACAGCCTCATCCTCCTTCATTCATGGACTTCCTGACAATTTATTTTTCTTAGAAGTATTTCTGCATAGCATCTAAGCACTGGAAATGTAGATTACAGAGATAATAGATATATTTAAAATTAGACTAAGCAGCTGTAATTCTGAATTTGCATTTCTGACTTGATTATAGTAAGCACTCAAGACTATTTGTATAAGAACTAGAAACGAGTACATATGCTGCAATAAAAATACATTAATCTCTCTCACTTTGACCCTGATCAAAAAAAAACCTCGGTAACAAATGGCAGTCGTTTCTTTCTAACTGATGAGAAATGGTAGTTGTTTCTTCACAATTCTGTAACGTCATTTTAAAGATTCACCTGTGGATTTTAATTGCAAGAATTAAATTAACCAGCATTCCTACATTTTACAAATGGAAGAACTGTTCTCCTACTTCCAGATTGAATCTGCTAAATTATTTCAAACAGGACTGCAAATGCTGATGAGTGATAGTCTAATCTTAATCAACAACAGGAAAAATAAATGGCAATTGTTTAAAGTCAGGCTTGGTTACGTGCAAGCACTGCTGGCCCTAAAAGATGAATGTATTTTTTGATCATCATCTGTAAAAAAGAAGGAAAGAGCTACTTAAAACATGCATCCTTCTTGCTCTGGATGCTTCTCACTTGGAATTTTAGTTGTTATCTATTTTATACCTTTTCTTGAAAGGCTGAACAGTCTTTTGCTATCTAAACAGTCAACAGTTGTAACCATCAGATAACTATGAAGAGTTTTGATAAATTCTGAATCAAAATCTAGCACAGATGATACAATTTATTTTACTGAAATATTCTGGCACAATTTTAAAAAGTTATAAAACCTTTTCCATCTTGGTAAAAACTGAAGTAACCATTTTCATCATATGATTTTCTACAAAGATGAAGAAAAAACAAAAAGTAATCAGCTTCAATACTCAAAGTTTCTCAATAAATATGGTGGCATTGTTAAAGCAACAGCAGCTTTAGCTTCCAGGAGTTTAAGCATGAGATCTAGTCATCTTAATAGGAAATATGTATTATGCTTCTTTCATCTAACAAAATAATCAGATGTTTTATTACACAACACTGGCCATAAACAAATTTAACCTCCATGCATTAGCCCCATCTTGCTTACAGATGCAATATTGCATCCAGTGGGGGATATGCAATGGTTCAGATATGAACTCACACGAAGAATTAACCGTGGGCAACTTATCACAGCTGATCATATTTTATATCAGAAAGAGAGACCATTCAATAAATGTTCAAGGAAGATAATACTTAATGGCAGAGGACACCACCTCTATTGTCTATTTATTTATAGTCATTAACTTAATTATTCTCTATTTTTTTACATTCATTAATTATTTACAAAAATCTCTAAATTGACTCAGAAGTTACAGAACACTAAAGAGGACATCTTACTAGACCAAGGAGCAAAAGCCAAAATGTTTTTCCAGAGGCAGTGAGGGAGCAAAAAAATATCTTCTCAGATAAATATATCTGTCTCAGATTATTTGAGCAAATGAAACTGCAAATATTTTTATGCCACTTCTCAAGAGGTTTTATTCATGTTTGTTAACACGATTCCTTTGGAAAGGACACAACTACTGCTACTAACATTATGATACTACAATAGAAATAAAACCAGTGCTTACTGAACTTCTGTAGTAGTATTTTACTCCATAATCTAACCTGAAAGTTAAATCTTTAAGAAGAGGTTTTTCAGAATTTCTTTTGATGTTTGGAAAGATTTAGAGCACTGATAAAAGCAGTTTTCTCAGCTCTGCACAGGATGGACGCAGTTTCTGTATTTAAAATATAAGGAATAAAATATTTCTAATTGATCCATTTCTTACAAGTAAAACTTGGAGAACTGAGAGATTTAGCTGTCCCCACTGTGCTGAATGGGCTTTAATGGAGAATTTCCATAAAGACAGATTCAATGGAATATAGAGGGGTGGCTTTTGTTAGTAAATAATAAGAGTATTAAAAATTAAAGTTGGTTAGTTGTAGAAAAGGACAAACTGATTAATCCATTTACAAGAAGCCTTAATTAACTTAAAAGATTAAGTCCCATTTGCAGAAGTCACCTGGGCAACAAGGAGCCTAGCCTGACCAAAACCACTCCCACTTTCTGCTTAGCAAAGTGTATTCAGAATTTAAGTTCCACTTATATTCAGATTGTCTTCTGTTCTAATATTCTTGTCTACTTTAAGCATAATGTAACATATACTTGTTTTTAAAATACATAGCTTCAAAGAAAAGGACAAGTACACAGGAGAGAGGAATGTCACATAATAATTATTATAACACCAGTGATAACAGGTTGAAATATCCATAAAAATAGCTCTTAAATATTCTAAACACAGAGCTTCTTCTGCATAACTCCAATATCTACTATTTTTCTTACCTCTCAAATTAAAACCCTGTGAGATGTTCTTACTGTTACAGGATTCAGCTTCACTTAACCGTATAATTCTCATTATTTAAGAAGCCTGAAAACTTGGGCAGTCTCTGCAGCAATGTTGAAAATGTTTCTCTACTATTCTCAATCCTAGAATACTAATGCAAGGAGTGATGTGACTGAAAAGTGTAGCTAGCCAAAAAATATTGCAAAGGAAAAAAAAAAACCAACTTGCTGTCAGAAATGCTGATTCAGCAGAGTAAAAGTACTTCAAAGAAAGGGCCGCTTTGTCAACACATCCAATGAAAAACTATTGAAAAGCTCTCCTCCTGCTCCCCATAAAGTCAAAATGTTTTGTATGATGACAGGAAATGAAATTCGAAACAAAATATGTATATCAAGGGCTGGTGGGGGGGTGGCGATATTCCTACTTGGGGAAATAATTTTCATTTTGCTGGAAATTTTAAACTTCACCACCTTGTTACAACCCAAACTAAAACACTATTCCCAAAGACGAGGATTTTCCATAACACGAAAATCCTGATTTTCAGCTAACTGTACTGGTAAGCGATGCCCACAACAAGTTCATTTCCTAGGGCAGCTGATGTTGTATTATGTAAATATGACTTCAACCTATCTTACTGTTTGAAAACTTTCAAGAATGCCTTCCTGTATACCACCACTGTTTGGAACCAGATATCTTAGTACTCTCTCAATGGCTCAGATATAATGTTCAGGAAACCATTTAGAAAACTGAGATGTAGAGCTTTTATCCAGAAACCCAAGACAAAATTCATTTACATCCACAGAGCGCTGAGCCTGCCCAACTGAAGACTCAATACAATAGTGTTATCACTCTTTGAGATATATTTAGATGTATTACAAATTCCCATAGGACAGTAAGAAGCTGGAATACAAGAATAACTTAGTTATTAACCACTTCTTTTAATGGGCCAAAACCTGGTTTCTGTTCTTTGCTGTCATGTCTTCAACTTACTCGTTACAGAAGTCTGAAACACTTTTGTCTCTTTCACGTTAAAATATTAATACAATTATTTTCCAACAGTCTCCAAGGCATGCTAGACTTAGAAGCGGTTTGACCACAGTCAGGTTCACGGTGGTGTTGATACAGCTGGAGGACCTTACCCATCAGTAATGGAGCTCCACAAAGGAACTAGAGTCTCAGCCACTTCTGCTTCCCGCAGAAGCCTGCTGTGTTGGAAGCTGTGCCTTGGGAAAGTTCTCGCTGGTCAACTGATACACTTCATTGTTTATCTAATTCCTCAAGAAAGTTTATCCGAACAAAAGTTAAGTTTATATGAAACAAACAAGTTTATTTTAGTCAACAAGCAGCTCTTAGCTAGCCTCTAAAATAGAACTTTCTTTTTGTCACTTTCATCTTCCCCTCCAATTCTGTTCTTTTTATATCTTCTTCTTGCATCTTACCTCAAATTAGCTTCAGGGAAACAATTTCTACAGACCTGAGCCACAAAAACTCCAATCCAGTTATGACATAAGTAATTACTATTAGATTAATGTCGTTACTCTTTATTTCTGTATGCCTGCCCTTCCTATTTCCAACTACATATTGTATTATTTATTTCTGTATACTTGCCCTTCATATTTCCACTATCATTTGCTATTATTTCTAAAACCAAAGTACATTCTATGCTTTGTACTGCCTATGAACAAAGTATGGAGAAAGTAAATAAAAAGCTTAGCTTTCTTTAGCCAAGCCTTGAAACACACTATATTAAAAGCAAAAGCTGACTCTGCTCTGAAATGTAATAAATTGTATGGCTCTGCCATCGTACACAGAAAAAAATAAATCTTATACTTGCGTGTTCAGACAGCATGTAATACCTAGAAGGCATTGTCATAACTACTACAATTTGGCAACAAAACAGATTTCAATAAATACTGCTATTAGAAGCCATACATAACAAGAAGAAAAGTATTAAAAGGATAACAAATTCCATACTTTTTGAAACAGTAAGTGTAAAAAATTGAGAGGTGAGAATGAAGACTTTTCTTGGCAAGAAAAAAAAAAATATATAAAAAAAAGGAGGGAGGCGCAGATTTGTAAGAACAAAAGAAATCTTAGCCTTCACACAGGTGTGCTACTAAACAGGGACTCTGATCTACACTAATAGTGCAAAAGGGCAGATACATTCAATAAGTAAATCTGCATTTGCAAAGAAGTGGGATGATTTGCTGGTACCTCATGAGAATGATTCATTACTTCTTCAGTCCATTGCAAGTACAAAGTTAAAACAGTATTACTTTGCAATAATTTTTGGTCAGCAGGACCAAAGATCACCACAGAATAGGGTTCTCATAGAACCAAGGAGATATCTATCCCATCGGCATGAATTTTTAGCTATTCTGAAATACCGGGGAAATTTTAGGAGTCTGAATGAACACTGTTGTTACAACTGTACTCTAAAAGCGCTAGTGAGACAGTGTTTATAGCTACAGGAAGGTTAGAATGATGGCAGTCCTGGGCAAAACAACAATTTAAGAAAAACTGTATGAGATACACCTGATACATCAGAGCTATATAACAAATAATAGGAAGTAAAATTAATCAAAATTGATCTTCTCTAAATGAATCTGGTTTTATTATTTGACACAATTGATACTTCCAATTGCTAAAAATATCCATATGCACGTATAAACTTCAATGGCAGTTGGTGTAGTATTCTGTGACAGCCTGACAACAAAATAGCACCAATTAAACAGGTGAAGAACTGGTTAAGTGACATCTCAAAAAGAAAAAAAACCAGCTTTCGAGAAGAAAGCATCACAAAGTAACTCAGATTAACATGGAGCTCCCCAAAGACGGAGCCACTACCATGAAACACCTTTTCAGTTATATATAAGTCTACACAATCAATCGTGACAAAATTTGCATGTTATAAATTGATAGAATGCTACATTACTGAGATAAATCAGTTACAAAAAGCAACCAGGAGTGTTTGGTATATTCAACCTATGCTAGAAACGAAACATTCTTAAAAAAAGCCAGGTACAAAGTTAAAAAGCTACAACCAAGAAACACATGCTAGCCTACAGAACGATGAACTCTTGTGGAAAGAAACAGTCCTGCAAAGGGTTTGCCACGGTGAGCGTACCCAGTGAAAAGGAGATCAAAATGCAGTGCTGCAGACAAAGGTTACATATGTAAATGTGATGTACAAACAGAAGAGTAACACTAGAGAGGTAATACTTAAACTTATAAAACACTCCTGACACAAGGCATTGGCATGCTGTTTCCAGCTCATGTTTTCACAAATATGCTGAAAAAGTGGATTTGGGAAAAAAGCCACATAAACTGAGTTATGAGGAAAATGCATGCAGTGACAAATTTAAAGAATTTTAGTTCGCTTGTCTTTTGCAAATAGAAAAGAGAGGGCATACTAGGTTACAGCAGGTAAATACCTCCATGGTAAAAAAAATACTTAAGAGTTCTTCAGCATAGTGGAGAAAGGCACATCACTAACCAGTGACTGGAAGCTGAAGCCAAATAACTTAATAAACAGCAGATTCTCCACCTCTTACTGTCTTCTGATCAAAATTCCAATTTTTCTGGAAAATATGTTTCAGTCAAATGCAAGTTATTGTACTCAGAAGTAACTGGATAAAATCCAACTGACTATAATAGACAAGGGTCAGAGCAGAAGATCTAACTGCTTCCTTTGGCTTTAAAGTCTCAGTCTATGAATACTCTTGGTTTTCAGTGGTTCAAAGGCATTTCAGTAGTACCATACATGCTCAACATTAATATTAAGAGAGCTTTCAGAAATCTGCATAAATTAGGGTTGCATTTCCATGTAAGGGCTCAAGTGATGCTGGAGCTTTCCTGCTGAGGCTTTTGTCATCAGCAGAGCCCATTAATGGAATTACAGCTATCTTGTACACAGCTGAGGTGGTATTTCTGTAAACAACGGTTTACACAATTGAGTGCAAAAGTTCATCCCTCAGGGCAGTACTTTTTCTCCTCTAGAAAGAATTCTGTTTGACCTGGAGTATAAAAAACCTGATACAATACATAGTATCAATCATAGACACTATAGGTAAAAAGGGAAACCAGCAGCATTGTAATAGGCACAAAGCCGGTAAGATCTGTTGTTCACACAAGCAACATCATTTAAGACTACCCCTATTTATGCTACTTATCTTGTACCTTGTACTCCAAAACACACAGCATTTGCTGCAATCTTGACAAGTTAACAGAATCAACATTTCTTAGGGAATACATGCCAAGATAATGTATAACGTGTGTTTTAATACTATTCAGGCTGATAGAGTTTTGCTATAGCATCAGCTGCTGTGGTATCTAGAGATTTCTAAAATAACAGGGGTTTTGAAACATATCTATCCCGATGAAGTATAAACAAACTTCTAATTCGGCACACGGAAGCTTAAAAAGGCTGAAATTGTCTGAAGCATGCTAACAGTCAAATAAACGTTCTGCCACTACACAACTGATGAAGAGAGAAATACAACCACCAACTGATCATTTCAACTGATGGAGTATCACCTTAGAAAGAAAACAGGCACCGCAGACAACCGGCGAGACACGAGGGACGGCATTCAGCCCTTCAACCTAGAGAGAAGCAGGTGCGTGCTACCTACTCCTCACGCTACACCCCCCCGTAAATATGTAAAAGTTACTTTCCCGAACCCTCGTCGCACTGACTCTCCCCTAAGCGCACGCATCCACAACGCCAACTTCCAAACGGGCAAGGCAGCCAGGGAAGTCTCGCAGCCTGCGACGCCGCTCCCCACCGCCACCACCACCACCACCACGTCTAAGCAAAACTTCTTCCACTCCAGAAGCCACGCAACGAGACGCTTCGGCCGTCGCCTTTCGGCCAACCTCCACGCAGCTCTTCGCCATCCCCAGCGCGCTCCACGGAAAGACAAAGCCGCGTTTCCAACTTTCGCTCTTTGCCAAGCGGAGCAAATCCTTTGACGGGAGCTAGCACCTTTCGGGCTGGATTCCGGATGGGATACGAAGCGGGGTGGTTCGAAAGGTCTCAGCCCCTGGCAGAGGCCTAGAGGGAAGGGATGGAGGAAGCTGCTTTCCGCCGGCGCCCGCAGCCCCCTCCCCACGGCACAGCCCCGCTCCCCCAGCCCCTTCCCCGCCGGCTCCCGGCTGAGACAATCGGAGCGGCGGCAGCAGCGACTGTAAATTACAGGGACGCACGGTGGATGGATAAAAGGGAGGAAGAAACCTCTGGTGCCTGAAGAAAGGAGAACAATTTAAAAAAATAAATAATAGTAAAAATAATAAAAAGACTTAAAATAATACGGAGCTGGGTTTCACCTCAAAGGGATGCTAGGTAAACAGATGAATAAGTGGAACAACACACCTTTGACCCTTTCTTTTCTTCCCTAAATATAATCCCCCTCTTCCCATAATACACGCACCACAAAATGACCATTAATTCAAATCCATTCTTTAAAGGAGGGGGGATTATCTCTGTCTGTGACCGACTCTGTCTCTTTCTCTCTCCCTCTTTCACTGGGCGAGAATTAAAATCGCATTTAAAAAAAAAGAAAAAGGGGGGGGGAGAAAAAGAAGGCACGATCATTCTTTCTGGTGGGTGCGAAATGTGGGCACGGGGAGAAGGAGTCTGGGGGATGGGGAGGAGCGGAGAAAGGTGGCTAAGGAGAGAAGAAAGGAAAGGAGGACCAGGAAGCGCAAGGAAGGATGAGGGGAAGGCGAGATAAGGGGGAAGGAGGATAAGGAAAGAAGGATGAAAGGAAGGAGCTGGGGGGGGGAAGGATGAAAGGGAGGAAGGGACGAGGGGACGAAAGGAGGATGCTTTGCCCTGGCCTCACCTCAGCTCGGTGGGTGGGGGTGGGAGAACCTCTCGCCGCCGCCGCCGCCGCCGCCGCCTCCTCCGCCTCCGCCTCCTCCTCCTCCTCCCCAGCAGCGACGGTTACTGACGGGGCTGGGTGTGCGGCGCGGCTTCCTCACACAGCGCCCGGCCCCGGGCCTCCCCCCCCTCCTCCTGCCTTCCCTCCCGCCTCCGCCGCCCGCCCTCAGCCCGCCGCCCGCCTTCCCGC
>JANXJC010000055.1:44194759-44211619 GCA_027564655.1 Leptodon cayanensis
AAGGGGGGGGCGTGTAGCGGCGGCAGGTGGAGAGCTGAGGTGAGGGCACCCGGGAATGGACGGGGCGGGGAACCGGCTGTAGTCCGGCGGGCTGGAAAAGCGGGAGCGGGAGGGAAGGGCGCGTCCCGGTTCGGTGGCCGCGGCGTGTCCGTCTTGCGCGGGTGGTGAGGCTGAGGAGGCCGAGGGGCGGCTGCAGCAAGGCTGTGCCTTGGCGGCGGGGGGGGGGCTTCGGGGGAGCAGGCCGGTCGCCGAGCGCCCCGCGCTGGGAGCGGTGACAGGAGGGGCTGGCGGACGGAGAGCTGGGAGGGGGTTTACGTGGATGTATTCGCCTAATGGTCTCTTGCGCTGCTTCTCAGACTACGCGGGGGGAAGGTAATTGCTTTGGGAGTGTACCCTCAGGACCGATTGCGAGAACTTCGGTTCTCCGGGTCTCTAAAAACTACGAAAACTTTGCTTGCGGCTTTCTTGTTGCTTGGGTGTTGTACAGCCCTGCGTTCTCAGCGCCAAGTGTCAGGTTTCGTCCCTCTCGGCAAAACCTTGCACTTTTTCTTTTTTCTGTCACTTCACCTGCATTGCTCACCTTACCGAGCTTAAGCTTCTTTGCTACGCTGCAGCACCTTCTTCTGCTGTTTCTTTTGGATGGAACATGCTGCCACCATCCTGCTCCAAAATCGCTGAGCCTGAAGTCCCGTAAGTCCCAGTGGCGGAGGATCCCTGTGGAGTAGGTGTCGTTGAAGGGACTTTGCCGTTTCGAGGCAGCGTGAATCCCACTGACTTCTGTTGTTCCACGCATCCTTTGCACTTCTTGTGGCACCCATCTGCTTCCCCAGCTTTTACGTAAACTCACAGGCAATAAGGAGAGGAGGGGGATGAGTCCTTCCATGCTTTTACCCTTTCTTGCGTGTTTTAGGCTTGGAGGGAACTTGCCAAAACAATTTCCCTGCCTCAGCCTATAAGGGAATGATGTTAGTAGTACAGGTATCTATTAGGCCTCAGGTAGAGGCAGTAGTTGCCAGTCTTTTTCTTCTTCTCTCTTTCCCAGCCTGAGAAAAATAGAGTCAGGATCTATATTCGTTTTTACAATGAATAAATGAGGAAGGGAGCTGAATTGGAACCTTAATTTCCTTTATCAAGGCACAACAACAGTCCAGGGGAGAGTTTGAAGCAGGGAAAACAATTTATTGGGCAAGAACTCATTTAAGTATGAATTTAAATGTAATCAAATTCATCATGTCACGTACTTGATACAGCTATATAACAGATGTAAGTAGTCACAGTCAGTAGTATACAGAAATACTTTGAATTATTTTAACCTCACAATGTCGGTTAGGACTGAAACATAACCTATTCTGCATGTGTAAACAGAGATCATGCTAGGCTGACCTTCCCTTTATGATGATGTGTAAATTATTGCTGTAAGGCAAACCAGGAATTTAGTTTGCATCTTTAGTAGGCTTTCAGGTTGCATCAAATTACTTTTCTAGGTACTGTTACTGTCTTTCCCATCCAATTGAATGGAGCCATGTGATGTTAGGAAACCTTTACAGGCCTTCCATTTCTTGCCTTCATTTCTGTACTCCCTATCTTTTGGATTGCTAGTTCTTCTAGGTAGGGGCAGTGCCTTACTTTGTTGTAACTGGCTAGTCTATTGTGAATGTTCATGGAAACAAGCAAGGTTCCCAAATAGAACATAGTAAATTACCTACTCCTTTATCACAGTGCATTACATCACTAATTGAATGTCAGCTAAATGTTTCTCCAGGCATTTGACTAAAATGAGCATGAGCTATAGTGTACATATAAGAACCATAAGTAGTAAATAAGCTTGATTATGAAAAATGATACAACTTCTTCCTTTCACCAGTAACTAAGCTGCAAATACATCTCTTGTAAATTCAAACTAAAGGACTCATTCAACTATCTGTGCATGTTTGTGTTTAAAGTGTGTCAATTTAAGAAACAAATCAGATTACTTACCTAGTCCAGATTACTTATATATAAAACAGAAAGCATGGATTGCTGGACTGTTGCTAAGAGGTCTGCCAGAATGGGATAAAGAAATCTGAAAATCTGGAAGTGCTGTAAGAACTTACTTTTCTCATGGTCGTCAAAGAGGGCTCTGTCCACTGTTTAGACATTTCTTTCTTTCCTTTAGGTCATTAACTGATTTTTGAAACTACCCTGATATTTTATCACTGTTACCTGTCTCAAAGAAAAGGAAGAAAACTGAATTTGTTGCCACTGTTTACTAAAAACTGAGATAAGCTGCTAAGCTGCTCTGGAAATGGATGTAGCTCTTACCAGGCAAGGGAGGTCAACTGACAGCTCCTAGCAAATGCTTGCAACTGCCATGGGATCTCCCACTGCCAACATTCAGCTATGTATAGAAAAGAGACATCTCCAAAGCATCAGAAATGTTGGGCACTTTGATTAGCAAGACAGCAAAAAGACTATTCTGCTTAAGTGAAACATGCATGGGTGGTCATTGTAAATACATGTTGGTTTAGTTCTGTGCCAACTGTGGAGCTGTCTCTCACAATTTAGAACCCAAATATTAAGCATGTACATGGAAATTAAGAATGATTAGAATAAGAACCACAGAAAAATACAGAGAGGATCTGCTTCACATTTATCAGTGAGCCTGGTCCCTGATGGCCATTTAATCTTTACTTAAGATTTTCATGTTGAGTTCTGCAATACATAGTTACTCGAAGAAGTAACTAGTCAGATACCAGTTGCGTTCACTTTAGCTTTTACTGAGAGCAGCTGATTGAAGGAGAAGGGCTATGTGCAGAATTTCGGGGGAGAACCCACACTCAGAGACACATACATACACATGGGCAAAAGGTCCTGGAAGAGTTGGGGTTCTTGAAGCAGCACCCCACAACCTTAGCCCACCATGTTCCAGATGAACCCTCTGACTGGGCCCAGTCACCTCCTGTAGGTGTAGTAGTCCTTATCTATATAAAAGGCCATCAGGAAATGAGTGGGATCGTTGTTGAAAGACGTTAATGCAGGACCTTGATCTGCAGTGGTGGTGTGATCAACCAGAAGGTAGCTGTGCAGGAGAAACCACGGTGTCTTATGAGCTCTGTAGACAATTTGCAGTATTTATGTTGTGGAGACTGTGTGTCAGAAAGAGCATTTAGGTTCTGTATGTGCAGTGCGCTTTTGCTGCTTTGGAAGAACTCAAAGCTCTATGATCCCTAGGATAAAAAGCGAAGGAAATGAAGGGTGTTTTTTAAGTTTCTCTGCTTAAGGAACTCTATGTTGGCATTTGTGGTTATATAGGCAGACTGGTGGTTCCAAGGGTATCGCATAGCAAATTTCAGCACATACCAGTCCTGGTTTTCAGATACTGACCTATAGTTTACTGATGCCCAGACAGATCTGAACTTGACTTTCTAAATCATCTGTTGAATATTCTTCTATCTTTTTTATTTTTTTTATGACAACATTAGATAGCAGGTACCTTGATGTGATGTAATGTACAGGAAATCATTTTCTTCTGTGTACCATTTAAAACTGTAGTGATCAAGCCATAGTCTGTTACCTATTATTACAATAGCTATGACATGATATCCAGCAAATAAAGATTTTCTCCATAAAATTACATGTTACATGTGTTCTCTGACAAAGTTATTTTTTGATAGTGGGGATAATAATCTAGAATTTTTATATTCTCCGTCATGAAAGAAGCATTTACACTAAGGGTAGATCTAAAATTAATCTGAGCATATTTATAAATATAATCACAATGCTACATGTTAATGCTATTTCTAGCTCTTTGCTTTTTTTTTTTAAACCTTTTTTTAAACGTAACAATTAATTTATCTTATTTTTTCCCTACCTTTGTCTTAACTACTGGGCATTTAGGTTTTGCTGTAAAATACCTACCACGTCCTTTAGCTCTTTTTCTCTGTTTTCGTTTATTTTCCTAGCATCCAAATACTGTACAATATCAGCTTCTTCAGTAAGACCTAATATTGACATGTTTTCAGCCTTAAAATATGTTAGTCCACTTCTTGAAGTATTACAAAGTATGTTTTTATCTTTACATCTAGCTCTCATGAACATACCACAGCAGGAATTATCCCCCTTGCCCCAGCATAAAGTCTCAGCATAGTGTCTGCATACACAAAAAAAGAAAACCTCCACACCTTTTGCTCATCTTTTCTGTTGTAGAACTTTCTTCTACATGAAGAGAGATTATTGCTAAAAACGGTCTTGATTGTTGCTTCAAGAACATGAACTTTTTTGAGTTCTTATTTCCTCTGTTATCTCAATACCTCTTTGTGTCTAGATGGACTTTGTTTCTTTCACCACCTAATCCTGAACCCCTGTTCCTATTTGGACAACATTCGTGCTTTATTGAAAAAGAATTTCTGAGAACAGGAAAGCTAAGACTAGCGGGGTTTTTGATGGAAACAATCAGTTAACTAATACCTAAGTAAGGGAAATTGAGGAAGACCTGTATCTTAGGCAACTCGAGCAGACTTTGAAAGCTGCAGGTGGAACTTACAGTGCTTTAAGCTTCTTTTAGGCTCAGTTATCTTTAAAGACAAACCAACTAATAGGTTGTTTCTTTAAGGTAGATAGTTGCATGCCTATGCTGAAGGGAGATTGTCAGCAGCTCTGAAAGATACTTCAGTGCCTTGTATTAATAAGACACTACTCTTCGGGTTTGATTGTCTGAGTGCACATAAATATACAGGGATTGACTAAAATCATTCGCTGCCCCTGAGCACATTTTGCTACCTTTTGGGTAGGTATTTTAAAGGCCTGTATTTTGGTTTAGGTATGTCATTTTTGGCACATTTGCTTGAGCACTGGGTTGCAAATATTTCCTGCTCCTCTGCAGTGAGACACTTCTGTGCTAGATATTAACATGAGCAGTGCAGTAAGCAACAGTAAAGCCTTCACACCCTGCAGGTCATTTAAATTGGATATTGTACAAAGAGTCATACGCAAGGTGGGTTCTGACACTAAGAGTCTCCTGCCTGCCGTGACCTCTGCCACCCCTTTTGACTGTTTTCTCTGGCTCAAAAGAATCTGCCAGTTAGAGCATCCAGGGACTTACCCTGACTTGTACCTCTGAAGTAACTGGAAGGCAAGTAGCTGATGCAGTTTATTTTGAGGAAAAAAAACCAAACCACAGGGGGTATGGCTATCCACTTTTTTATGCTGGAGAGGATAGGGCAACTACCTTCACTTCTTTAAGAAAGCTGACTCTAAAAATTCGAAAGAAATGCAAAAAAGACACCTGCTTTTTACTGTTGGACTAATGTTGACTAGATTAATGGCCATTATAGCAGACTATTATGAGGCCTTTTCCTTAAGTGGTTGCTTCTCAAAACCACAGGAATAGATTTTAAATTTTGTTAAAATTTTATTTTGAATTTCAGTTGATGCCACCTATTAGCAGGGCAGGGGTGTTGTGTTCATGGAGGTCATCTCTCATCCTTTAATTGCAAGAAGGGCAATGTGCGGTAGATTTATTGCACCTCCATATTTTGAAGGAGGGGTGGAGAAAGAGGGTTTTAGAAATCTTGAATATATTCAGAGAATGTGCTATAAACTTTGGAATATTCAATTCAAATGCCATAAAATGGCGCTCTCACATTTATAAAATGAATCATGTTTTATCTGGAGAGGGATAGGAGCTAGGGAAAAGATTGAGACCCAGGAAATGTATGTAACTTCTCAGCTCTTCCTCAAGCCTCCTTGAATGACTGACTTGACTTCTTTAAAGCTGCCTCAGTTTTTACACATCTAAGTTGTCTTAATTATACATATATCAGAAGATTTTTTTTTCATCTTTCCTTAAGGCTCTTTCTCTACAGAAACCTTGATCACATAACCAGCTCTTAAGCAGAGAGCACTGCTTTTCGTGTTGACCACCACCTCCTAGCTGTTTCCCATCTGTTGTTTGTAAACACTTCATGTCTTGTGCTGCTGATGTTCTTAGCTCTTCGGAAAACAAGTTCTATTTTCTTATGTTTGCACACTTCATCAAAACAACAGGAAAACTGTCCATGACTGTGAATCCTACGCAATGCCAGAATATAGTTTTTTCTTGCTAGGGATCTCAGTTAGTGAAACTTATCAGAGGTAAACAATTATGTTGCAAACTGTAGGACAATGTAGTTCATATGTACACAGAATATATGTTCAGGTAGTCTTGTCTATGGGGGAGAAGAAGACGAGAGAGAGACCAAAGGAGGGAGCTGGGCTGAGTGTGTAAGAGACGGGACAGGAGGTGGTAAAGGAAATACACAGAAGGTGCACAAATTAAAAAGTACAGTATGTATTTTTGGCTCATGCCTTTGCAGAACTAGTTGAAGTTGTCTTCTAGAACTGCTCTGTCCCTAGAATTCCTAACCAGAGAAAGGCTTAGGGATAAGGATTAATATCCTAGTAACTGTCACATAGTAAGAATGACTCTCTTCAAAATTTTCAGTCTGAGGAACAGAAGGGTTTTCTGTGCTGTCATGGCTCCAAATACAGTTCATTAAGTATTCCTCTGTTGAAGAAGACAGCCAATGGATTTGCTTCACTTCAGGGAAATGACTGTCCTCAACCTTCTGCTTTTTTGATTATTACATCCTGTTGTGCTTTCTATACATTTGAGGTGGGATGAAAAGCTATCTGGTGATTGCTTATCCACGTGAAAATTGCTGGATTCCTCCACTGAATCATAGTACTTTTCTGCAGTGTCATTTACAAGTATTGGACTAAATTTTGATCCTCTCTCCAGCCTTAGTATACAAACTCCTGTTGTCTTTATGAAACTTGTAGTAGACAAAACATGACAGGGATTCTCCATATTTGACGTTGCATCTTGGTAATCTAGAGGTAACTAGCTGTAGAACTCTTGGTCTACAAGAAAAAGAAACTTGCTTTTCTTTTTATTAACCATTCTTTTTGTTTATAATTTCTCATTTGCGCTGCATTAAAGATTCTCTGTACTTACTTAAGGGTTAAAACAGATACTTGTGATAAATTACTTGCTAAACACTTTTTATCAGAAGAAATGCAATCGCTTAAATATATTTTCTATTTTGTGAGCACAAAGTAGTGGTGAGATAGAATCAAGATTTGTTTTAGACACCATAATGTTTACAGCAATTATCTCCCACATCTTGAAGTATGTAAAATTTCTAATTTCTTTTTTTTTTCTCTATTGACAGAAGCCCAAGATGATGCATCTTTCCATTAACATCTGTAAAAATGCACAAAAGACTTTTAACTAAAACATGGCCTGAAGAAAGTTAATGAACTTGCTAGTAGTCTGCATCACAGATGAAAAGACTATGGATGATTCTGGTCTTTTCCTTCAGGCCTTGATGAATCATGAAAATGACAGAAAGTTGATTTTTCTAAAGGAGCAGCAGGTGTAATTAAAAAAGAGGAGAAAAATCAAGAACAAAATTAAATAACGGAAAGCTGATGAGAAGAGCTACTGCTGGTGGTGACCAATCTGTTGTAAGCTGAAATGTTCTTGCATCTTAATGGACCTTTTGCCCTAATTTACAGAGTCTTTCTTGCTAATTAACTTTTTTAGAAAGTTCATGCCTTTTTTTCTGCTAAAGATCATGTACTTCAACTAAGAAGTCTTTTATCATCTACAGTAGCAATACAGCAACATAAAATTCAGGGGTTTTGATTATGAGCAAATTAATAAATCATGAGCAATAAGCCTGGAGTATTTCAGACCCCTTTGCCCTGTCCTTACTTTTCATTGACACTTAAAGAATTATACAAAGAATTTCTTTTTGTGTTTGTTTGTCATGACCAGTGTGAATAATCACATAGGCTTACGAAGGCAGGCAGTTATCTAGCAGCAGACTCATCCACTTCCAGTTTAGAGGTGGATGGAGTTTCAAACAGAAAGAAAATGACATTCTGAAAATCCACATGGACCTTTTAATTGTGAGAGAAGTATGAGAAGTGCAAGAAGAAAGCTCCATGTAAAATGAGCGTGCCACATTTAGGAAAATCTTGATTTCAATATCAAAAATGCTGTGCACATTGAAATTGAATTATGCAGCTTATTACTTCTGAAAATGGTTGCACCTCTTGATCGATCAGGTCAAGAGTCACGTAAGGCCTTACATAAAGCACACCTCAAATGGGAATGACACTGCAGGAATATTTACATTTTCAGAGCATTCTTCGTATTTGAATGACAGCTGAATGAACCATCCCTTAAAAAAAAAGAAAGAAAGAAAACAGAGAATGCTCGTTCATTAAATTAATGAACCTGCTCAGAAATATTGAAGGAACATCTAGCAAACTATAATGATCATAAGACTTGCAATAATGTGTTGGGGGGGGTCGAAACTACCACTGTCCTAATTTGGAAATTTCTCTGACAGGGTACTAGGATCCATTCCATTTCATGATTTCTTCATGCAAACTACATAAGATACTTTATAAAAACTGAGTAATTTCCATAACAAAATTTCAGCAAATTAAATCAAAACAGGTTGCTATGACAGTTCCTACAAATCTTTCTGTTTTAGCTTTGTTTTGTGTTATAAATACGTCAAGATGAAGCCATTTCTGTCAAAACAGAAATTTTTTCCTTTTGGGAAAATTTTCCAAGCTTTTTTTCAGTGCCCTAATTTTCAGTATTCGTCAAAGTCAAGATGAAGGCTAATTTCAAATGCTCTAACTTATGTCTGCATAATCGTAAACCCATGAGAACGTAGCTTTAGTCTTATAAATGAGTAATGTCATTAGATACAGTATTGTTAGTTTAATTGACTTTGTTTACTGCTCTGTATAACAAGTGACTGAAAAATAAATGACACTTAACATTGGCTAAACTGTTTCTAGTGGTTTCTGAAATGGAAGTCAATGGTATAGATATGAGCCATTGCCAGAAAATGTTAACAGTTCTGGTTTTTGTTCCAGTAGCACAATGCCAAGTGAAATCTAAGTGGATACAGGGAATTGCATCTAGTCCTTTGTAAATAAGAAACAGGTGAACTCTCAAAGGTACAGACATAAAAATAGCACAAATTTATCGTACAGACTTCATTGATGAAATCTTACATAAGGAACTCATTTAATATTGGTGGTGGTGAACGACTGTAAGTGTTAGGCAATAGTGCAAGTAAAAAAAAAAAAGTGTCTTTCTGTGTCAGTACATTTACAACAGGATAAAGTTGACTCAAAACTTTTTTTTTTGGGGGGGGAGGGGGAGAGGATAGTATTTACCAAATTGGTAGTTGAGTCTTCGCATTCAGAGGTATAGAAAGGTCTGGGTGTTTTCAGATTTTAGATTTTTTTGACATCAGAACATAAGAACTATAGGTTGGAGAAGGAGTTGCCAAAGATAGAGTTCATTTGTGTGGGGGAATAAAGTTGATAAATTACAGTTAAAGATATTTCTTTAATTAAAATACATAGATACGCCTCCCTGAAATTAACCTAGGTGTGTCCTATACACGTGTTGGTCATGGGTTTTAATGCAAAGGGAGGGTTTTTTTGCTTATCAATTGATTGTGTCTCCTAAGACTGGCTGACATCTATGTTGCTTTATGCCACAATCTCTCAAAGTGTGATCCAAGAACTACAACATGGCAGCAATATATACTTGAATTTTGTCAAGAAATTAGAAATCATTTGATTAATGGCAGCTTATTTCTGGTGCTCTGAAGTTGCTAAGGAAGAAGAAAGAGGGAACTTCCCAAAGCAGGGAACAAGATAACCAAAGACCATGTTGAAAAACAAGGGGAAGATGGGCAGGGGGTATAATATTCTGAAAAAGCAGGTAGAAAAGAGCTGATTTAAGATTGATGAGCTGAGGAACTGCAGGAGCCAGGGTTACCTGCATTTTTTTCAGCACATGCTGAAAGGCATTGTGCTTGAAGGCATAGAACACAGACTTTTCTCCCCCAAACGGTGGAGTTGTCTCAGTGTTAAGCAGCTGAGAATGGAAGAGAGGGATGATCCATATAACTGTATATGAGATGTTATGTAGTCCTATGAAAAATGATTCCTATCATGAAATGTTAGAGAAACTCCTGATTTTTTTTATATTCAAACTCTAGCTGACTTTCCTTCCCATACACTGACATTAATAGGACTTCTGCAGTTGACTTGCAAGAAGCAAGATACATTTATTTTATGCCTTTATTTTAATGTTTCAATGTTTTTGTCCTGTTAGCAGGTTATAAATGCGTATGGTTTGGGAGAGCTTAAGAGTAATAGGGAGTAAAATGGGAAGTGCGCCTGGGAAATTGGTTATTTGTGTAAAGCTGATGAGAAAACAAGTGCTTTACGTGAGAGCTCTGACTGTTAATTTGGCTCGAGGACAGCATACTTGTTGGCACACACATTTAGGTGTGTCTGTACTTTTGTAATGTGCACAGAAAAACGGCGTGTATCAATGCTTTTTATTATGTACCTTTGCTATACGTGTCAGCATTGATTGGGAATATACAGACATACTGATTCTGTGGGTGTGTATGTCTGAAGAAGACTTCTGCTATCACTCAGAGCCATCATGCATTCAGTCAGGTTCTAGACATAGAGAAACCATGTAAAACTCGGAGTCAGTATGTATAACACAACTTGTTTAAAGGCTCAACAGGTCCAAATTTATGTAGCAATAAAAAGCACATGAGTACTAAGAATATCTGTAATTGCTACGCTAGCTATGAACACGTTTGAGGGAGCACAGTTATAGAAATATACTCATCCTAAGAGCCAATGACAAAATAAAGATGTTCAAGACTATGTGGAAAGGGAAAAAAAAAAAAGAAAGCTTACAATTCAGAATCTGATTTTCTGGAAGTCAACAGCCAATACAGGCCATCCCATGAAGGGTGCTCAAGCTGTGTGTTGCTGATACTTTCTGAACTTAGCTAACAGTAAAAAACTGTCAGAGTAGTTCAAATCTGGGATTTATTTGACCCTAAATGTTGTAAAAATCTTACTAATGACTTAAGAAAAAGACATGCAAACAATCACAAAAGATGAGCATTATTTAAAAGTAAATGTGGGTGTGGTACCTTGACCCATTTAGAATATTAAGAAGTATGCTGCATTAAAGTATTGAATATGTATTTTCATTATTTATTGAGTGGCCAAAAATATCTTAAGAGCCTTTTAGGTAGTGTGTTATAACATCCCTTTCCCAAAAGTGGGTCAAGGCTTATGTAGCCTGCATTTACAACATGGGTCCCTCTTAAAAAAAAATCCCAACTGTACAGAAGGAGCTAACACAACGAAGCATCCAAATCCCGTACATCTTCAGTAAGCATCTCCTTTGACCTTGATATGCCTAATCCTGGAGCAATAGCCACAGGATGTAGTCTAGTATATATTAATGACAAATTATCTTGAATTTTTTTTGTCTTCAGCGCTGCAAAAGCACGATGATGATGTATACTGGCTCCTCGGACTGCCTCCAGATGAAATTCCCTCTTTCACATTACAAGAACAACAGGGAGCCTCTGATGATAGGAGGGAGGCTGCCAGGTTACTGCCCACAATGCAAGATTCTGTAAGAACAAAGCGGTAGCACGATCTGAATTTGACATAATGAAGCACCTAATGCTAATAACAGTGGTGAAAAGGGAGGGAGGGAGCAAAGGTTGTTACCACAAGATACTCCATTTGTTCAGTTAAGACCTTAATCGTTGTAACTTTTTTTAGTTGCAGGGAGTTATAAATATGTAAATTACAGGGTAGTTTGATGAGTTATAGCTGCGTGGATATCAGATCTAAGCTGAAACTGTAAAAATGAGATATTGAGCAAATAAGCCTTAATACTATCATATTATGTATCTCACCTCTCCCTCTTGGAGTTTTTTGTAGTGTTACTTCCAAACAGTATGTTTCAGGAAGAATGTTGTCTTAGTAAGCACACATTTAGGTATTCCAATACATTCTAATATGCTGAGGACTCTTATTTTATAAGAATCTTTTTTTTTCTTTGTAAGGTGACAGTGGATATCTCTTGAAAAATTGCCTAATCTCTCTCTGTTTTATCTCCAGATTCTCCCTGAAAACTGTATCATTATAAATTATAATGAAACTCAAAAAGTGACCAGAATAGTAATTGAAAGAACATTTGGCATCTTCAAAATGAGACTTAGATGCTTAGATAAATGTGGTGGAACAGAACTAAACTGCCCTTCAAGAAAGTTCAGAGTAGTCCTGGTAGGTGTACGTTATGTAATACATCTATTAAATATGGTTCATCTGTAAAGACGAAAAGGATGCAATTTAATAAGTCAATCCATATTACTGAAGTAAATGACCATAATGATGTACACTTGGAAAAATATGTCATGACAGGGCAGAGGAAATTAAAAACAAGGTGCGGTGCTAGCTATGTGGAACCAAAGTGTAAACTGAAGTAAAACTGACGCCTTTATTCTGAAGTGGTGCAGTAGTACTAGCGTGCTCAGATGTGGAACTGCAGCACAGGAGAGGAGGTGCAGTTTCTGGCTGTTATGCAGACCTCCCGCATGTTGGCTCATATGCGCCTTCCGAGCCTCCCGTGTCTTTACATTTCATCCTAGAACCATTTTAGTGTCGGTAAAATGGAAATTAGAAATACCATCTCTCCAATGCTAAAGTGGACTGCAGACAAGTAGACTACAGTTTCAGGCAATAAGTGGTTTCTGAGTTCTTTATTTCTCATGCCAAACAGCAGGACTGGGAACTGCTCCCCTTCCCCTCACCTCCTGCAGTTTACTCAGCGAACAAGAAGGCTCTAGCAAATGCTACTAAATTAGGTTTCTGCCTTTTTTTTTTTTTTTTGTGTGTGTGTGTGTCTGCCAAAGTCCCAAAATTATGCATTTCTGGATGTATGTGCCCAGGTTCAGCTACAGCAGGACAGGCAGTTCCAACGGTTATGTTAGCACTTCTAGCTTTGTGTCCACTCCTTGAAGTGGGAACTGTGGGTTTGAAACCCCTCAGACAGACTGGCCTCCAATCCAGATCTTCTTAACAGGCTCTTAACAGGTTAGCTTGGCTCTGCTGCTTTACTGGGCTTACCGAGGAAAACGGCTGGGACCAATTGCTGCTTTTTGTCCTACCCATCCTGTGCTGGAACATACCCATCAGCTCAGGTTCCTCCGGTCATCTGAAGGTACGGTCCTGAATTGCATGTAGCCTTAGGCTGCAAGTAGCCACTGATGCAATCAAGATGATCATGCTTTGTGCAGTGTAGGAGAAATTCAGGTGGTTTAGTTAATTCTCTCGGGGGAGGATGTATGTACTTATAGCTTCTTAGGAACCAAAGTAGTTAAGCTGTAGCAATATCCCTCTTTAGGAACTGGGTCTTACAATCAAGTAAATACCTAAGGCACCCAAATTCTTTATCACCTCTTCTTTTGCCAAGTTCTTCATGGTCCTATAGGGGCGAACATCCTTTCCCAGACAAAAACCTGCACTAATGTGAGTGGGGGACATAATTTTTTGCACTGCAAATTTAAATAGAGGGAAGAAAAAGTTTTCAGCCACAGACTTTTGTGTATTTACAAAAATCAACTCAAAATTATATAGTTATGAAAGACCCTAAGATAGGCAAGGTATTGCAGCTTTTCCAGGAAAGCTCATGTGAAAAGGACCCCAATATTCAGTTATTTATGCATAAAGTGCAATAAGCTCTTCCATGAATAGTATAACGTGGATTTCTGTCCTGTATTTTCTATACATGCTCCTCAAAGTTTCCCCAACTTTTATTCTGTCCAGTTTTTTGCGCCCCTCATTGCAAGAAATGGCACGTGGTACATAAGCTTTGCTTAAGCCAGTTGTTTTGCTAATGTACATATGCTGTCAGACCAGCTGGCTGTTGGCAAACAGCAGAGGTCAATGTCAAGTTCTTGCCTGTCCCCCTACTATGAGAACAGCACAAAACCATTTCTCTGTAAAAAGCACAGTATAACTGTAGTCCACAGATCCAGTTTTGTTTAGATAATTTACAATATTGCAGAAAATAAACAGAAATAAGAGGGTCAGACACATACACAGAAAGAAGGAAGCACACTGCACTTAATTTCTCATGAGAAATTTAATTTTTTTTGTTTTAATTAAGTTTTTCCAGCTTAATCCAAGTGGTGTTATGCAAGAACTGATGAACAGTCTTCAGAACTAATTTTTTTTCCTCTGTCTATAAAAATGTATTTATTTCTTACTAATGAGAAATGAAGGGCCAAATCATCAGACGGGAGAAAGCTGTGTTAATACATTCAACTAAAAAGATACCTATTTGTACCGGATTTATATCTGGCACTTGTTAGTTCTGGTCTGCTTATATGCCTCCAGGTTTGAAAGGAAAAGAAATCCTCCTACATGGTTTTGTCGCAACTGCCTTGTTAGGGATGAATTTGACCTCCTCCTCCACCAGTCACATTTTGGAGTTTTTAGCCAAATCAGGGCTATCAGCAAAGTGAGAGGATTATGGAATAGTGGGGGAGTTGTGCTCTGACATTTTAGGGGGTCATGCACAGCTGTGGGATGAGCAAGGACAGATGTTACTGCAGGATTAATCATGGTTCATAAACCTGGAATAGAAAATGTGTTGAAAATGTTTGTTGTAGGAAAAAAGAGTGAGGGACGTTCTTGCTCCTGTGGACTGGATGGGCTGTACAAGACATTCAGAATGAATGTGGCTGTTGAGCAGCTAGTGACACTACATGAAAAAGAGCTTCAGCAGGGGAACAAAAGCGATACTGGTTTATCTTTACTGCTCGTTAAAGTCTGTAAGTACTGTATCTACAAAATTATGCACATTTTGAACAAAACTCTGCAAGATGTCACAAGCAAGAAAAACAAGTCACAGGGTGCAAGGCAAAGCTTTCCTCCAAGGCATTGATGTTTAATCAGTCTGCTGTTACTGTCCCTCTCTCACAGTGACTGCGGTGTCATCTGAGTTGTGGACTTACTGCATTGTGCCAAACAGTTGCTCTAATACAGCTGTTTAACACTTTGCTGTGCTCAGCTGAGCCACAATAAATAGTAAGTCTGGAGTAGATAGAAGGCTTTTTAGCTCATTCTACCTTCCAGTGAAAAATAGGTTCACCCTGAAATAACTCACCATTACCAACATCCCCTCCAAATAAGAAAAAACAAAACCAGAAGACCAGACATAAAAAAAATTGAAAACAGAATGACATAGGAAAAATAATCAATGACATACTGTTAAAGAAAGTCACTCTGTGGAAAGGATTTAGTATAGCAAAAATCAGTCATAGGTTTAAACAGGGTGGTACATAACAGATAAGGAGATCTGGAGAAACTCTGGAGAGAGGTTTACTCCATATTAAATGATGATGAAACATCTGTACTTTCCATCCATCACTGATTATGTGAAAGAACATTTGATTCGGCAAATTGTACAGAGGCCTAACCTTGAAAATATCCAATTTTTCTTTTGTGTACACAGAAGCAAAATGATGTGTGTTTTTTTATACGCTAGGCTGTTTCTGAACAGGTAGTCATTAAAAATATCAGTTGCTTTCTCCTAGAATGAACAGTTTTCAGATATACCAAGAAAATGTGTTTTATTAAAAAAAAAAAAAATTCAATTAAAGATAAAACTGCAGATTCAGATCCCTACATATAAAGGGCTTCAGATGTACATTGCCAAACTTGAACCTGTTCTTACAGTTGTAGTCTCAACTTCTAACCCTATTTTTCCTTCCTAATGTTCATGCAGAACCATCCATAACAGTGACACTCAGTAAAGACTTTTCTATCCTTATCCATTTCATATTGCTCTGTTCATGTTTATTAACACTTTTTTTAATTAAGTCCTTTTCAGAAAGCATCTTTCTTTACTAGTTTTTCACCAAAGCAATTAGATTACAACATCTGGCAACAGAACGCCCACTAGAACAGGCAACTACAAAGTACCACCTAATTTTGTAAGTTTTCAGTCTCATTCACAAAATAGCAATGATCCTGAATTTTAAGTTATCCCACAGCCAAATCTTTGAATGTTAGCCAAAAGGTAGTCCTAGCCCAAGTATTGCTTTCCTTGGTCCAATCTGTAACATAGTGTTAAGATCCGAGAGGTAAGTACTGAGTCTTACAAGTTACAGCATGACATTTCTTCATGCATGTACCCTTGCCCTGTGAAAGAAGTAAGCCCATGCAGGTAAGTTTGATTCTCTTTCATTCTAGGATGGCTTAAGTCAAATTAACTTGGATTTGCTGTGGATGCACACAGGGACAGTAAACCACAGTTCTATCATACGTGGCTACATGCTAAGAGGTTGATAACTTCACCATGAAGCTTTACTAGGTGGCTAAGAAATGGAAGGGTAATCAGCAGACAGTGTACTAAATGTTTCTGTATAACATGGTTCCTTAAAAAGTATCTTCAAGATTGAAAGTCGTTGCTCAATCTGCCACGAAGCTGGGTTGCTCGAAATGGCTTTTGGATCTGAATGAAGGCTGTGATACAAGAGCAATGTTGTAGCAAAGGCATTTTGGGGGACCGTCAGAAGAGCATCACCTCGAAGGAATTGCCAATTACTTTTTCCACTTCTACAGTGTACAAAGTTCACGATAGAAGTTACCTCGAGAACTTGAATCAGGTTGTAACATTTCCAAAATGCATGGCTAAGCAAGAAATGTCATTCACTCAAGCCATCGTTGAAATGTTTCTAATTACATCCCTGACTAATTACATTACCGTATACCTTTTAAGTAGTGGTTTTAAAATTACAACACTTGGCTCAAAATTGATTCCTTATTTTTAGGCAATTCTTCCTACCAGCTTGAACCAACAGTGCTTAATCAGATGATAAGTCTTCACATACAATTGCTGATTATAGTCCCAAAACTGCAAAGTGCCGCAGGATCAGAGGAGGATCAGAGGGGGAGGGG